>JAODKC010000001.1:29213699-29231863 GCA_026777985.1 Mormyrops attenuatus
CATGTAGCACCAGCTAACGATAGCAAGGTAATTAAATTCGACACTAAAAAAATGTCACTACAGCCGCCAAAGTTTACTAAATAAATACTTTCCATTCCTCTTTTTAGAAATCATGACTTACCCAGTCACCGGTAGTCTTCGTCCTTAACTCCTCACACGACCAGCGTTTGTTGACGATGACCAGACACGTGCTGAGCTGCGGCTTCCTGTGACCCCCCCCCGTGATTGGAGAGCGCTTTGCTGACCGTGCATTTGTTGAAACGCATAATGAAACGTAGAAGCATATCTGGCATATGCGAACGATGAGAGGGGGGGCCAGTGGGGGGCCAACAAATTTATCAGGGGGGCCATGGCCCCCCCTGGCCACCGCATGATGGCGCCACTGCTTATACCTTTGAATACTTTTTAATGCTTTGCACTTAAAGGAAAATGATATATCGATATATTCAACAAGGTGGTTGATTTTTCTGCATCAGACAACAAAATGGGTACCTTCTGCAAATCAATAAGCAACTGTTTTTAATGGACAAACAGCATGGCAAAATGTTAGTTACACAAATGACAAACAAGCCATTGATAGGAGAAGCTCATTTTAAATCTTCTCGGTTGCACGCACTATCCGTGGAATTGTCTTGCAGTCAGAGACACTGCAGGTCCAAAGCCAAACAGTGATGGAGATGACCAGGACACTCTTGATAGTTCCCCAGGTTGAGCGCGGTGAAGATGGGGGGGGATACACTTACCCTCCTTAGCCACCATAGGAAGTGAAGACACCGCTGCATCTTCTTGGCTGAGGAGGAGGTGTTGAGGGCCCAGATGAGGTCAGCTGCTAGGTGCATCCCAAGGAATCTGGTGCTCCTGGCCTACTCTACCACAAAGCCCTTGATATACAGCAAGGGGTGGACAGCATGGGACGTTCTGAAGTCAACAAACATCTCTTTTGTTCTGTCGATTAAGAGACAGATTGTTGGACTTACAGTCTGATAGTCGCTGAAGCGCCATTCTGTACTCCGACTCATCACTGTTGCTGACGAAACCCACCACCGTTGTGTCGGCAAACTTGATGATGGTGTCGGAGCTGTATGCTGCAGTACAGTCATGGGTCCAGAGGGAGATCATGACTGGCCTGAGAATACAGTCTTTAGGGGGCGCCAGTGCTCAGCGTGTTCGTGTTGGAGGTGATGTCTCCAATGCAGACTGTCTGGGGTCTCTCTGTCAGGAGGTCCAGGATCCGGTTGCACAGGAAAATGCTGAAGTACAGCAGACTTAAAGATATCTGTGAAGCTGGTTCGCATCTTCCCTGAGCACACAGTCAGACATTTTGTCTAGTCCAGCAGCTTTACGTGGGTTTACTTTCAGTAGTATTTCCTCTCGTCTGCTGTGGACGAACGCAGTACCTGTTCTTCAGAAGTCAACCTCGAAAGCATGTCATTCAGGGCATCAAACCATGTGGTCCTATAGTCCATTATGACCTGAAGACCCAGTCACATACAACACAAGTCTCTGGTGTCCTGAAAGTGGATTTTCTTGCCGTGTGCATGCTTAGCTGTACTGATGCCCCTGGACAGGTTTGTCCTTGCCATCTGCAAGGCTGCCTTGTTGCCCAATCTTAAATGCAGCGTCACGAGATTTCTTCAGCATACATACAGTACTGTGCAAAAGCTTTAGGCAGTCAAAGCTATTTATCTGGGCATTAAATATTTATTTGCCCCAAACCAAAAACACAATATAAAACCAGAAAATATTTCTATTTAGAGTAACACAATAAAAACTAAGAGTAATTTCTTCAATTCTCATCTTGTTGGATGGCTAGATACCACTTTTTTCTGCGCGTCAATTCCGCCTAGTACGACTTCTGGCCGCTACTCCTGCCGCGCAGCAGCGTAGCGTGTGTACTCCCAACATCCTAGTCCGTAGTACTTGCGTATACCCTTAAAAAGATGTTGAATAACGACTTACGAACATTTCAAGTTACGAACGGCCGTTCGGAACATATCTCGTTCGCAAGTAGAAGAGCGTCTGTATTTATTACATTTTATCATAAGATCAATCAATTAATTAAGTTAAATTATTTAAAAAGTCACTGAAGTATTTGTTAGCCATATGAAATGTGCTAGTGGTCAAACGAAAAATACATGGGTGTACTGGACGGTTGCTGCAAATACTGGGGTGATTTTAGGAGGGGTTTTGAAGTGGCTAAGCTGATTCACCGGGACAGACATAATAGCAAGGCTTTACACCAATTGGAAGATCATTTAAACATAATTTTATGTGACTGCATAAGATTTTTTTCCATAATACTGTATCTAAGATATCATCTATGATTTCTGGCTGGCATGTGTGGTGATAGTCTTGGGAACATCATCTTTGCATTTGTTTATGTATCCAGTGACCGATGATGCATACTCCTCCAAGTTGATGAGCCAAGAGTTAAAAGTACTCTGTTAGTAAATACTGTTCTTGTTGATTATAGCTATTTTTATGTACTGTAAATACTGTATTCAGTTTTTTGTATTGGGCAGAAGGAACGTGTCAGCACAGTCATGCCACTAAGTCGTTTGGGAAAAGAATTTGGGAGGATTAAAGATTGCACCCTTCTGGAGCCTAAAAATGGTCCCCACAATGTAATGTATACCTGGACCACACACACACTGTAATTATACAATACTGCGCAAAAGTCTTAGGCAGTCACATTAAATGATATTTAAATGTTATTCATGTCGGTGTAAACCTGCGATATGCCTGTCAACATGTGTCAGCTGAGCCATTTCAAAACACCTCCTGAAGTTACCTAATCATTTGCAGCAATCATCCAGTACACCCACACATTTTTCGACTCAAGCACTACACCACTTTGTTTGGCTAATCAATACCTCATTGAGTTATTTAGAATTACTTTGCTTAGGGTACCTCAGTAGTGCTTTGCTGGTCGGGGATTCGAACCTGCAATCTTTCAATTACAAGTATGCGCCCCTAACCATTAAGCCACCACTGCCCACAAATAAAGTGGTTCCACAAATCAACCTAATTAATTCAATGATCTGTGGCCTGTACTACAAAGTGGGGTTACTGGCTTATCGAGGTAACTTGTCAGATTTAAGGTAATCTAGGCAAAATGTAAGTGAACGAATATAAAGTCCATTTAAACTGTGGTACCTTAAATCCAACAAGTTACCCCGATAAGCCAGTAACCCTGCTTCGTAGTACAGGCCACTGGTGAAGAAATTTAATGAATACATAAACTGACTGAGGTGCCCCTAAGGAGAGGTTTGGGAACCAAAGTGGGGTTTATCTAGCTATCCAGCTAGATACTGGTAACTTTTTGGAGAACAGATGAAATTCTTGTTCATTTTTTATTGTGTTACTGTTAGATTGCATATGTTATAATGTGCTTTTTTCTGAGAAAATATATAACTACTGCCAAGATAAATAGTCTTAAACATTTTCTTTGACTGCCTAAGACTTTTGCACAGTATACACATTGAGAGCGAAGCTTGGAATGCAAGTGCAGGGTCAGGCCATCTCTCCAGCATCCTTGAAGTACTTTGTATGGTGTATCATAACATAATCAGGTTCACCAGATCTGCGCCTGTTCTTTCATATGCCACCACTGTCTAGGACTAGAGTGAAGTGACACAATTAAATTACCATGATAAATGTTACCGAGGGGAGAATCTGCTCACAATAAATTTCACGTCGAAAATACCGCAGTATAATGAAAATATTACTGTAATACCTTACAAGCCAATCATTCAATTTATCAAAGAGCATTTCTAGTTGTTTTGTTCTTTGATTTCTTTACTCTACAGTCTGATATGAGCTGGTATGAGGTAGTGGACCGTCATCTGATTATCCACCTTCAGCACTTTAATGTGTAGGATCATCACACTCATGTCCTGCCACCGTTTCTGCTTCCTCAGCTTCCATCGTGGAACAGAAATGGTGGTGCCAGATGCAGCCCTGCCTGGATGGAGAGGAATGCAAAGTTCTCCCAGATCTCAAAGGCTGGAGCTGTGCTACAGGGAACAAGATTAAGACCACAAAGGTGTGACCCATAATCTGCTCAACCAGGCCCAAATACTGTGTCAAAGTTTGACAATTTTTGGCCTAATGCTCAGTGAAATCGCACCCCAAACCATATTCTAGCCAATATGACATCTAAATAAAGTTTATTTATATTTAGAGTATAATAATTTGATTGTTATTAAAGTCATTAATTATGTGAATGCCAATTTTAGTATATTGTTTATAAGTTTACAATAGGGCCTGTTGATTCTAAAATGGTTTAGCATTTCAGAAAAGGCTTCACTGGGATTTACTGATGAGGTATAATGTTATTTAAAAAATTATGTGCCTATGTGTGTGTATGTGTGTGTGTGTGTGTGTGTGTGTGTGGATTATGATTATATTACCATTGTGGGGACCACATGTCCCCCACAATGTGGTGAAAACCTGTTATTTTGTGTGAGGACCACTTTACAGGTCCCCACAAACATCTGTGAATGAAACCAAAAATCTAAAAATGCCAGAAGTTTCGTATTTTGTTTTGGTTACTTATGGTTAAGGTTAGGGCTGGGTAGGGGTTAAGGTTGTCATGTTGTGATTAGAGTTTTCCCCATAGAAATGAATGGAGAATCTTAAAAAGATATACAAAGATATAATTACACAACTGTGTGTGTGTGTGTGTGTGTGTGTGTGTGTATAAAATCTGAAATTTGTCTGTTTTGTGTCCTTCAAACTCACACAGATTTCTCCTGACAAAGACCAGCTTTGGTAATACACAGAGATCCACTGCAGGTAGCTGCTTTTAAGTTAAATCCTTGCAACATTGTTTCCAAGCATTCAAGTAACTACATTGTTTTAATTCCTAAAACAAATTGTATCTCAGTAGCTCACAAAATAACCTTTCTTATATAATCACAAAGCATGGAGTGAATCTGCACAAAAAATGAATGCTGAACCAAATACGACCCCCCCCCCCTTTGTCTGTAACTCACAGTGAGACCACAAAGCTGGAGCCCAGATCACTCCTCCTGTAGCGGCACTTTGCAGATGCCAGATGTTCGTATAACCAATCAGCTTCTATGAATAATGTGGAACCAGCACAGGAAATCAGATGGCTGCAGGATGAAGGATGTGCTGCTGATCTATGAAATGCATTCGTAAAAGCCTTTAGCCAATATTGAAGTAAATAAATACAAATCTTGTCAATTATTTTGCTATAAAGAAGCAAGTAGAATCATTCTATATCTAAATTATGCCCAACTTTCCAATATTAAACAATTCCACAATAAGAAAAACATTTATCTCAGTGGCAGCTAGGTATCTGAAATCAGGTTCTGTATGAAAGAATGTATTATCTGTACATGCAGTGTTGAATTTTTAAGCAGCATAACGAAAAAGCTTGCTGTATTTTAATTCGATTGTTGTATGCTATGCTTTTATTATGTTACACTATCCATTATCATGACTAATGTTTAAAATATAAAACCTCCCATAAAGGGGCAAAAATTTGTTTCAAATCACAATATACACAGAGCCATGTAACCATCATTAATTTTGATGAATGTGCAGAAAAGAGATCGATGGGTAATTCATAGCCTTGATCTTTTGACATCTCCTGCCAGAATTAATTAGCTGCATTTGTTATTAATGCTTATGTTAGGCAATAGAACAGTCATTTATCATAGAAAGTGGCCATAAAGGGAATTAGCTATCATTTACAAGTGGGTGTTTTAGTAAACAGACCCTGCGTTACTGAAACACTGGCCAGTAACAAACAGCATTTAAAATAAGTATTTAATTTAAACCTTTGCAGCATCCAGATGATGAAAATTTAATGTGATTTGTACGCTTGTACTTTGGGATCAGTGATTTGGTCACACTGACTCCATGAATTTATTTTGTCCGTCAGTACGTCCTCGATTTGTGCTAATCAGTTTCCTGCTTTTGCTTATTTCAAATTAGAAAACTGCCAGCTCAAATATTTCCAAGCACCCATATGATTCCAGGATGGTTTATGTAAAATGGAAGGAATAGTAAACTTAACACAGCTTAATTGGGTGAACAGTGCACTCACCGTCGGTGTCATTAGACACAGTTAAAGGTCTCGCCATTATCTCATCATCTGTGCAATCCTTGCCGCCAGCCCGCCAAGATTTGAGGTTTGCCAAATATAGCAGCTTCTGTAAATGTAAGTTAGCTATTGTTCCAGTGACTCTGAAGTCTCTGATGCACAGGGAGGCACAATGCAGTGGATGCTGATGGGCCACTGGGACAAACACAAGGTATCATTTATTGTGATGCAACATAAAACTATCTCTGTTTTCATTCTTGGCTAAATGAATTTGACCATTCTGGTACAAGGACATTTTCTACTGAATGCATAGTCTCTGTAACAACATAGTGAAGGTAAACAACAAATGTATATTTAAAAGTATATTACTATAATAACAGTACACATTTATAACTGGTGACTTTTCAAAAAAAATGTTTTTTCCTGTATAAAGTATTCTCCGTCTAATGTGTTTATAAATTAAAGTCAGCTGAAATGTCTTTTAAAAAATTGTGTTTGTTAAGGAATAACAATGAAAAGATTAATTTACTATAAATTCATGTCTGTCCTTGGTATAATTTATTTGTGCGGTGGTCATATGATTATATAAATAAACTATAACTCTACCCTTAAATTGTCTCCAATATAAATATTTTCATAACGCAGTCTTTTTCAATGTTTTTTATTTGCCATAATAAAGACGTTGTACGTCCTTAACACAGCTGGGATAAATAATGTCTATTGATATGCTAACCAAAGGTCTTTGCAAACATAAGTGGAAATCACACACCATCCAGAGGTTTGGTTGGGTATCTTAAACACCAACTTTCAAATCATCATCTAATCAGAATTTCAGTGCATATCCCAGGAAGTAAAGAGTGTGAAGCAGGGTGCGGATCGGGAATCCATTAATGGAAAGGCACACTATACATTAACAGAAATGATGAGTCACTGGGTCACCTGATCAGCATAATTTTTGGAAGACAACTATGCAAATACAAGGGAAACACACGACTCATGCATATACGAGCTGAATGCTAACTTTTTCCACTAGCAGCTTGAAGTGACCCTGCTACCCACTGAGACCATAACCTTGCCACCATGTCGGTATTCACGATGTAAATACAGAATTTTATAAGCATATTTTAAACCATGTTTATGTAATAAGAGAAAGGTGCTCTCCCTCACACCTCCAGAGGTGGAGCCCTGTGTAGGTAAGCAGTTTGCATGATCTCCTGCCCTAACATGGGTTTCCCGTCATCATCCAAAGACATGTAGTAAGATTAACTGCCATCACTAAAGTCCTCTATAGTGTATGCGTGAATGTGCCTTGTGATAGCCCACCATCCCATCCAGGGTGCCCCCCAACCTGGTGCCTATGCTGCCTGACATTAGCTTCAAGCCCCCCATAACCCTGACCAAAATAAGCTGTTGGAAGACGGATTGATACGTTATTTGATATGATGGATACTGAACACATATGTCTTTGACAACTCAGATATTTTAAGGTGCTAGTAGTATATACCTTCTTTTTAAATGCATCATTTTATCTATGACGTCATGCGTGACATCATCGGTCCTGAACTATTTGCTTTCCCCATATGTACGTACCAGGGATTTACTCTGGACCTCAAACCTTGTGTTAATTCAGTCTGCTGCCTAATATAAAACTGTGTATCAACAGTCACATACACAACCATGATATCTGCATTGATATCTGATATACCTTCTTTTTTAAATTTTAGCCAAAAACAATCAAGGGAATTCCGGCCAGGCTCCTTTGAAGCATTAAATTTCATCTGAATGGGCTTTGCAACCACTATTATTCTTACCGCTGTTATTATAAGCACACATCAAAGACATGCCTATCTTTTCCTTATGCTGAACAGTTCCTTAACCAACTGCCTTAATTAAACGTGTTGCCTCGGGAGTGATGCCAGCCACTTCAGTTGAATTTCATTAAAGGATCCATGTAAACCAGCAGTGATCATATCGCTGACTTTCTGCTCTGATGTATTCAATAGTTTTACATAACAAAGGATTGTCTCGGTCTCCAAGTACTTTTCGATGGAGTATAAAGCCCATTGCGCGGTAAGCTGCAGGAAGCTTCCTGAGCTATAAAGTGTGAATTCCTCAAATATCTAATCATGTTTGTTATAGCAATGCATCACTGGTTACGTTTTTGCAGAGTGTAAAGCTTGCAGTTTACATGAATGTATGATACTTCATGTGAGTGTGGCTCTTTTCCATTTGAGTGCTATAAATCTCAGAAGTAGGTATTAGATTAAGCAATGTAATCTGACGAATGATACTTGCCCCTGTTACAGTACAGCCAAATTATACTCATAAACATAAAAGTACAGACCTGAAACTCCTCTGCAATTCTGATGTATCACTGCATGCAATTATCATTTCATTCTCACTTATTAAAATGATTCTTATTCATCAGTTGCCAGTACCACCAGTTTGTTTGTCACACTGGGAAAAATGCAATCAACTAAGTTTAAAATGCACTAAAAATAGAGATACAACAGATACAATGTTGCTTAGTAGGATTATCTGGTAGTACTAAGTTTCTTGTTTTAGTAAAAAAAAAATCACCAGACTGTCAAAGTACTACACTTCTCATTTCAATTCCTGATGCATCGAATGATGTCCAGCTGGGAATATTTACTATTTATATCTACTCGTACAATATTTATTCATGCCAAAATCACTTGTGATTTCCCCAGAGCCTAAATGAACTGCAGAACTATTTGTAAAAATGGATTACTAAATAGAACTGATGATTGCTGTTTTGCTTGTAATTAAATTGTTTAATTGCTGCATTTAGTTTAATGTGTCTGCTAGTGTTTTTTGCCAGAAAAAGGAGAATCTGGACGCCTTGTTTTTTTTTTTAATTTATAGTACGGTCCACCTCAGAAGCAAATCTCAGATCAGACATGACGATTTAATTAGTTGAACAGAGTTATATTGATATGATATTTTTTTCAGCACTGAGAACACAATTCATCTCTGCTTCAACTATATAAAGTTTCAGTGAAGTGAACAGAATAATAAAGAATAATTAGTAAAGAAATGTTTGGCTGAAGGAGCGGGCAGGAACGTTTTAAGTGGGTGGGAGTGCTATATACATAGAGCTTTGTCAGTATAATCGTGCATCTGTTGCAGGCATGGACTGGTCTTCTGACATACAGAGGGATTTGCGAGCCAGGATAATTAATCGTGGGGGACCCCAAAGCCCAGGGCCCGTTTTTAGTCCGGACCTCATTTGTTGCACTATGGTGATTAGTTCTACACTTGCCTGTTTATTCTAATGGGTGGGACTAAGTTTCATTTTGTCATGCTCAATGTAAGCTTGATTTTTATAATCTGGGGAAATCATCCAATGAGGGGGCGGCATGGTGGCTTTGGGATGACATGGTGGCCCCGTGGTTAGCGTCGCACTTGTCGGTTTGAGCCCTTGTCCTGTTTTCCAAACTTCAGAGCGCTAGAGAGACAAACTGGAGAAGCAAAACTCAATTCAAGTATATAAAATAAAGATATACATGATACTATTGAGTTGAAAATGTAATTTCCCTTTAACAAATGTTTAAAATTGGATTTGAATGGTGGCTTCACAATCACACCTCTCATTCAATATATGTTTATGTTCTTGCCTCACGTTTGTATGAATTTTATTTCTCACAGTCCTAAAACATGCAGGTAAGCAAATTAGTGTCTCTCAATTGGCCATACTATGTGAGCATGTGCGGAAGTAGAACTGGACATTGGTAGGCCCAGGAGGGAAGGCATATCGGGTCTGTTATGTCTTAGGCCTTAGGCAAGAAGAGATTGTTTTGAGTACTGTGTGACCTCGCTTCATGATAGCTGCCTGCGTTTAGTTCGGCAGACCCTGAAGAGAGATCAGACCTTGGAGAAACAGACAGCGGAGCGAGGGGGGGGGAGAAACCACCTGTAGGAGGAGAAACTGCCACAACTGGTGCACAAAGAGTTATAGCTTTATAAAATAGTTGCAGTAGAAAATATACAATATGTTACTTGGTGATGCAAATGTATAAGTAATTGTTACGTTAATCATACTAATCATATGTTAACCATGTATTTGCATGAGTAATCATACTAATCGTATGTTACTGTAACCATGTATTTGCAGTGATTCAATGACAATGCGTCAATGTGTTAATCATTAATCAATGGAACACCCAAACATTAACAGTGATTCAATGTCATATAACCAATATCTATATACATATCTCAAGTAGAGTCTAGCAGTCGAAACAGATTCCGGTAAACTGAGCTAGATGGGTGGATTTTACCTTGCTACCAAGATAAACCAATAGAGCAGGAGAATTGTGTTTGTTATACGTTTGAGCTTGGTTTGTTGGTGTTTTGTGACTAATCAGGACTTAGAAGACCTTATTGGGAATTGGGAGTTATGGTTCATTAACTGGATGCTCTTTGTGCTCGAGGTGACTTGGTACCGATTGCCAGAGTGTGAGGGGAATGCTTTGCTGGATTGCTTGAATAAAAAGAGATTACTCACCAACTGAGAGGTCCGGACTTTTATTCTAAGTGACTCTCCGAGTTATCAGAGAGGGGGATTTCTAATTTTGCTACCGCACATACACCCTGCAACGGCCTGGCCTCCCACCCAGGTGGCGCCCTGTCTTTTGTCCTCTTTATCTGGAGATAGCCTCCAGGTGCACAATGATCCTGTACTAGAAAAGAAGTTAAGGAAAATAGATGGCTGAAGGCATACATTTTCAGGCCACTCTGTGAATGATTCAAGCTTAGAATTCAGTTCAAATAAGCGTCATTAGTAACACAGATTTATGTTTTAACAAGTCCAGGCAGCTGGCTTCAAGCAGAGATTCTGTTCCTTGCGATTCAATTCATCCTTGAGCCGTTAACCTCTTTCTGCTGCAGGATAAGAACATCATTGTTACTGTAACATAAATAGTGTCAATTTCATACAATTAAACCATAATTTTAGAATAAAATGAAAAGAATGAAAATACAACTCTCATTTACAATGTTACAACGCAATATGTGCAGTTTATTTTTTTGATAAAAACTTAACATATTGCAAAAAGAAATCCAAAGGTCCCCTGTGATGTCTCAGGACTTAATTACAGCTCTCTCATTGTCTGCAGTTACTCCCCGGAGCTCTATGACACAGCGTTATCACATAATTATGCATGCAAAGGGCAGGTCCTCTTTTGAGAATTTTGAGATTTTATGCTCCATTCCAAAAGTGTAGCATAAAAGTTCAGTATGACAAAGAGCAATTCCATATACACAAAGTTCATATCCAAATAGCCATCCCTTTAAATACTCTCTTCAGTGCCATTAAAAGATATCTTGGCAAACATTTGAAATTACTTATTAAAGTGATGGTTCGTACTGGTTTCAACCTAGATGATCAGTCTCAGTACACATTTTATTTTATACTGTTCACTTTCCTTATGCTGAGAATATGTTTCACATTCAGTGTGCAGGATCTTACGGCTGCCCTGTCTGCTCTAATGTAATTGCAATGATGCAATGGATAGATGGATAAATGCACTAATGGATGGTATTGGCATCAAGCACTTTTACACAGTATTGTGTAAAAATCATAATGGCAGATGTACTAGAAAAGAAGTTAAGGATGCCAGTTAATAGATGGGTGAAGGTATACATTTTCAGGTCACTGTGTACTACAGTCATTATAAAATTATAATGATCACTGAAGCATTCCAGACAGAATGGGCCCTCAGGTGGCGTAACACCTGAAGTTCAGACTTGGCAATTCATCTGAAGTTAAGCAGGCTTGGTCCTTCTCTGTACTTGTATGGGAGACCAACTAGGAAAGCTGGGTTGCTGCTGGGAGAGGTGTTGGTGTGGCCAACAGGGAATCCCATCCTGTGGTCTGTGTGGATCCCAATGCTGCAGTGCAGCGATGGGAACACTATCCTGTAAAAATGGTGCCGTCCTTCATATGAGATATAAAACCAAGGTCCTGATTCTCTGAGGTCATGAAAGATCCATAGGTATTTTTCAAAAAAGTAGGGGTGGTACCCTGATATCCTGGCTACAATTACCCTCTGTGGCCCTATCAATTCTGGCCTTCTAATCATCCTCTATATCTAACTCTCCTGCCCCTTCACCACTTTAGCTACTGTGTGGTGAGCATACTGGTGCAGAATGGCTGCCATCACATCATCCAGGTGGGGGCTACACAGTGTTGGTGGTTGACGTGGCTCCGCATTGGTTCTGTAAAGTGCTTTGGGTGTCTTGAAAAGTGCTATAAAATGTAACATTCATTCATTTGTTCATAGTGCAAGAACACTGTACTCCATAACATAATATAAACACTTAAATAAACATAGCAAATAAGGGTACTCATCAGGTGCTTGGAAAACTTTACAGTAGTGAACCTGGTCTTGCTGATGAAATTTGGACCTTGAAGAATAGTAGTTGCGTACCTCTGATATAAATAAAGTTCCTCAAACTACACACTACTACTCTAATTGTATTGAGGGATGCAGTCAATATCTGATATTCTAATACCAGGAATAATTTATAAAGTGCATCTTGTCCCAAGTCATTCTAATCTTTTTGAGACCAATGGATTGCTATTGTCATATTTACAGAGGTAGGATCTTAAACTCTCGTGAACAATATGTCACGAGAACAGGACAGAGTTGAAAGAAATCAAACAGACAAGGTCCAGAGCATAGGCCATGGTCTGAGGGAGAAGGGCATACCCCAAACGGTGTCCACCCACATGGTCAGGTCCTCAGCCTGACAGTCCTTGCTGCTTTGGCTGGTGACCCTCCAGCATGAGTTACAATGTTTATACTGTAAAGGGGCAGGTCTGACTTGCTGGTTCCTTGTTCTATTTGCAGTTCACTTTGGTTACTATTGTATGGGCCCAGGGTCACATGATGGTAGAATGCACATTGGGTGATTGCCACATCCATCTGTCTTCTACGCCAGTGTTTCTTAACTTGGCCCTGGGGACCCCTGGACAGTCCACGTTTTTTGCTTCCTTACAGCTCCCTGCAAGACATTGTATATATTTGCTCCCTCCCAGGTCCGGGAGCAAAAATATGGACAATCTGTGGGTCCCCAAGGACTGGTTTGAGAAACACTGTTCCAAGCATTTTTCCTATTCAGGGTGACAGTAAGGGGTTCCTGAAGTCTATCCTAGGCCTCACAGGGCACAAGGCTGGGGTGTACTTTGGACAGAATTCCAGTTCATCATAGGTGACATACTATGTACATAGTCACACACTACAAGCAATCTTGAGATACTCATTATAATGTGTAGAAATGCATGGGGCAAAGCCAGAGTTCCCTGCGGAAAACCTCAGGACAGACCAGAGGTGGGATTTGGCCTCCAGCCCTGAGGGAGAGCAGTATTAGTACAAATCATTAAGATACCATTAAGAAAAAACTCACACTGTTCCATTTGAACAAGGGTGGTGCTGAGGTATCACCTGCCGCACGGCTGCACTCGAGCTCTCATCCCTGAGGTGGTTCATTGTGTGGTGGGTGCAGCAACACACCATATCGGTGCACGCTCCCCCCCGCCCCCACCCTTTATTTAAAAGCGCATAAGCTGTAACTGGGGTTGAACCAAGTACTAAAAAAGAAAAACCTATACCAAACATGGACATTCTTTTCTTCCTGTTTCTGATCTGTTCTTACGGAGCTATCATCCATCCCCCACAGTCATACTCTTATGAAATCCATCTTACTGGCCCTATTTACAAGTCCAGCCAGAACCACGGACCCCACCGTGGAGTTATGTTGGCTGGCAGTAATCAAATTCTCGCTTCAGAAGTTGGCGTGCATCTAGCAGGCCACTGTGAAGCTAGCTGGTCATATCTGGCAAGGAACCAAGAAACTTCTTGGAAAGGACAATAAAAACAGGCAGCTATGGCGCTGGGCAGCTTGGCATTGTCTGTGATATCTGGGAGGATGGGAAGCTGGGGACCAGCATGAAATGGACCAGTGCGCTACCTCTGTCGCTGGGGCTGGCTGGCTGACGGCTATGGAGAAGTCATCATACAAACGGGGTGACCAAAGTGTCAGACCATCAAAGCCCATAGAGACACAGTCCTTGAGCCTTTGAATGTCAGTAATGGAATAGTGATAAGGCTTTTTAAAATAATGAGATCCCCGAATCTTCTTTCAATGACAATGCAAAACAGTAACACAAACACAAGAATATATTACGTGAAACAGGAGCCGTTGTTATGGATTACCAACATATGAGGCCTTTCAAAGCATGTAAAATTCACAAAAAATTATATTTGTGTTGGCATCCCATCTAGAGTGTTGTCCGGCCTTGTGTCCTCTGCTGTCTGAGATCTAAGCCTTTGCACCGACCTAACCAGGATAAGAAGTCTGAAGATGGATGGATGGATGAATGGATGGATGGATTTAGTGTATATTATAATTATTATGACTTTTATGACATTATGAAGTAATATAAGAGGTCTGTATTTCCATATTATGTAACTAGGAAGTGATTTAAACATGTCCAAAAATATTCCCCATTGGAGGTTGCAGGTTGCATTGCAATGCCCTGACAACCTCTCTAGGGATCTTGTCAAAACCTAAAATTATTCGCCGTTTGGCTGAAAAGCAGCTCCTCTGCTTGTTAACGGCACCCAAGTTTCCATTTTTAGTTGCAGGAATTTGAAATGTCATCGTAATTTTATCATTCAAAATCCTCTGAGCAAAAACAGAAACACTCAGGAATACAGCAAACGCTCAGCTACACGATACTCTTTGAAATGCTAAAAACATCACAACATACTCAAATACATTTTAGGAAACTGATACAAACTTGAGGTAAAAGCTAATTTTCACATCACCAAGGCTAATATCACTAATAAAAATACATTTAAGAAAAACATGTAATAAAACACATGCCGGCATCTAGATCGAAAATGATTAAAATAATACTGCATCTTTTACAGTATACATTTGTCAATATATGGAGTAATACCCAGCCAGGATGAAGAAAGCCTCGATCTTGCCACTTGGAGTAAGAAACCTGTCTGGAGGTGCATATAAAAGTCAGAGAGAGTATTTCCGAGATATTTCTAGATATTTCCAGATTTCTTAGTGGCTAATTGTTTCGATGCACAAAAGAGTATATGCTAAAAAAACAAGCACAGGGAATGAATTTTTGACTAAAACCAGAAGTGCAACCAGGCAATGTTTTGACATCCAGGAAAATGTGTGGGAAAAATATATTTCACAATCGATTCAGAGCATCTGCGGAATCATTGCAGACCACAGCTTGATTCTACAAAATTTTATTTAATTAATCTAATCTATGTAGCCTTCTTATGTATATATCTGGGCACAGTATGTTTCATAGGGCTACAACTGACATAACACACAATTGTAATTACAGGTTATATGTAAATCATCACCTATAGATACTGTAGGTTACTTATAGATATTATAAATAACGGTGGGGCAGCGTGTGGCTCAGGGGGCTAAGCCTGTGTGCTTGTGATCACAAGGTCGCCGGTTCAAACCCAGCCTCAGCACGTCTGCGGGTCCTTGAGCAAGGCCCTTAACCCCCAGCTCCCTGGGCGCCGCCACAGGTGGCAGCCCTTCGCGGACAACTTACTCTGCGAAGAGCAAGTTGAGGGAGGCGTGAAGACAATTTCCCCACGGGGATTAATAAAAGTGATGATTATTATTATTATTAATGGCATTCCTCTGTCACTTGCTACTTTGCTCTTTAAAATATATTGGACTGGGCTTTTAACAAACATACAAAGAAACAAAATGAGGAAAATTATACAGAAAATTGAACAAAACAAGATGGCTTTAATTTGATTTGCTCTTTATCCCCCTTCTTAGACCAGCTGGTTACATCCATTGCTCATTGGTCATTAACAGAAACCAAGTGCGCATTATTGACAAGGTGGATCTAAATGGAGCTGGAAATTAATCACAGACATAAATCGTTTGGACACCCCTAGTCAACCTGCATGAAAATCGTGCCAAAACATAGAACAACCTCTGCAGGGGAGGTACGTAAACATAAGGCATTTCTGCACATTCTAAAGAACGATATAGAACACCATTGAAGAAAAAAAGAATGGAAAAAATATTTTTTGGAACATTTTGATCCACTGACTAGAAGAATGACCCTTAAGTGTTTTTATCCTTATCTAAATATGAAGATCAAACTGTCCAATTTAATTTAACTGATACCTGTGAAACTCAAAAGGTTTTCAAAAATCTATTTTTCTTTTTTATTCGTTGTTAACAACAAATGGAAATGAGTGCTACGTTTATACCACACATATTAACATATTAATATGTACATTGTCCAAATTTTACAAACAATCTACTATTTCCTCATACTCCTGTTTCCTGTGGGATTGGAGTTGGTTATTGGTTGGTTATTTATGAATGATTTTCATTGTCAAATCAATTACATACCATAATAACGTAATCTCAGTTTGTCTCAAGACATTTAAAGGAAAACAGGACCAGGATCAAATGTAAACAACTGTACTGTTTGGAGTCTGGGGCCTGTATCACGAAGTGAGATTTGCTGGTTATTTAGCTAACTTGTTTGATTTAAAGTACCCCAGTTTAAATGGACTTCATCTCCTTTCAGTTACATTTAGCCCAGACTACCTTAACTCTGACTAGTTATCCTGCTAACCCAAAAATCTGGCTTCATGAGTCAGGTCTATTCAGGTGAATTTGTGGTAGCTTCTGGTTTTTCCAAAGCTTTTGTCTTGATAACTGAAACAGCTGCTTTTAGCTGTGAGCATGAAGGACATTATCAGGACATCAGCATAGGCGGCAGTCCCGTGTGAAGCACCTGCTGTATGAAGACCCTTCATGTGTAAAATCCAGCAAGTCTACCTGTGCCAGTCCACTGAGTGAAGATACAAGATGATGTCTTCACCCACTTACAGTAGGTAGCACTTCTTCCTCTCCCAAAGCTTTTGTGGTATGTGCTTCTGGTACCCAGCTGTTCGCTTTTCATCACCGGAGGACACCTGACCCTGACAACCCGCGTGGTGTTCCTACAACCTCTGCCATCACCTCACTAAAATATATTCTGACGTTGAGATATGCCTGATCAAGCATCCAGTAGCATTTATGCCTGAATTCCATAACAAATAATACATATACACTGATGGAAAGACACCTGAAAACAGACACGGTAGGATGTTAGTGGGTGTATCCCGTAGTGTAACAGCTGCAGGAGAATGGGCAGCACTGCAAGCTATATAATGACCCACTGTCCATATGTAATTTGTAATGCAATAAGCAGACATAATACAGATACAGTACCTGTACTGTGCTATTTCGTTACATAAAAAGAAACTTAGACTAACATACAATGAAATTTTTCGGTGCAGCTTCAGGCACCATCTTTTTTCTTAGCTCCCATTGTTTGCTACTGCACGCATCTTTTGATTTGATACTCTGATGCCAAAACCACCTACTACCAAAAGGAAATCATCACCAGAGACACTCACAAGTTATTATTCGCTTTCAATGTCCTCCTTAACCCTTCTCCTTCCCCTCTACCCACCACCCTGACTGCTGATGATTTTGACACTTTCTTCCATGATTATAATAATAATAACAGACACTTTATTAATCCCTGTGGGGAAATTGTTTTTACGCCTCCCTCTACTTGAGGTTTGCAGAGTAAGTCGTCAACAAAGGGCAGCCACCTGTGGCAGTGCCCAGAGAGCTGGGGGTTGAGGGCCTTGCTCCAGTACCCGCAGACATGCTGAGGCTGGGTTTGAACCGGCAGCCATGTCGAGGTGCTGGTCACAGACCCGCCTGTCCACGCTGAGGGTATGAAGCGGCGAAGGCGTGGGGTGGGGGGAGGGTGCGGTGGGTGCATATCTGTACGTGTGTATATGTGTGTGTGTATCCCAGTGTCCTTGGATGGGGGGAGAGGAATGCAAGAGAGTCTCACTGCCTTGTTCTTCTGGGAGAGGTGTTAGCTCAGCAGCGGCCTTGGCCAAGGCCAGTGCTGATTTGGGGGGAGCCAAAACCAGATAGAATAGGGTTGTTTGGGTTTCCAGGCGAGGAGCAGAAGTTTCACCGC
>JAODKC010000001.1:29231963-29246150 GCA_026777985.1 Mormyrops attenuatus
GTGATCAAATCCATGATTTTCTTAGTTTGGAGAGCAGGGCTGAGAGAGTCTCTCAGAATATAAGACAGTAGACGAGATGAGAGTGGACGAGACGAGAGGAGCAAGCAGGGAAGATAGTGGGAGGGAGAGGGAGAGAAATGCGACCGCCTCCGCTGAGAGCCAAAGAAAGAATAGCCCACTGAGCCACACACTGCCCCTGGGTGTCAGTCATTGACAGCCAGTTCTCTGCACTCACCACCTGCATGGATCCCTTAATGCGCGTACCTTCTGTTCCCTCTATCACACCCCTCACCTGCCCAGATGCTTCTAACCTGCTCACCCACTAGTCCACTGCCTATGCCCTGGACCCTATCCACTCTGTCCTCCTTCAGGCCATCTCTCCCACAATAACCCTGTACTTCCCCACCTGATTAATTCTTCCCTTACAACCAACACATTCCCTGCCGCATGTCAGCAAGCTTGTGTAACACCACTGCTTAAAAACCCCTCACTTGACCCTTCTCAGATTGAGAATTATTAGCTGGTCTCATTCATGTCCAGAACCCTCTCACGTCTTGTCCTAAGTCAAGTCACTGGACTTCTCACGAAGAAGAACCTCATGGACCCTCTTCAGTCTGCTTTCATACCTCATCACTTGACCGAGACTGTCCTCTTCACTGTTGTGGATACTCTGAGAGCCACAAGAGCTTCATCTGGGTCATCTGTCCTGATCTTTCTAGACCTCTCTGCGGGATTGCTCTGCACTGGTTTGACTCATACCTATCAGACAGATCATTCCAATTGACATGGTTTGCAGAGGTGTCGAAATCACATCAGGTAACAACCTGTGTTCTCCAAGGCTCTGTCCCTGGTCCTTTCCACTTCTCTCTTCACATTACCTTTCTAGGTCAGATCTTCAAACTGCATGGCTTCTCCTACAATTACTATGCTGATGAAAGCCAAATCTATTTGACTTTCCCTCCTGATGACACTATGGTCTCAGCCCAAATTTCTGGATGCAGTCCGGATGAGGGCCCATCACCTTCAACTTAATCTCTCCAACAATGAGCTTCTTGTCTTCCCTGCCAGCCATCCATCCTGACATCACTGTTCAACTTGAATCATCCACACCATCTACATCAAGGTCTGCCAAGAACCTAGGGATGATGATAGGCGACTAGCTGTCCATTGCTGACCACATAACAGCGCTCTTCTGCTCTTGTAGGTTTGCCTTGTAGAACACCAGGAAGATCAGGCCTTTTCTGTCTGAGTATGCAGCTTAGTTTCTAATGCAGGTACTGTTACCTCATGATTAGACTATTGCGACTCTCTACTAGGAGGTCTACCAGCTTGTGCCATCAGACCACTGCAGTCGATTCAAAACACAGCAGTAAATCTGATATTCATTCAGCCTAAATGTCACAGCCTTCCTTGTGTCTCATCATTGGTTCCCTATTGGTGCTCGCATCAAGTTGAAGTCTTTGGTGTGGGCCTACAGGTCCATTAATGAACAGGCACTCATCTCCATCAAAACGCTCCTCAAGACTAATGTCCCATTTCACCCCCTTCACTCACTAAACCGATGACTCTTGGAGCCTCCTCCATCATGCAATAAAAGTTTTCTTGTGTGGTTCTCCATGGTGGAATGAGCTGCAGAACCATGCCCAGTCATCACCCTCCCCTCTCCACCTTCTTATTAGTCCTTGTTTAGTTAAAAGTTCTTATGTACAGTAGTTCCTGCCCCAATACTTGCACTTGTACCTGGGCATTCATTAGAATTCTGTAAGTTCAACTTAGCAGCCCATTGCCATGACAACATGTATTTTTGAAATATGCTATTAACATAGCAAAGACATCATGGTGGTCGTGGTCGTGGGGGGTCCAGAGCCTATCCCACAGTCTATGGGCACAAGGCAGGGAATAACCCAGGATGGGGCACCAAACCATCGCAGGAGAATGGGGGATGCCATCTGGATATAATTGGATGCACTTTAATGCACAGAACAGGGTTGGGGGGTTAGGAACAAAACTCCTGTACAGGAGCTGGACACTTCCACTCTGGAGTTTCCCTAGGCGAAGGGCATCAGGCTTTGGCCCTTGAGTTCACCCTCTGTGATCAAGAGGGTCTGCTCCCTTCAACTTCACGTTACTTCATGGTGGTCTCTAACTGATGTCTGTGCTTATGCACCAAACAGCAGTTCAGAGTATCTGGCCTACTTCACAACAATGGGTGTGGTGTTGGAAGGTGCCCCCTTGTGCCAACAATGAAACCTGGAAAATTTACTGGTCAATCTGCATTCTAACCCTCATGATGGTCACAAACGCTGGGTAGTAACCTAAAAAATGTGATTGCGGATACAAGCAGTGGAAATTAGCTTCTTTCGCAGTGAGTCTGGGCTCAGACTTAGAGCTCAGACATTCTGGAGGGGCTTAATATAGAGCTTCTCCACATTGAAAACAGCCAGCTGAGGTGGTTTGAGCATTTGTCTAGGGTGCCTCCTGGATGCCTCCCTGGGGAGGTGCTTCGAGGCTGACGTAGGACATGCTGGAGAGATTATATGGGTT
This sequence comes from Mormyrops attenuatus, assembly GCA_026777985.1. Classification (NCBI taxonomy): domain Eukaryota; kingdom Metazoa; phylum Chordata; class Actinopteri; order Osteoglossiformes; family Mormyridae; genus Mormyrops; species Mormyrops attenuatus. The sequence goes on from JAODKC010000001.1 coordinate 29,234,508, forward strand.
GGGAATATCTCAGTATCCCGCCAGACCCAATGACCCAGACCTGAATAAGCGATGGAGAATTGATGGATGAATGCATGCAGTGGTGTAGTCTGGATGCTGTCCAACTGTAAACTTCACATATATATTTATGTAATATATAACGCATAAAAATATTTTACACAGTATATATAAATATATATGTGTGTGTTTCATCCATCCATGTATGAAAACCTCAGATTGCCTTGTGAGAATCCCAAATATATTTGGTATAGCTAATGGGTAGTCTCCTTCATGAGTGTTGATCACAAAGGTCTCTATTCATCAAAACGGGGCAACGTACTGGAGATTAATTAGTGTGATAGATTAAACATGTTTGAATTGAATGCCTTGGCATTAAACAGGGAATTCCTTCAGGGCTTTGCATCACCAAATGGCAGCATCAGAAACAGACAACACTATTTCTATAGGGATTAAAATCCACTTCTAATCTTATCTGAGACAGTAGGACTCAAGCAGAAGTTCAAGCAGTACAATGAAGCTCACTCAGGATAATGTTATCAGCCTTCTACCATCAAGCTCAGAATCAATTAAAATTGGCTTGCATGCCAGTCCAGTGCCATTTCATTAATGCACCATTATTTGAAGAACAATTTGCAGTTCAAAAATATTTAACTAATGGCATATGCATAAATCACCTTACATCTCATGCATTGCTTATTTTTCAAATTAATACATTGCTGATGTATAAAAAATAATAAAAAAAGATATAAAAACAAACTGCCTATGTATTTATGAACAGACCTGGTTATTATATAATGGCATGTCATGTATTCACAGTTTTGAACTCCCTGCATCTTTGTAACCATCCGTTTGCCATACCTGCTTCTGTACTGCAGGGGGGTGGTGAGTCGGAAGCTCAGGGCACCATGCGGGGGTCACACTAAGTGGGACACCAGCCCATAGCAGGAAAACACTCACACATGTTGGGCATTTTAGAGATGCAGAGGTACCCAGGGGAGCCTCACATAAGAAAAACAGACGGAATATGCAGCCCGAGCTGAGGCAGGAACCAAACCCGTCATCCTGTACAAGTGAGAGCAAAATGCTACAGGTGGGAAACTGTGAGTTAATATGCTAAATACATCAAATCAAATACATTACATACCAGGGTACCACAGGGTACCTAATCAATAACCAGATTATAAACCATTCATAAACTCTTTATATGGGTAGCCTTATTGTAAAGTGGCACCGATACCAGAAATAATACGAAGATTGCGATATTCCTGCCTTTAACTGCAAAGTGCCTAGAGGATGTTTGTGAAGTGTGCTAGTCTTCAGCAAGCAATGCATAATTTATGTTGTATAACAACATAATTAGCACCATTTTCCTTGAGAAAACATAAGTTTAGTAGTTATGGTGATGTTATTGGTGAGCATATTGAACCTGGAGAGTTACGAAATAAAGCTCAGAAAATTAACTTACACGTTTATCGTTTTTGGTATAAATCACAAATGAGCCTAATTTACATCAAACCTTTGAAGTGTCATTATTTGTGCCATTTAAAAAAGCAGTTCTTAGTGTTAATGTCTGCAAAACTCTGTGAAATTCACTAAGGCATGAACTATAAAAGTATAAATATATCTGTTAATTATAGGTGATGAGTCTGAAATACAGTTTTTAAAATCAACTCATATATTGTAAGTTTAAAAACTTGCAGTTACTGTGAATTTAACTGTATTACACCTAATTATGGCCTTTATTAAACACGACATATGTCTGCAAAATGGACAAATATAATCCACTTTCAGTAGCAAAGGGTTCCCAAGACCTGATAGATAATGACTTCATTATAAAGCTACCACTCTGTGTTCCAGACAGACACCTTTGTTGAGATGAGGCTTCCGCTGACACTAACCCCAGATAAAAGCAAAAGGAACAAATCCTCTACAAGTTCACAAGAAGTTCTCACCAGCCACAAATGTTGTCTTTCAAGTTCCTTACTAGTGCTTTTATGTCCAAGAAAGTTGCTGCTCTTTCATTAAAAGTTCCTCCAGTCCACAGAAGTACAAAGGAGAAACACAATACCATCTTCTTTAATCCACCATGGCGATGTACTGACAAGCTAATCTCCAAACGTTTCCACGTTTCTGGGCTGCTCCTGTCCCATCTTTTGTTTTAAAGCCAACTCTAGAAGGCAATGTGTTTCACTGATAAATCGATCTTGTTGCCACCACCATTTTGTATGGCAAAATAGCAGATCCATCACCCAACCAATCAGCTACATTCATATCTAAAGAGACCTCCGTTTGCTAATCGGTATCAGCATGGCACCTAGAAGGAGAATTTTACGTGTTTGGAATACTCAATATATACTCAAGTCAATATATATCAATTTGAAGTCTTTTGATTTTTACTCACAAATCTGCTAAAGTTCATAATAGCCAATCAAGACTCACTTGGCAAGTGCCATTTCTGGTACTGATTAATGCGTGCTTGTCAAATGTCTGTCATTTATTTCGGTATCGTCATTTTGAATATCTGCCGGAGATTTTGTCCTGGAGGTCTGGCATGGCTGGGAATGAGCTACATTGCATTCATGGTGCGTGATGTGCAGGGTGTTCAAGGGCTTTAACTGGGCAGAAGGGTCCTTCCAGACCTAAAAATACACACCTATACAGGTCAGTGTGCAGGGCGATGATGACTCCATTAGGCAGCAAAATGACTGCATTTAGAGGAAAAGTGAGAATAGGACATAGTCAGACAGGAAGAACCTGTAAAATTATAAAAAAGTATAAATGTTTCTCAAATAAAACACATGCAGAGGATCTGGGGGGATGGAAATGAGGTGCTACTGGAGAAGAAAGAATGAAAAGCTTATGAAGGACATGTGACACTTAAGATACTTGCAATATATAACATAAACTTGGGAATTGGGGTATTTAGGACATTTTAATGCCAGAAAGGTGTGTGATTGGTAGAAGCACAGTATGAATAGAAACAAACCCTTTAACAGGCTGTGAAACAGTCAGGACAGCCTACAAGACTATGGGACATAGAGCTGGACAGGAGGCGGGGTCTACGTTTGAAGAAACAGTGTCCTTTTCAGGGGAAACAAGGCTGGCTAGAGGAGGGATGGACGGCACATGCTAAGAGAACACAAGAAGAAATTGGTCAGCTTTGTGGGGTTTGAGGAGAAAACCAGAGGGATGAGGGGGGCACTGATCTTTCTTGGAAGGTCGGGCATATTATGTTTTTTTCCAGGTTATAAGGGCTGAAACCACAAAATACAGGCATTTCTGCAGCTCACAGGGAAGGAGGAATAAGTGAAAACAATCACACAGATTCCAGTCATCTGATACCTGCCCATCAAGACTGGCATGACTATCCTTTCTGACAGAAGCATGTGATATGCATCCTAATAGAAAAAAAATCTAACTGGCATGAAAGCTTCCTGATGGAATTCCATTTCAGATCAAGTCCAGGTCCTGCTGCTCATATGGAAACCGGATGGCTTTCCATCAAATGTGAACATGCAGTCAGCCTCTAGCAAACAGGTGAGCTAAAAGGACTGCACTTAAAGTGTGTTATGTCTCTTGATGAAGCTTGATGATTGAAAAGGGAGGAGAAGCGTGTGGATGACAGCAAACACATCAAAGAAAACGCGGCTGTTCTGAGAAGGAAGACCACATGGGAATGAGCTGAAATTAGTTATTCCAAATTATGCAAAATGAGGGAAACTTTCATGCAAAAACAGAAATTACATGTTTCTCTCACTAAATCAAAAATAATTCAAGCCAAGACGCTCAGCTGAATGCTTAATGTCGCTTAATGTCAGCTAGTCTAATATTTGATTTATAACTTTCTAAGCTTAACAGACATATGCAAAAGTATCTCACAAAGTTACATTTTAAAGTCAATGCCTGTTTACCAGGAGTGCTAATTTTAGTAATTTTCAATTATGACAATGCTCCATCACTCCACACTGGGGTGCACTGACAATGTAAACCAAATAAGGGAACCGATCTGTTCATAATAAATGGATCATTATGTAATGTTGCGCTAGTGCAACTGTCAGGTTTGTCATATATATATATATATATATATATATATAGTTCATATATAAAATCACTCTGTAGTGTTTAGTACATCTAGTAAGGACAACACGTTTACATCTATGGACACCGACACAAAGACACTGATTTTCCTCTGTTTACTGTTGCTGTATGTTACTCTGTAATAGAGTGGCATAACATCCATGATATCTTCTGTTTTGTATTGTTTACTTCATGAGATGGGATCCCATCTAATGGTGATTCTGTATGGGATATGTAGCATGGAGAATAGATAGATGTATGGATGGATGGATATTGCTATATGCTGACCTTTTTAATGCACTACATTCTGTACATTGAAGCAAACACCTCTTTATACTTCATTAATGCCTACAACTTACAGTCTTTTTGAAGTTTCTTTCAGGGAAAATAAGCCTTCTTAGAAACCGTGGTCCTTCAATCCAACAGCATCAGAAGAATGGGGGATTTAAGGACATGAGAGGACAGCAGTTTCTAAACATCTGGCAGTGTTAGTCCATTCCAGCAGACCTGAGCTTTCCAGGGAGCCATTCAGTTTCATGTGTCTCAGTTTTCTTAGGTTTTCATCATCAGTGATGACAGAAGTGCATGATGTTTCTACAACTTGAAACGGGCCTGCTGTCAGCACATTGTTTGAGAGAATGACCGCAGTTAAAATGTTTCCCTAATAGAAAGCAACTGGAACAGTAAACAGGACATTTTAGGGTTCCACTGAGACTACAGCAAAGCACCAGACCTATTGACTGAAATATTATTTTAATGGTATTTTGCATGAATGCACATAATGCCTGTAAAAAGTTCTTCTGTGAGACTGGTGTTCACTTGAAATGGTTCTAATTCCTGCTGGTTCCTTAATTAAACTGCAAGATGTATTCACTTTGTGCTACAATATAAAGTTGCTAGGTAATCACTTGCTAGGGAACGGTGTCAGAAAGTCAAACAACAGCGTGCAAGCTCTATATTAATTAGAATGTCTCTCTAAGAAACAAAGAGGGAATGCGCTTTTGCAGAAGGTGTTCTGAGATGTTGGCAGGTCCTCAAGGTAATGTCTGTCAAGGTGTCATCACCAGCTAAACTATAAACAACGCCAACCGCAGCAGATGTCTTAGTGGTGCGGTATGTGTCAAAATATAACCAAGATTAAACTTAACTGTACTTTTTTCCTGAATTTTGCTTAAGACAGACATTCAGACATTGACTGCACCACATAATTGTCGTTCCATTATCACCTACTGCACACCCGAAAGGCTGAAACTCACACATATTTTAAGCCATTGTTTGTGTATCCTTGTGAAATATGTCGTCAGGAGAATTGGATCAAAGAAAGACTGATTGTTGCTTTTGCTTTGATGTTTCAGAGAAAAGCTGAATTTTATGCTGGTGCAATTGCACCAGTGGAAGAGGTCTCATAACATAGGCACATTAAGGATGTTCGCCATTCAGTTTTACATACTGAGGTCAAATTCAAATGCGATCATTAAGCATAATAAAGTGTCTCTAAATATGAAAAGTCAGGAAATAAAAATTGAAACACCTAATGGATATTGTGCTCTGAAATCATTAATGCCAGACAACACCCTGAAAATATGATTAATATGCACACTCATGGCAAAAGCTGGTGATCTTTAATTATGGTACAAATTATATGCTGCTGTAATTCGTCAGCACACAAGCAGCTTATTTCCTCTACACTCTCATTTGTCGAATAATTGCTTTCTTGAAAACAAGAGCCAATTATAGTACGGGCACCTACAGGAAAGTTATGGTAATTCTGGTTTACTATATACTCACCTAATTCTGTTGGTTCCGCTTTAATTAAATCGACAACAGAACTCTGTTGGTGATAAATTGATCTGAATAGCTTCAACCATATGTTTACATATGTTTCCAAAAGAAGAATTTTAATTCATCCACTTGTCTTCTGCCTCAAAATGTAGCAAAATTAAACCTTCTTTGTATTTATAAGCTCATATAAGCTCTTCTAGGCCCATATACAGAATGTATTCTGACATGGTGAACGAGATGAAGGATCTCTAATCTGCTGCATCCACAGTGTGGCTTTGGGAAAGATTTCTACATGTCACACTGCTGTATTTAACATTAAGTACAAATTGGTATGCAAGCCTGTCATAGCAGATGACCTAAATCATTACTTTCTATATTAAAAAATGCTCCAAAACACAGGATTATTGACCCAGAGAGGCGAAGGTTATTTGGGTAGAAAAAGTTAGTGCTTGTATGTGTCCTTGCAGATATGGAAGATTGAAAGATAGAGAGCTAAATATTTAAATATAAAGTAACCTTAGTTCAGGTTTTGGTCATCAAACAAATTTCCTAACAATTATGACGTGTAATCTTTTAATGCCAGGCCATAGAAAGCACCTGAAAACATTTAATTTATAATGTGATTTTATTATAAAAATAATGCAATAAACTGATACATGTAGTAGTCTTGTAAATATTAGTTTTCTAAACAAGTTCAAATAAAAATACTGAAATTTTGCCCATGTACTTCAAAGAGTATGGCAGGAGAACTCAAGCGTTTAAGGCTTAAGTGAACTTCACTACAGAAATAACCATTTTCCTTATTATTGTTAATTCAATTCATCCAAAAGAAAAACAAACAAACCAAAACCTTTCATTGAATATTAACATAAAGGCTTGATTGATTTGCTAGGGAACTACATCAAATCTTATACATAAATAAAAGTGAATCATATCTCCATGAAAGATATGGCAAGGTAATCCTACGGACTAAAATATATCAAGGTAAACCAATGAGTAGTCAAAGTAATCTGATGGACTAATGTATGTCAAGTTGAACCCATGGGGTAATGTATGTCAAATTAATCCTATGGAGCAGTATATTTCAGGATAATCGCAATGGGGTAGCATATGTCAAATTAATCCCATGGGGTAATATATGTCAAGATAATCCCATAGAATAATATGTGTCAAATTCATCCCGTGGGGTAGTATATTTCAAGCTAATCCCATGGGGTAATATATACCAAATTAATCCCATGGGGGTAATGCGTGTCAAGCTAATCCCATGGAGTAACATATGGCAAATTAATCCCATGGAGTAGTATATTTCAAGATAATAGCATGGGTTAGCATATGTCAAATTAATCCCATGGGGTAATATACGTCAAGTTAATCCCATGGAGTAATATATGCAAAATTAATCCCATGGGGGTAATGCGTGTGAAGCTAATCCCATGGAGTAATATACGCCAAATTAATCCCACAGGGGTAATGCGTGTCAAGATAATCCCATGGAGTAATATATGCCAAATTAATCCCACGGGGGTAAAGTGTGTCAAGCTAATCCCATGGAGTAATATATGCCAAATTAATCCCACAGGGGTAATGCGTGTCAAGATAATCCCATGGGCTAGTGTATGTCTAGGTGAAATGACAGCTCGAATCCGGACTGCATCATTACCAGGCCTGTAACTGTAACTGGCCTCAGCACACAAGAGGAGGGAAGATTTGACAAACCACTCTATATATTTTTGGATCTTGTTACTGTGCACTCGTAAACTTTACTTTTACAGAATGCCGTTTTAAATGAGCTGCATTGGCATCTTATGCAGAGCAATTAAATGTAAATATTCATTAGGCATGATAGCACAATAACAGGAATGATCATAGTCTGCTCATGACATACAGTATGTGCAACATTAGTTATGGTTGATGATATAAAATCGCAGCCAAAAAATATACATTCTTCCATAACTGCTTCTCCAAAAATAAATGACGCCTAGCAAAGATGATTTGCCAATTATCTTAAAATAGGAAATGCTATCAAGTTCACATTAATAATGTTAGTTTAGTCCTGACAGATGCCTCTTGATTAATTATATAAATACAGCTTTGGATCATATATTGACAAGTATTACCCCAAATGAATACTTTTAAATTTACGTTATTAAGTATAATTATTTTACATCATGCCCATCTCTTAATGAGACTTATTTATCTGCCATGGGTTTCATTCCTTCCCAGCTGGACAGGGGCACTAATTAATAACATAGACAATGAAGTAAGTATGTATGCATGATGTGCCAGTTTTATTGTCTGGAGCCTTTGAGAATGGATGAGGTGGCCACAGCCAATGCCACGTGAGAGGGATGAAACTGAATTGAGGCATGCTGGAATTTCACTGCCAAGGTAAGTGAACCTCTTGACGAGGTCGACACTCTCAGACAGACACTCTGCTAACGGCTGTACCCAAGAAGTCATTAAATGCCTGGGAAAAAAATTGGTCTTTATCCAGGACACCTGCAATCCCAGACACTCAGACTCCTCACTCAGTCTCTCAAGAGTCCCAATCAGAGCCTCCATGGGCTCTGTGAAGATCACAGCATCGTCGGTGAAGTCAAGATCGGCAAATCTTTCCTCACCAATAGATGCCCCACAACCACTGAACCCCACAACTCTACCAAACACCCAGTTCTTGCAGGGGAACATCCGAGATGGGAAGACCGTTACAGAACACATGTACTTTTCACTGAAGAGATGCTAATTCTCCTAGCTGCATGCCACAAGATTGCTGCAGAAACCAGAGTACTCAGTAGAAAGCTGGGTAACAAGAGAACATGGAAAACTCCACACATACACAGTGCAGGGATGATGAAGGCTACAGTGACCATAGATATTCTCAATTCAAGCTAATAACAGCCACCACCCCCCAGGACAATACCTCTACTCACCATTGCACTAGTAGAACGCCTTTTAGTGCACTAAACTGTGCTGTTATTGCACCTACAGTTTGTCTGTTTGTTCTATGGTGTATTGTATTTTGTACTGTGTATATTATATTCTGTTTTGTATTTTTTGTGCATACGTATAGCGCATACCGTTGTACAGTTGCTATTTGTATCCGTATTTATTTAGTGTATTGTACTGCAAATGGGGAACTCTCCAGACCCAAGACTTTCACTCACTACTTCACTCCTTCTTGTGATGTGACAATAAAAGTGATTTGATTTGATCTTCCTATTCAGTGTAATTGCGTATTATTGCAACAAGCTTTTTGTGGATAGCTGATCTTTCGACGTGTACATGTTGCTGCCACCAAAGAGTCTATAAGGGAAAGGAAGCTGAAGCTTGGTCTGCAGGAACATCAGCCGTGATGAACTAGATCAGGGTGCGAAGCAACTCAGCTGAGACCTCAAGTGGAATCTGCTGCATTTGTAACAATAGAAATGACAGCTCCCCTTGTTGAATTACAATGGATGGTTCTGAGAATATTATCAACGTATAGTTTTTCTACATGGAAAAGCTTGGAATCTTAGTTAAACATAATGTGATCCAATTACTCTGAGCATTAGATGAACAAGATCCAGGGCAACACAGGATACAAGGTAGCCTGGATGGAATGCCAGTCTAACACAGGGCACTTACACTACAGGCAGTTTAGAGAAACCAGTTCACCTAACAGTGTGTTTGTGGACTGTGTGAGGAAATCCACGCTAGACAAAACTCCAGACACTCAAGGCAGGACCTGAAACCCCAAAGCTGGAAGTATAAAGTGAGAGGGCTACCCACTGAACCACACAGTCGAATAAATTAAATTAAATTTGACTTTACTACTTCCTCAATACTAAGAGTTTACATTTGTAATCTGTGGGTCTGGACCATTTCATGTCCGATAAAAGGACACAAAGATGGAGTTTACTGCATGAACAGCTCCATCTTTACTTAGGTAACCACACAGACTCCCTTTTTCTTACAGTCCACTCAACTTCCTATTATTACAGTGTCACATGATGGATTTTAACCAACTGGAATTAAAGGAACTCTATCCATTTGGTAACTTATTTTCGCCTTACAAAACAGATTCCACTTCCTTAACTATCATAATCACAGTAAAATTATAGGAACTGTTTTTAACAGTTTTAGAACCAGTTTCACGCAGTATGAATTATTTAATTGTACAATACAAAATAATGAATTATTAACTTCAAGAAAAAATGTAAAACATGCTCTTACACATTGGTTTACTATAATACTTACAATACTTTAGATGATCCCTAAATCTCTGGAGTAATTCAAGTTATGATTCAAGTATATGACAGATATTCATGATCCTAGGCTGGGAACAGACACTTGGAACTTTTCACTTATAAAAAACGATGTGTGACAAATATCACCGATCCTGATTTTTTCAAAGGCCCCATGTACTTGTACCAGGAGGGTCTGTCCCTCTGAATCACAGAGCATGGTACTTTACCAGACTTCTCAAGTGACATCTGTGAATACTGCCAGTTCCTCAACCTCTACAACTAAGTGTCACTCTCAGTAAGGCATGTAAATAATATCATTTCCTACCGTGGTACGTATTGGGCTTCATGCCCAAAATATTGCAACCTGCAGCCTCTCTTCCAGGTCTCCTGCAGCACAATCCTGAACTTAGAAATGACTAAGTAAGGGGTCCATTTTAATCACGGCTCACATTTTAATCATGACAACAGCTATCAACAGAAATATTCATTAATAACAATGTGAGTGCTATCTGCTGTGGCCTGCAAAATAGATTGCTCTTGAAAAATGCTAAGCATTTTTTTTGTCTATATGGGGAAACATGACAGCTGAGAGACCAGGACTCAGCTTCAGAGATACAGGAGACAGTCTTCAGTCTGTGATGGGTAACTTACTGCTAATACCCATCTTACATGTGACATTAAAGGTCCCCTCTCAGATTTGTATCCAGCTACAGGTTTGTGCCTTTTGGTTACATTATTAAACATTTCCACCACATTTGTCACTGATGACTTCAGTGTCAGCTTCCCTGGGTCTGTGAAAAAGAGATTATGCATTTTTGAGTATTAACACAGAAAAAAGAATACTTAGTTAAGGACCCACGCACCCCTACACCGATTAAATGTCAGGCAAAAAATAAGTCATTTGAATTTAAAAATCTGAAATGCTCCATATGTTCTCATTCACTCCATATGTTCAGTTTATTCACACTTCTAATTTGTACATTTATTTCACTCAACAAAGTGAACGAACAGACATTTTTTAAAAAAATACATTTTATTTATTTATTCTTTATTAATGTGTGGAATTTGGGTTGCTATAGCAATATTGTACAGTAACACCAAGATCTAATAGCAGATGTTTAAATCTGAGATCAATTTTTGCTATAAACTTGCTTTGTATTTTTAATGATGTTATATTTGCTTGTTTGTTTGTTTGTTTTTGTTGATAACCTGTAGGCGGGGGTGACACAGTGACATAGTGGATCTTGCTTTACCACACACCCCAGGATTAGGGGTTTGGCTCCCACCATCCTCTTGTGTGGACCTTGCCTGATCTCCTTGTGTTGTGTAGATTTCCACCTGCAGACCAAAGTCATGCACACAGAATAACTTGCCTTTTGAGTACCCCAGTCTTGCACCCTGTGCTTCCACAGGCAAGGACTGAATACTAAATTTAAGTGACTTAGGGCTTAACTTGAGTCACATTATTTGATGCACACTACAGGTCCTTCTCAAAAAATTAGCATATTGTGATAAAGTTCATTATTTCCTGTAATGTACCGATAAACATTAGACT
>JAODKC010000001.1:29253222-29288442 GCA_026777985.1 Mormyrops attenuatus
TTAAATTTAATACATTTTTAAAACAGTTTTTCTTTCCTCTTTGGTTCTTCATTTTTTTTGTAAAAGCTCACAATCACCGCAGTGTTGCGTGTATTCCACGCCCCCCCCCCCCCCCACCTTCCACCTGAAAGATTTTATAAGTGTGTGTGTTGTTATTTTCAGCAGCTTGCAGTAATAAGCCTCAGATGAGCCAGGGCACATACCATCAGAACGTTATTTTGTTTTATACGAACGTCAACACAGCAAATCAAACTGTGACCTGCAGCTGGGAATCATGTCTCTATGGCCACACAGTTCCCTCTTTTATGTTATATAGTTTTCTGGTTCCTTGCATTTAAGTAATATTTTTCCACCTAGGAATATAATGCTATCTTGTGGTTTATTCCTGTTCCCTGCTTGCATAATGCTATGACCACCAGCATGTACAGTAGCCAGACTCATCTCCAGCAGACCACTATCCAGTTGTAAACCCTTTTAATAATAGGCAGCTCTAGGGAGCAGTGCATCTGTACCAACAAGCTTCACCACCAGCCCCCCCCCACCCCCCATGGCCCCCTAAAGGCTACTTGGGTCTGAAATAAATATATATGGGCTTAATTTCTTGTGCACCGCGAATGGCCAGAACACTAAGATTACACACATTTTGAAGGCTGACTCTTAAAGTGGGTAGTTGAGTAACTTCGGTTGGTGTAAAATGAAGCCGTGACAGAGAAACAGCAAGCAACTGGGAGCAAGACGGTAAAAAACAGATAAGTCTGAGTGAAATGTTTTCAATCAAACTTCTGGTGCAGGAAATTTGTGATGCAATCTAGCTAACGTGTGTGTGTCTTTATGGTCGCCAGGACATCTGACCCTGGGGGCGGCACTGTGGGATTGGATAAGTCTGAGCACTGGCCCCCTTCCCATCATGCTATGCATAAAAAATCCCCACCATAAGCTGACGGTGCGAAAGGTGTGAGAGGCTCAGCCTGCCTCAGAAAGAGCCAGTAAAAAGGTATAATTATGAAATATCCATTGTCTTTTTAAAGACATTCGGAAAGCAGTCCCTCTGCATCCTGCCTCTGCCTCCATTTACTCTGCCTGTCTCTCCCACTCACCTCTGATGGTACAATATTCATTACTTTTCAAAACTTTGTTTTGCCTGACACCTGCAAATAATGTACAATGAGCAGGAAATCTACGATTCCAGTATTCAATGGTGATATCTCCCCCTCCGCCAGCAGCCTACTCTGCCCCCAGTTGAAATGATCTCGAGCCACCACTGAGTGTAACTGGTGTTAGATTAGAACCCAGGTGCCGGTTGTCTGCTCCGTTCAATGTGATTACACTACCAGTTTCTTACTTTATTTTTCTTCTTTTCTGTTCTATGTTTATTTAGTCATCTCTTTATTTCTTGAAGACTTTCTAGTTGTCCCGGTCATTTCCATTACTGATGCCCCCGCAAGCTCATGGATCTAGGGTATGATTCTCACTTTGGTTGCAAGCGGTTCTGGTTTCCAGTGTGGGATGAGCCCCTCTGAGTCAGAAGTGGATTTTCCACCCTGGGATCAATATAATATATATATCATGACTTTACGTACCTATTTTAATTGAGCGGCATCACTAAATCGTTTATCCAAACTGACAATACCAAGAACAGCACAGCAGGGGGGAATGTGGAGAAGGCAAATGAACTCAACCACTTTTTTTATCGGTTTGACCAGTCCACAGCAATCTCACTCTCACTACAGCCCCCTTTATTTCCTCTCCTACCTTCCTCAAACCACCACGCTCTGCCCACCCCCCACATGACATCCCCCTCCTTCCAGCCCCCTCCAAACATCATCATGGCGTCCTCCTCTCCATTCTCCTCCTCTTCCCCCTCTCAGAGTTACAGCAGGCCAGGTCAAGGGATAACTGAGGAAGCTTCGCCCCAGGAAGGCAGCAGGCCCAGACAAGGTGTGTCCCCGGCTTCTGAAGACCTGTGCTGCTGAATTCGGAGAGCTGCTACAATGAGTCTTCAACCTCAGTCTAGGACTGGGGAGAGTGCCCGCCATTTGGAAGACATCCTGCATCGTTTCGGTCCCAAAAAATGAATCGCCTTAGTGAGCTGGATGGCTTCCGACCGGTGGCACTCACGTCACACCTGATGAAGACTCTGGAGCGGCTATTCCTTAACCTCCTCAGGCTCAGGTTCAGCACACCCAGGACCCCTTACAGTTTGCCTACCAGGCAGATGTCGGTGTGCAGGATGCTATCCTGTACCTCCTACACCAAACCCACTCACACCTGGACAAGGGGAAAGGCACGATCAGAATCCAGTTTTTGGATTGCTCTAGTGCCTTCAATACAATCCGGCCCTGTTTGCTACAAGAAAAACTGTCCAGGATGCGGGTGGACCCCTGCCTGGTTGCCTGGATCACTGACTACCTCACAGACAGACCGCAGGATGTCAGGTTGAAGAACATCACATCTGACACTGTGGTCAGCAGCACAGGAGCACTGCAGGGAACTGTGCTGTCTCCTCTCCTCTTCAACCTGTACACCTCAGACTTCTGCTACAACTCTGAATTATGTCACATTCAGAAGTTTGCGGACAACACTGTCATCATGGGGTGTGTTAGGGACGACCAGGAAGAGGAGTACAGGAGTCTGGTGAGGAACGTTGTTATCTGGTGCCACACAAACCACCTGCAGCTCAACACCTCAAAAACCAAGGAACTGGTTATAGATTTTGGGACCTCCAGACCATGTCCAGGACCAGTTCAGATCAGGGGAGAGGAGGTGGAAGTGGTCCACAACTACAAGTACCTCGGGCCGTGGGTGGACAATATACTGGACTGGACAAACAACACAGCACCTGTACAAAAAGGGCCAAAGTAGACTGTACTTCGTGAGGAGGCTGCGGTCCTTTAACATCTCCAGGAAGCTGTTTTACCAGTCTGTGGTGGCCAGCATCCTTTTTTACAGTGTGCTCTGCTGGGGGAACGGCTGGAAAAACTGATCCGGAGGGCTGGCTCTGTTGTCGGCATGAAGCTGGACACTCTGGCGACAGTGGCAGAGAAAAGGACTTTGAACAAACTGCTGGCCATTACGGATTATGTCAGGCACCATCTGCACACTGTCATAAACAACCAGAGGAGTATGCTCAGTGACAGGATGCTTCTCCTCAAATCCAGAACCAACAGACTTAAAAATTCCTTTGTCCCGCACGCCATCAAACTGTTCAATTCCTCATTGGGGGGCAGGAGGGGGAACGGGAGGGGGGACAGAAGGACTTCTTATTAACTTCACAATAGACCACATGACTGTGCAATTAACCCATGCAATAATTATTTATTATTACTATCATCCCACCGCTATTTATTACTCTTTATTACTTATTACTTTATTATTGTGTAACTGTACTATTATGCCGCTGTATTGTTGCCGCTAGAAACTGAATTTCCCGGAGGAACCTTCCCAAGGGATTAATAAAGTTTATCTATCTATCTATCTGATTACATTAACATCTGTTTCTGCACAGCAGTACCTCTGCTGGGACTTGAACCAGCAACCTCCAGGCGTAAACCGTAAAAAAAAATGATAGGCAAATGTGACCTACTCCTTTGCTTTTTAGCAGGGACCCCAATGAGGATAGATAAGTGTGTATGTATCAGCAGTCAAAACAATTTGCTTGTTTCTGATCTGTAAAAAACTGAAAACCTAAAGATAGAAATAGCAGTAGAATGTAATAAAAGCCACTAGTCATATGGTATAACTACCACCACACCATCTATCTGCAATAACTGCTTATTCCATATGGGTCCCATCCCAAGGTGTTTAGAGCACAATGCACAGGACACCTTTCATGGGATTCCAGCCCATTGCAAGACATACACACACTATGGGCAATACAGAGTCTCCAGTTCACCTAAATGTCATGGATAGCACTGAGGAATCCCTCATCTTCACCTCCGGGGGTTCCGATCGATAGGGCTTCCCCGAGGTTCCGCGCCCTGTCATCCAGTTCCTCTGGCTGTACCGGTTGCTCCCGTCCCGGACACTCCTCTCCCAGCTGTGTCTTGTTTTCCCCGGTTTCGGTTTCCCTATATCAGGCAACTCGGCTCTCCGATCGGTGCGAGATCTTCATGGTGTGCCCTGAGTTCGAGCATTTTCTCCGGTGTGTGTTTATCTGTGTCTTGACTTCTGCTACGTTTCCTAGACTCTGAGTTTCTGCCTGCCCCCCTTCTGGACCGACGCCAATCGCCCGACCTTTGCCTGGACTCTCGACCGTGTTTTGCGCCTCAGCCCCCTGTTGGACCGACGCCAATCGCCCGACCCCTGCCTGGATTCCCGACCGTGTTTTGCGCCCCTTCCTCATCTGTACCGACGCCGATCACCCAACCTCCCCGCCTGAAGGATCGGCTACGGTTCTGGGCTCAGCCCCGGGTACCTCTGACATCTCTGTGGAGAGATTTAATAAACAGCAATACTTACAGCAGAGCCGCGTCAGTGTCCGTGTTCCTGTCAACACAACACTAAACTGCTGTGTTTCACAAAGGTTCTCCATCTAGTACGGGCAAACATCTCGACAAACATCTGACAGACTCACTCATATCAACCCTGTACCCCAAGCCACATCCAGAAAAGACTCTACACAAAAGCAAGTCTTGTTTTCTTTCTGACAAGACGATTGTAGCCTAAACAACATTACAAAAATCCATCTATCCTTCCATTTTCTATACCCTCTTGTACGATCCAAGGTCACAGTTTTACAAATTTAAAAGTACTTATTCAAATGATTTTGCAAAGCCCATATGGCAAACAAACGGCACATAAAGCAGAGTTCACAAAATTGTATAACCGATTTAGCGCACACAAAGGTATACAGCAACAGAATGGGATATATGCAACATTTACCAGCTATATCACCATACAAGGTCAAAATATTCATCCGTACTAGATGAGCAGAAAAGTTTCGCAGGACCCCAAAATAGCATGTGCCATTTACGTACTACATGATTCTGGATCAGCATTTAACTTATAGTAAAGTAGTTATTAAAGGTACTTGCCATCGAACGCGGTGTTTCATGTCAAGTTAAACTTGATACAATAGGCAGTTTATTATTTCCAGTACATTTCAAGGTTAAAGTTCAAAATTACCAGCATAGGACACATTGTCTAAATTTTCAGGGAAGTTTCAGATTTCATACGAAATGTTGTGCTTATGGCTGGTAGCTGAGATCCCCTTTTTGTTACACACCCCCAGCAATTACAAACACAAGTCTGGCAGCAGCTTCTCTTTTCCTCCTTAGCTAACTTACCCTGCATGCAAAATTCTACCCATTAAGGAGCACAAATGCCATCTAGGGGCTACTTGTATCATTTTGAACCAAATTTAATACTAATATCGTGTATCTCTATGTACTAAACAAACACTTAAAGAACTTTCTTTACTGCACATGCAGCATGAAAGAAGTAACAAGTAACAGATGAGCAGGTCTTATGTGCATATTTAAATCCATCAAAGAGTGAAAGACACAATTACATTTACTGTTACTGAGGGATAAAGACGCATAACTCAGAGAGCACAAAATCAGTTTTAGTAGATACAGCTCTTGGAAAACCAGACATAGTTCTCAGACCCATGAAATGCTTTGACCCAGTTTGAGAGTGACATTATAAAGGATGTTTTAACTGTCAGTCTATGTGTATCAATGCCTGCGTGGTGTCAGCAATGATGAAACTGTAACTCAAGGACTGCCGTTCCAGTTTCTTGGAGGGGTCCGACAGCAGAGGCGGAGCCAATGTGGGGTCACAGAATGTACCAATTCAAAAGTTTTCACATGTATTGGCTTGGTAACTTCATTTATATGGCTCAGTTTAAAGCTAGTGTGCTAACAGGTAGCTATAGCTAGCTTGTCGGTAAAAGCTTTCCTAAGAGGAATTTCACAGGCAAAGCAGATTCATGGAATTTGCTTTATTGCCTTTATTCACTTTGCCTTTCCATCAGAGGCATAAAAAGAAATGTATAAGGTTTTTGTGAACTTTATTCTCCCATGAATTCACTGTAATGCTACAGGTAACTATTTACTTTTCATTCTGTGGTATTCCACTGGTAGTTACATCCCAGTATGACTTTGTAAGACTTGATGTGAAGTGATCTTTGCGCAATGAAGGCGACTCTTGGAAAAAAATAGAACTATGATATGACTCTGACTCCTTTACACAGAATTTCATTAGGCTGTTTACTAGCTGACACAGTAGCTTTGTTTTTGAATTACTGACCTTTGTACTAAGCAGGTAACTGTATATGTATCTTGTATCTTGACTGTGTCTTGAAGAATTTCAGATAATCAAATTCAGAAAACTGGGACGGTGTTCCTAATGTCTTATGGGGTACAGGTGTCCCCTGTTCTTATTTTTCTGAAGTTTGCTTTTGTGGAATTTCATTCTGCAGGACCTGGTTTTCAGAAGTCTCTTGTATGATGCAATGTCCTAATTTGAAATATTTCATAGTAAGAAAGAGAAGCATTCTGCTTTGTTAGCCCAGATAAACCAGGGCTGCCACTTGGGTTATCCTTCTGCGGAAGTACTACCTTCAAACCTCTGTGTCACAGAACAATGTAACTTTTTTATTGAAAATATGTCATTGGGGTGTTGGTAGGGTAAACCCAGGGACCCACACTGGGGATAACTGAGGGTTGTGCCAGGACACAGGTGCAAAAATGAGGATGAACTGTGAGTAGCTGTAAAAAGACTTTCCGAGACTTTGTGAGGCAGATGCTGAATCCAAAACCCAGAACCCAACAGGGGGTCACAGAATAACTCAACAAGGGTTGATCAGTACTGAGTACTTTGTAATAAAGAAGTAGGGTTAAGAAGGAGACTCAACAAGACACAGGTAAAATGGATGGTAAAATAATTAGGATAAATGGAGTGTCTTCTGGAAGGTTCAGGGTGTTTGCTGCCCCCTGGTGTACAATTTGTGTACTTTGCCTAGTCATGACAAAATTTCACCAGCGCTTCATCAAATAGACACACTCATAGAATGTTTGTGTCTGTCAATTACGATTTCACAAAAAATCTCATAAGTGAAGTCTGAGCTTTAACAAATATTACTTGAAAGTATTAAGTAGATGCTGACCTCATACAACATCTGTATGTGTAAAACTGCTTTACTTTTCTGTGGAGTAGGTTGCAGGCCTGTTAAGATGTACATGATAAAACTTTAAGCTTCACTTTTTCTCTGTTAACACTCTTGAAAACGAGTTACATATGAATTATAGTCTACCATAGCTTTCCATAATGTTTCTTCTCTGATGCTGCCCTGAAACCAAGTGTAGGGTGACCATATTTTGCTTGCAAAAAAGAGGAGACCGCTGGAAGCACATAAAGAGAAGCGTCAAAACAATACTAATACGGACACAGAAAATATTCTGCCTGTAGAAAGCAAATGTCAGCATGAAACAAAGAAAATTCCCAGATTGTAGGCATCTTTACATCCCAAAAAAGAAAAAAGAGGATGAAGTTCACCCTAACCAAATGGAAAACTGGGATCTGTTTGCAGTTTCTGCTATGGGCCACTGAACTGGTTTGCATTCATTACCCTTTCTTAGGAAAAAGAACAGAAAGCTAGCTACTTGTGCCGGTCAGTACTGGGCACAATACCGCAGAATACCAATAATGCACAAACACTAGTATCTAGGGTTGCAGTTACCTGTCCAACAACAGTCCGGTTAATTGTGGTTTAATGTCAGAAAATGCTAATCAAGTTAATGTTAACTACTAACTATTGATGCAAGAGTTCTCGAAGTTCAGAATGCAGCTTTTGCTGAATTAAGTGCGAGTCAAAAAGGCAAACAAGAATGAGACAGGGATGGGAGGAAGGAATGGGGACTTTGTTTGTAATACAGGGTTGCCAACATGAAGTAGGACTTCTGAGAGAAAAGGACTTGGGAAACAGGCAGGGAAGATGGGGCTGATGCTGAGTTTGGGGAAATGCAATGACATGTGGGCAAGGAGAAAGGAGGAGAGATCCACCACCCCCCCCCAACCCTACAGTAAGTAACAGACATTTAACAACATAGATGTCAAATACACTCACAGCCCTGACCAGGATGAGCGGTTAGAAGAAGGATGGATGGATAGATGGATGGATGGATGGATGGATTGGTGGACAGTAGGCAGGCAGGTAAATTCATGTGTTCCTACGTTTTAGAGTGGAAAAAGAATTATGAATTGTGTTGACACTATTGGACAATAGCATACTGTTAAGTGTTTTGGAGGCCAACTAAGAGCTTGAGTTTTAGGAATAATGCATGTACGATCTGTGTTTATCCACTAACAAACATAACAAATATACCTGACATCCCTGAACTGGATGGATGGATATAAACATACATAAAATGTTTTTGAACTAGGTAAATGGCAGTGGCTTTTCTTATAATGGGCTGGATTTTATAAATCAGGTGTTGTCACACTTTTAAAAGACACGGAAATTAAATGGCATATGTAAAGTATAGAAGTTTTGGTATGTAAATCCATTTTAGTCTTGTTTTTTTATCTTTTGTCCATTCTTGTTAATTGGACTGGACTGATAAACCTCAGAATGCTTGTTTAAGGATGTAAAAGGCATGAACAGGCTTGATGACGATTGCTGTGACAGAATGTTCTCCATTCAGGGTAACTGAGAGTTGTTGCTTAGTTTGGTGTAAAGCGTTGTTAAAGTAAATTTAACGAGCTTAGAATCATATATTCATAATTTCTCTCATGCTTCTCTGTGCCCTGAAATAAATATTTGCAACAGTCAAGACAGTGTGCTCTCCACACCCCCACGGTGGTCCTTAAAACTGATATCACATACTTGTACCAAAATATTCAAA
This sequence comes from Mormyrops attenuatus, assembly GCA_026777985.1. Lineage (NCBI taxonomy): Eukaryota > Metazoa > Chordata > Actinopteri > Osteoglossiformes > Mormyridae > Mormyrops > Mormyrops attenuatus. The sequence goes on from JAODKC010000001.1 coordinate 29,262,069, forward strand.
TGCATCATCACTTCTATGTCTCTCACAATTACAGAGTCTCAAAGGCCATGGGTATACAGTACTGGTCAAATAAATTCTGGCAGCAATATACCTGTATGGTCTGACATATCCATGCTTGGAGTGCTTAACGGATGCTTTTTCAAATCCTTGTGTGGTTCTCCTTCTGCAGTTAATGCGGTGCATATATACATGACATGGCAACTGTTCTTGACTACCATGAAGGTAAAGACTCAAGAAGCAAATTTATCAATAACATTAACTACTAAATGGCATGCAAAAATTTGTATAATCTTTGCCAGACACAGGTAAAAAACAAACATAGACAAATTAATGGATGAATGAATGCTTGAATCGGTGCATTAAATTAGAATACATGTGTGCTAAAATGCCATGCTCAGTGACACAGATGGTACATACTGTAGGCATACGATCCATGATACTTATCACGTATCACACAGATTCTATATATGTATATGTGAAATTGCACTTCAGGCAAACTTCCAATCCATTCATTTTATTCTGTTCATTTCCAAAACGGGATCATGAATGTCTGTCATATATTTCAATTATAACACAAATTACTCCAGAGAATTACAGATTATTACAGACATTTCTTTTCTGTTGCTTCAGTTATCACACACATTACAAACCTCAGCACTCTTGAGAATTGTGGAATTATGGAATTCATTACGTGGCGATATCCTTTAGTGCCATGGGATTACTGTTAGTATCACTGTGCACTGTGGAATGAACTTTGAAAAGAAGAGCAGAATTTGAATCTGTAGCTGCCTAAACTCAATTCTCAGAGACCTGAGACTGAAACAAGGAAGCAAGCCTAGTGTAGTAAATATATTGCATCGCAGTAAAAATATGAGGCAATTGAATGGCTCAGCAGGTTAAGACCCCCATGATCAGAAGGTTGGCAGTTCAAATCCCAAGCTGGCAGGCTGCTGTGACCACTGGACCCCTGAACAAGGCCCTTTAAACCCCAGCTGCAGGGGTGCTGCACACTGGCTGACCCTGCACTGTGACTCCCCAAATTGCACTCACTTGTATATGTATCTTTGTGTCTCATGGAGAGCAAGATGGCATGGGCAAAAAGACATTTCTTATGGGAAACAATATCTTTGTTCTAGTCAATTATTAAGACAAACTGCTCACTTTTGGGCCACTCATTGTACGCCCCATTTCCAGGTTCTGCACAGGGTTTGCCAGCTCTACAGAGTTTAAAGGTGGTGTGACTGTTGTCAAACAGTTGTTCTGCTGGGATTTTCATTGCACTACGTCGTGTAGGATGAACAGAACACCTCTGGGATGAGGTTTAGGAATATGTCCATGAGTCAGCATGGACAAAAATGTGTAAAGAATTTTTCCAGATCCATTTTCCTACCCAATACAACCTAGGATCCATGCTTAACTCTATATCTGCTTTAAGGGGTAGATGAGTTTTGAATTCAGAGAAACTCACCACTCCACTAGGCTAAGCTGCTATTTTTTGCACTTGTGGCCTTCCTGTTGGCTTAATGTGAATTAGGACTTGTTCATTTGACTTCCTCTGTCGGCCCCTGGCGGATGCGCTCCCCCTTTGACTCTGGTTCCTCCCAAGGTTTCTTCCTTCTGGGGAGTTTTTCCTTGCCACTGTCACCTCTGGCTTGCTCACTGGGGGCTTTGGGCAGGGATGCTGTAAAGCGCTTTAAGACAATGTAATGTGGGGGGGTAAAAAAAAAAATAGAAAAATATCCACAAATTATTATAAAGGCCTCATGGTATGTGCAATTTGTTCATATATAATTATACACTAATGTAACCTCTTTAGTGTTTCTAATGGACTTTATTCATTCAACAAGTCATTTTACAGATAAGACATAAGCTGACAGATTTCGGTGCAGTCAAATGCGGCGCCTGCCAAGTTAATGGCTACTCTACTTTGACCACCAGGTGCCGCTATTGTGCATCGTTTTCTGAAGCTTAGCGTTATAAACCCTTTATCAATATATTTGCAAGGGAAGTTTCATTGCTTCAGAAAGCTTCATTGCAACTAGACAGTCATCCTATCAGGTTGTAATACAAGATGATAACCTGTTCAAAAACCAAATGAAGTGCACAAAAGGATGGAAACGTTCAGAATTCACACTCACATGCTCTGCCGACTCCCAGCAATCAAGAGAGAGAGGGAGGCACACAAAGACAAAAAACAAAAAGTTCTAGGACATAACAACATAAAGTACACGATCGTTCACCCTGCGTAGGTTTTCTGACTTTGTAGAACATTCTATAATCTCAGCCATGCTTTGGAGAGATCTCTGCGCACTCCATCACCCGAACCTTATCCCAGAGTCTGAGATCACCTACCATCCTGATACAGACCATTCCAGTTAAACACCGTGAACTTCTTTCTGTTTAGCTTTATTATAATTGAAGAGCTCCTTTCCTGTCTGCCTACCTCTGTTTCAGTTTCCTGTCTGCTGGAAGCCAGTCTCTGGGATTGTTTTTCTGTTCCCATGTCCTGGTTCCCCTCCCCTGGCTCCTGTTAGCAGCTCCAAGTGACTTTGGTTGACTGCCTCCTGCAGTGACAGACACTGGTTGGTCCAGGAATGCAAAAAGAAACAGGTGCTCAGATGGTCCCTACAACTTGATAAAAGCCACACATTTGCGGATGCTTGTGCTGGCGGCATGGAAATCCCACTAACAAACTAAACAGGTACTTACCAAGTACCAGCAACTGGAAGGTTGCTGGTTCCAATCCCGTGGAGTAGAAAGTGATTCTCTCCATTGGGCCCTTGAGCAAGTTCTGAACCTGCAATTGCTTTGTCCTTGATATGACACTAATCTACATCCAGCCCTGCAAGCGGGTCCTCCAACTTACAGGAAAAATTTGGGGGTTGGTGGCAGGATTGGCACTCCATCCACTGGAAAAAAAACTCAAACTGGTCCATTCGGACTATGTGGTGCTAAGGTATCGCCCGCCATATGGCTGCACTCAGGTTCTCATCCCTGAGGTGGTTTGTCATATGGTGGGTGTGGCAGCACACTGTAATCAGCACATGCTCCTTACCTCTCTCTTACCAAGTATGTCAAAAGTCCTACCCTGTAAGTGATAGGGTAAAGTTGTGTCTTATACTGTGCATTGATTTCATATTCTGTTTTCCCACTCCAGCATCTGATGCCATGAACCCTGAGTGCCACATCCAGGGCAATTGCAGCTGAGTGGCATCCTAGTACTCAGAGTGGTACAGTACTGGATCAAGGTATGATGCTCTTTGTGTTAAAATATCAGTCATGTGGTATACTCCCTGACCTAAATAATTGTAAATAATTGTTTAGGAATAGAAAGGTTACAGTTTCCACAAACTCCAAAAGGTGTTTTTATGATAGTTCTGAGGATGTATATCTAAACGACAATTTAGCTGGTTTTGAACATTTTTCATACTTTGCCAGGGCTTTCTGTGCCCCCTTGTAGCCCAAGTGACCAAATTAGGGTTAGCCAACCAATGTTAGGGTAAGGGGTAGAAAGGTTGTGGCTTTTACAGATTTCCAAACATGTTTTTATGAATATTCTTTCTTATATTTCATACTTTCGAAGTGCCTGTTGTGTAAACCTGAAAGTCCCCAAATTAGGGTTAGGGTTAGCCAACCAAAGCTAGGGTTAGGGTTAGAAAGGTTATGACTTTTACAGACGTGCAAAGGTGTTATGAAAGTTCTGGGTCCCTGTGACCAGGGAAACCACAATTTAGCTGGGTTTCATAACATTTTTCATGTTTCACAAAAGCCTGTTCTGCAACCCTATTTCCCCAAATTAGCCAACCACAACTAAAGTCAAGGTTAGAAAGCTTATGGCTTTTACAGATCTCCACATGAGTTCTTATGATAGTTTTTTGGCCCTCTATCCTGGGAAACCACAATTTACCTGGGTTTGATAATATTTTTCATACTTTGCAAAGGCCTGTTGTGTAAGTCCCCAAATTTGGGTTAGCCTTAATTTGGTGCAGACATTCAAAGGTGTCTGTAAGATGGTTTTAGGCCCCTGTATCCAGGGAAACCACAATTTAGCTGGGTTTCATAACATATTACATACTTTTCAATGGCCTGCTGTATAATACTGTTTTCCAAAATTAGGGTTAGCCAACCAAAGCTAAGGTAAGAGTTTGAAAGGGTACGACTTTTACAGACTTCCAAACGTGTTTGTATGATCGTTCTGGCCTTCAAATGAAGGAAAACCAAAATTTAAGTGTGTTTGATGACATTTTTCATATTTCCCAAGTGCCTGTTGTGTAAACCTAAGTCCCAAAATTAGGGTTACCCAACAAATGCTAGGGTTAAATGCTTTTACTGTTTCTGGGTCTGAGGATGCCATCTCCACAACAAATGATCCTGAAACAGGGTTTGGATGCTAGGCTGATCTGACTCTGCATTATATTTGTTAGTCATGGACTCACGCATGTTGTTAAATGTAAAATAGGAAGACACAGAGACTCAAATAGACAAAATAGCAAGAATATGATGTGCTTAATAAATCTGTCTATTGTTCCATTTGAGAATTTTCTGAAATTTGAAAAATAAAGTAACAAATATTGACAAAGTGAATAACTGTTTCCATCTTGACTCCAGCTGGAGGTTTGTTTCTTGTTGTGGTTTTTAAAATGGGTCACTGAGAAATAGCTCTCTTAAATCAATATCACTGTATTCACATGGATCATAGAACTCAGTGAAACAGTGAAATTCTTGTGCCACCGTTGCTGAGGAGGGGGCAGGTACATGTGGGGACAAAAAGAAATGAGAGCAATATGGGGAGTTGAACAATAAATATGTAATAATTGCATTCAGCATGCATATGTTTGTGCAGGTTAGGCAAAGTGCAAAGACCAGTGACAGAAGTGCAAATAAATACGGAAACAGTACGAACAGCTGAAGCCACACAACATTTTCATGAGTGTCACAAAGTTGTGCAACATGTGAACATCAGAACTAGACCATGGAGAATGGAAGAAGGTGGCCTGGTCTGATGAATCACAGAGGCAGTTTGATGCTCTGAGCAATGTTCTGCTGGGAAACTTTGGGTCTTGGCATTCAGGAGGATGTCACTTCGACACTTGACACCTACATAGGGTTGGTCTCAGTGTAAAAACAAACAAAAAGCAAACACATGCAGATGATAAACTCTGGGTACTGGACAGAGGAAACAGTCAGCGAAAAAGGATGGAGTCCGCACACCAGATGATGCGTCCGAATCACTTAATATTTTGCTATCTTATGTGACATACGGCAGTGCGGTGGTGCAGTGGTTAGCGCTGCTGTCTCACAGCAAGTAGGACCTGGCTTTGGTCCAAGGTCCTTTCTGTGTGGAGATTGCAAGCTCTCCCTGTGTTCGTGAGGGTTTTCGCCGCAGGCTCCGGTTTCCTCCCATGGTCCAAAAGCGTGCAGGATAGGTTGATTGGTGAGTCTAAATTGGCCCTGTGAGTGTGTGGGTTGGCGACTACCCAGGGTCGGTTCCCACCTGTGCCCATTGTTCCTGGGATAGGCTCCAGTGACCCCAGTTGAGATTCAGTGGTTTCAGAAAATGGATGGATGGATGTGATATATATGCCCCAGCCCTTCATCAGACATGGGTCCAATTCTTTTTTCACCATAAGTTTGGTCTCAACATTGGTGGCCATATTCCCACAAAAGCACCCACATAAAGATGTAAATTGTTTATGTATATTAGACTTATTTATTCAACATTATTTCCCATAGTCTAACATCACTTAACAAAGTATTGAGAGCAAACTTTTGGTCTTGATCTTACCTGGTCGTGAAATACAACCTCGAGTCCTCTATGTCTGAAACTGAGACAAGACCAGGTCAAAATAAAGTTGATTCTGAGATGAGACCAAGGCCGCAAAAAAGTTGTCTTCAGACCGAGACCAGTCTTGAGTACTACAACACAACTGTTACATTTTGTGGTCTGCCACTTCATGGTTGAGTGTCTGTTGTTCCTAAACACTTCCAGGTTGCAATAATATCACTTACAGTTAACCATCTCTATTAGAGATGAAATTTTGCAAACTAACTTATTGCAAAGGTGGCATCATATGACAGTATCACGCTTGAATTCAGCTCTTCAGAACGACTCATTCTTTCATAAATGTTTTTAAACCTGACTGCATGGCTAGGTGCTTGATTTTATACACCTGTGCAAATGGGTCAGAATGAAATAGCTGAATTCAGTAACTGAGAGGTGTGTCCCAATACTTTTGTTCATATACTGTATCTACCACGCTAAATATCTGAAAGTGTCGCCAACTCCAAATCATGTAGTGTGAAATGTTTTGTGACCCAGTTGCAATTGGCAATGAGCTACAGCCAATGAAAACGCAAGGCACGGGGTGAGGGGAATCCCAGGAGAGGTGGAAAAAGTTCATTTAGTTTAGTTTACTGTTCTTAATGTTCAAGCAAGAGGTATTCAATAAAAGTTTACTGAGTCACTGTTATTTGTGGCTTATATATGCATGTATTTATCCTGTGTATACAAGGGTTAATTTGGCACACATTTGTAAATGAAGATCATATGTTGTTATTTGATGAAAGTGTTTTAATGTTTTGTAGCACATTGACAGTAATGGGAGAACAGTCATTTCCCAATTCTCACGTATGTTTTCATGACAAAACATAGAATGGAGACAGACTTCTTGGGGATTCCTCCTGGTGAAAGCTCTTGTAGTGTTACCTCCAATCGCTGATTATTCATGTAGTGTGTAAACCACAACAACTTCAAGATTACAAGTTATGTAGTGTGAATGGTACAGTGATCTGATGACCTTGAAAGTCATGTAATTTGAACTTAGCATTACAGGATTTAAATTATCTTGCTGCTAGCGACTTGGTACCAAATATCACAGGACAACTTACAGGTCTTGTGGAATCTATACCTAGATGGGTCAGAGCTGTTCTAGCGGCACAAGGGAGACCTACACAATATTAGGCAGGTAGTTTTTAAACATATGCGAATCATTGCAGACATTTTTGTGATTTTTCGTTTAAATTGATATTTTAACAACATTTTTTAACTTTTGTGGTGATCTGAGAATCACCACCCCTAAGATTTATAAATGAACTGATGTTTCTCCACTCCAACTGCATACAATGACAGTTTAAATTAGATGAGTTTATCTGGATTAACTTATCTGGATCACTGTCATTAACCTTTCGCTTGTGCATCCCACTTACCCACTTAAACCAACAATGAACAGTAAACACGTCAAACGTAATGCAGATGAAATATACAAGTGTATATTTGCAAAAGACTGAAACTCACAAGGCCTACCTCAGGGGAAGCACAAGGCTATAGGAAAACATTGAATAAGATGCCAGCCCAATGCATGACACTTAGGTACGTCATGTTTGGCAGAACAGACCACATCATATACAAGAATTTTCAGTGGTATAGTCTTTCTGAAGAGTGATACAGAAGCTGCTACTTTTTTGCAGAAAAAGGGCACCCAACTGTAACTGGACTGGTTTACCGATGGAGCTAAGTGGTCCCATATAAGCAACAGCTTGATTGGAACTTGAGGGATACAAGCCATATGAGCTTTTCCTTCAGCAACCAAAAAACCGAAACCTTAACACATTAAAAATGAGCAGGGGTTCAAAATATTAAGAATAAACTTAATTATATTCAACATATAAACATGCAAGATTTAACATTAAAGCAAAAGAAGCTATTGAATGAGAACAGAAAGCAAACTTGACAAGTTAAGATGCCGACTGTAATGTGGCTTATCTACTTTGGTCACTTCTTTGAGCACGAGGTTCAGTAGGCCTGCTTACTTGAATTTGACATTTTCTTCTATGTGTCGTCAGTTTGCGACACAAACTGAACATATCTGTAAGTTTTAGTTTTAGCCAGCGAGACGGTCATGCTACGGAGTCACGTTTGACTCTCTTTGAGCAAAGCCGAGGGTACTGGAACACTTGGTGTAATGACAGAACTTTTTTGAATCCAGCAATCCGAGTTTCACCGTCAGTGGGAGCTAGTGTTTCCTTGAAGATTTGGCCAGGCATTCCCCCATTGAAAAGGGTTAGCTTTTGTTCCCTTGTGAGCAGCGCTAGTCTGCTTGTTGCTCCTGGCTCTTTGGCCCTTTTAATGGCGCCCCCTCTGGTTCAATTCACTGGAAGTTACGCCGCTGTCTTTTACGGACCTTACATTTGGCCATATCCTTTTGCCATGTACCACAAGCAGCAAATGGATTCATCTTCCGGCTTGATTTTTCTTCTGCTTTAAGTGTGGCACTCCCCCATGGATTTTCTCTACACATCCAATTTCACTTGAACTCATGTCTACAGTCATATAGAACTTGTTTATGCTATGAATCTGTGAATAATTCCCCGTTTTAGCCAAGTTTTTAGTATCGGCCTGCTGAAATTAAATGTTCCTTGTGCATGTTATTATTTACATTCACCTGCATACATCCAGTGTACGTATGGAAAACAGCATATTTCAGCAAACTACTTCAAATATAAATCAACACTTTGGGTTTTATTCATATGACCACATTAATTTTGCAGTGGTTATTGAACATCTGGAATGTTCCTTAGCTCCAGCTATCCATCAGAATGCCTCATGAATTTTTTTTACATAGAACTGCTTTTGCCTAGAATGTCAGCAGCTTCGACATGTCTAAAGGCTCGTCTGACCTAAAGTTTAAGTCTTATCAAAAACAGAAGGTAATCTTTCTTACGGGTATTTTCTAAAAGAGTCGAGACTAACTGTTGTCCTCCCTGAAGATGAAGTCGCATGTTAATAAGTTCTCTGTGGCTTTGAATAAGAGAGATAACATTTGACAAAAGAATCACGGATGAGGATCATTCCGGGGTCAGCGACTATTTCTAGAATGCCTCCATTCAGTCTCAGAGGGACCTAGATTAGCACTGCAGAACAGCTAATTAAATGAACAATGTGGAAGCCAATCCCCTTTCTGCCCCTCCGAAAGGTGTTTCTCGAACTTTGTTGTATAGGGCATGGCATAGCAGCTTTTTAAATGGTCCTGTTAAACATTTATTTACAATTATCAAAAACCATTTAAAATGTTCAAATAATGATGGACTTAAATGTAGCTAAGCAGCCATTACAGTAATTCAAACAATCAAGGAAGTTTTGTTGGAATACAAATAATTATTTGTTGTCATGTGCAAAAAAAAAATGCTTTTTTACACCTAGTATTCGTTCAGAAAAGACAGGTGAAATTAATTTCAAAACAAAACATGAGAAACATTTCACAAAATACTGGGAATGGCTGATCTTCACAAGTCCATTCGACTTAATTTCCTAGGCATGTAGTACTAAAACTGCTTTAGTTCGACACGTCCATTGCTTAAATGTGGCTAGCAAAGCTTCTGGAGTGTTTCTCTCCAGCAAAACCAGAGACATTTAAAGAGGTAGTAAAAATTCTGCATAACATGTAATAGTTTAGAGCAATCAGTTAATACTTTTTATACCAAGTTAAAACCCATTCAATATGTTTTTTTGAGTAGTGAATTAACAACTACAACATTATAATTGCTCACCAAAAAAAACAAATTAACATCCATTGTCAGCATGGTTTTTTAGCTATCAATTAGACTTTATACCTAATTTACACACCATGTGACCCTAATTAATGCTGAAACATTCACTCAAAACATACATGTGATAAAACTGTGGCTACAGAAACTGTAAACATCAAAAGCAGAAAAACATTTAAATACAAAAAAGTGATGTTACAATTTGGTGTCTTTCTCTCACAAGCAAGTACCTGTGATAAATGTATGTAGCCATTTAAATTCAAATATTTATAAGGCACTATTTTTAGGAGATCAAATGATCTTTTTTAACATATTCATGCATTCATTGAAACATAATTATAAGATGACATAGTGGATTGGTATTGGAAGTTAGCTACAAGTCTCTTCTTACTTAATTGTGTATTTTTCAATGCATACTTTTACCTGTCATTTCAAGAAAAAATAAAACAGGCAGTTTACTGAATGTTAAACCTGTATAACTACCATACTTTCCCAAAGTGTGGAGTAATATACATCTGGATCGAATGATTACTTGCCAAATAGTGCTATAATACTACTAAGAATGGTGTCCTTTTTATTACGTGGAATATTTGACCCCAGTTAAACTGATCGATCAATTTTAATTTCAAGCCCATCGCAAAAACATGAGGTTAACATTTTTGACCCTGTTTGCAATTAAAAGATTCATTATAATATAGGGTAGCTCAAAAGTAGGTTTACAGTAATATCACTGTAAGTGCACAACATTTGTATAAGGATTGTAATGTTCATGATCTCACGCTTATGATTACCATTTAATTTCCTACTTTTCAATTTCTAAAGCACTGTTATGGTAGAAAATTTTTATTTCAATTTTAATGTGAGCATGGTTTAACTCTTTAATAAAGTTATTCAGAAAACAACAACAGTTTAACTGCTACTCTACTTTTGAGCCATCCTGTATGGTATAGTATATGCGAAATGTATTATAAAATTGAGGAGCATGGATGCCCCAGGATTGAGCTAAGACAGGTGATGAGCAATTCAGTCACCTAACCACATATAAAGTAAAATAAAATAAAATTAATTACCTTTGTTGACGTTACCACTGTAATCCAAACGCCCATCTACTAGACTCCTTTTGCAGAATGTAAAACAGCTTTTCTATTTGTAACCAAACCCCAAAAATGCCAAATAACGTCCCCCATCCATCTCCCATCCCTCACCTTGGGGTGCGTAGCCCCAACCAAAACAAGTCTTATTAAACCTGGGACATCCATACCTCCCTATCTTACAGTATTTACATTTATATATTTCACTTTGTTGTCGTTAATATGCCTAAATGATTAAATACTTCAAACTGAAGTGGCAAATATGTTATATATAATAAGGCTAATAGGATACAATTACCTGTATAAATAACCTTCATTTCCGTAATTTCAGAAATTTAATCAAAAAATTAGGATGATGGTTTATAAGATTACAACATCATGTGCCTCTTAAATTAAAAGCATATTTACAATAAAGTGAATATATATGCCTTACGAAACATACATCTGAAGTAACAAAATATAAAAAAATAAATACAAATTTTGCATTACTAACATCACATTTGGGTTAGTTTAGTATTACAGGTGCTGACAACATAACGGATGACACACAGCATTACAGAAAAAGATCATGGCACAAAGAAATGTCAGACAATGTTTTGCATGAATATTTTGAATAAAACAAATCCCCAGTTCATCTTGGATAACTGCTGACATACGGCATGTGACCATTCTTAATATTCCAAAGAAATGTTAAATACGGTCACTTCCTAAATTTCCTTCGGGATAAATAAAGTATCTCCATCTATCTCTATCTATCTATCTACCTAGAAGAAATAAGAAAGAGTACTTTTCCTGGAGCAACTGTGCTGCATCCATTTGGTTTCAAACACATGGTCGGCAGGTGTGAGAACTTCTTAAACACATTCGTTTTAAGATTCAAGTAAACAGATTCGGCTGAGAAGGTGATGCCTTGGTAATATATTACAGGCAAACTGCAATAAATTATGAATTGTAGTGAAATTCCCAGGCCATGTTTCCTGTTGCATTTCCACCACTTCTGAAATCGTATCGTGGTCAGGTTTGTAACTGCGGCTCACACTCAAAAAGATACCTGCACTCATCCTCACGTGTGAAGCACTATTATCACCTGTCATGATTTCTTTCACATTTTTACATTTATTTACCATTTACCCGGGTTGTTTTGCTGCCAAAATACTTTCTATAACTAGGGAGTTGGATGGTAATAGGAAAAGTGCAAAGATTTTAGAAATCGATCAAGTTTTTCCCTTTTAGAATTTCAACATGTTCTCAACACAAGTTTGGAAATTGGTCCTATTGTTCAGATGCTAATTAAGTGTTGGGCTTACAAATGGATCAGTAAGTTTCCCTGCAGGAACAATAACTGCCTTTAATGGCAGTAATATCAGTCATATGAACATCACACATCCTTTATAAATGTGTAGAGTGGAATATGTTTCTGGTAAGTTCAACGTTCTAATTTGTCCCTAGTTTACCCTAAATGCAGTTTAAGTTAGACACCACCACTATCATCCTCGAGGTGACACAGAAGCATTTGTACTCATAAAATACACTATTGCTTGAAGCTAGGGGAAATTTTAAATAAGTATTTTAAATATATTTGTTTAATAAAAAAGACTTTAAATAACCTTAAAATGCTGTCAGTGTTAACTAATAATGAAAAATGTTTAAAAATATGATTGTGAATAAAAATGTATTCACATTAAGTTGTGGCATTGTGGACAACAGGCAGGAACCTGAGAAGTTTTCAAAAGTAGCAAAAGAAAAGAAAAAAGGTTTATGTTTAAATTGGGCCTCCAACTAATTAAATGTTCACATTATGATTCGCCATTATTTTCAGGGTATAATAATTGCATACAAATTTATGTAATTTAAGTCATATTAAAAATGGTCATATCTTCCAACTTAAGGCATATATAAGGGATTAAGGGTGTTAGACATCTAAACATGCTGCCTTTGTCATGGATCTAATAAACGAGTAAACAAACATTGCTAACAATTCAAGATATAATATTGCTTATAAATTCCAAATGTGTTACTTCAATAGTTTGCGTATATCCACAATAACAAGCTACAACAACACTACCACAGCTGTCTGCCCGGTGCAATCCGTGCTTTTCTTTAGCCAATCATCATTCAGTCCGATTTAGGAAATTAGCAATTAGTCCGGTTTAGGAAATTAGCAACATGAACTTCACGTATAATAAAATTTGCCGCTGGAAGCAAAGGGGCAGAGGGCTTTCCACCTGGATCACTGAACTCAAGCCGCTAATATCTTGACCACACGGTATGTACGTTCGCTTCATTTAAAATGCAGTTAAAAGCATCACTGAATAAAATGTCTCTCAATGTTACAGACCCTGCCATTTCTTTGGCAGTGTTTTGTCTATATATTAGCCTATGTGCGGGCGCTATGGGAACAGCACACGCCATTGAGATATAACACCTGACACTCGAAACACTGGAAAGTGTTTAAATATTCGTTTCCCGCTGCATGGGTTGCTCCTCCTTCTGAGAGTCATCACAGAGGTTATCCAAGACCTCAGGGTCACCTTCCGCGTCCCTCTGGTTACCACCATCGGCATGCTGGGTCTGCTCGTTTCGTTTGCGCTCTCGTTCCAGCAGTCTATAGTTAATGGCATTCCCTATGAACAGCCAGATACTGGAAAGGATCACCACGGCTCCACAGCAGAAGTACATGTATTTGTAATTCTTGGTGATGTCGACCAGCTTGCCTGTTGACAGATCAATCCAAGTATCAATAAGGACATACATATTACAGCAGCAACAAATACAGTGTCACTAATTATGGGCGATTGGGATCCTATTACTGGATTCTCTGAGGCCTGACTCATTTTTACAGATCAATATAGTTTTGTCCATTTTTTATGTGCATGTCAAAGGTCTGCAAAGTACTTCACAAAAGCAGTAACTCTCATCACAGAAACCACTCTTGCCTAACCTGCCTGAAACACCTTGTTGGGTTTCCAGCCCTTACCTTTATGACATGGTGAGGTCACCTCGTAACACAATCCTTATTGACAGCCTACCTGCAATGATCTGTCTAAAGACTACAACATAGGGGGCGGAAGGTGTAGGGCAAGCTGACCAATCAGGCAAGATAACCGATCAGAGCACACTGGACTCATCGGGTGTGAGGCTTAGAGCTCTAATAGAGCATTTCAGACAGAGATACATAGACAGTGAATAGAGATGTACAGTATGAGAAAAATAATGTGTTTTTGGAACATTTAAGCATGTAAATCTATTCAACTAGACCTCAAAAATTAAATTATGAACAGTAAAAATGAACATAATAGGGCCCCTTTAAGAAAATGAGCAAGATAAATAACAAACGACTTGTTTGCACTATAGTATGCACATAATACTTAATGCATGTGTAATAAATGTGATAATCACATTCCTTCATTTATTATCAGATAAATTACTCACGATACAAACCAAAACAAATGCAGACTATAACTTCATTCCTTACCTGCCAGTGGTGGGCCTATGAGGACTGGGCAGCACTCAACAATGGTGACCAGGCCAACGGCACTGGAGAACCGCTGAGCACCAACGATGTCCATCAATGTTTCAAAAAGGACTGAACTGACCATCCCGAAAGCAAAACCAAAGAACACTGCGTACACAACTAGGCCGCTGTAGCCATTCACAAATGGGCAAAGTATATGGCAAACACCATTATACAATACAGCAAAACTGAAAAAATACTGAATCTTTGGTCGAATCCATTTGGTGTTTGCCAGCAGTCCCATAGATGGCCTAGCAAACATGTCCACAAAGGCTAGAATGGACAGCAGGAAAGCTGCGGAGTACTCATCGACACCCATGTCTTTAGCATAGGCAGCAAGGAACACAATTGGGGCAAAGAAACCAAGGAACATAATAACATTCCCTGATAAGTAGATAAGGAACCCCCTGTGTTTGAAAAGCGAGAGGTCAAGATACTTGTTGACTGTCTTCCAGGCGGACAGTTTCTCTTTCTTTTGCACAGAAGCATCCGTGGCTGAGCTATCCTTTTCCTTTTTGCCGGGGGGTGGGTCCAGCGGCCTCATCAGGGACCCAGCCACACAGCAATTTAGTAGCAAGCCACCTAGAATGAGGAAGCTCCCCCTCCAGCCAAAGGAATTGAAAAGATACTGGTTAAGAGGAGCCAACGTGCTTAGGAACACGGGACTGCCTGCCATAGCTAGACCATTGGCTATCGGCCGCTTCTTGAAGAAATATTTCCCAATCATTGTTAGAGCGGGCTGGAGGTTGAAGGCTAGGCCCAAACCTGGAAGAGGAAAAGACAGAGCATATATGGGCAGGATAACATGCACTCAGAAGCCACTTTATACCTCACTAGTACTGGGAAAGGACCCCCTTTTGCCCACAGAAAATCTTCAATGGATGGATTTAACAAGGTGACAGAAAACTTATGGAGTCTGGTCTAGAGGTGTAACACTTCATCAATTCTAATCGATATATCTATTGTTTAGGCCACCGTACAATTTAATCGACTCAATTAACAAATATCAATTCATATCAGGGCCATAGTCAGGATTATTAAAATACCAAAGTGTTAGCCCTTCCTTTGTGTGCCCTGTAGATTCCAATTTAAAAAAAAAAAAAAAAAAAAGGTGGGCATTGGTGGCTTGATGGTTAGGGAAGTGCACTTGCAGGTTCGAATCCCTGACCAGCTAGGCACCACTGAGGTACCCTGAGCAAGGTACCGCCCCCAAGCAGTGCTCCCCGGGTACTGAATTAGCTGCCCCCTGCTATGTCACATTGTCACATATGGATTAAATGCAGGACATGTTTCATTGTTGTGCACTGTGTGCTGCAGTGTATCAACAATGACCACTGATCACTAAATTCTAATTCTAATGGATCGTGGTTATTGGAGTTGCAGAAAAAATCCAGAGGACTTGACCTCAGTGCCCTCAGTGGTAGGTACATGCATGCAGATGATTAAACCATGACGTTATACTCTCACACAAAGCAATCTAGAGACTCACCTTAGTTGGTCAGAGTAGAGACCAATACATTACAGTATATTTTATGTACTTTAGTGTCTCTACTTTTTCAGAGAGTAACCTATGCATATTCAGAAATAGTTTTTTTTGTTAAAGTATAAATACAAGGCCAGATGTTTCTTATGCAGACATTTTTGTGTTTTTGAGACTATTTTAAAGCACTCCATATAGATTTTTTTCCCCCAAGATATTCTGTGTTAAATTAAAAAATTAAACATTTCGGCTACTGTTGTCTTTTTTAATTCAAATAAGTTCCATTAAGCTTATGTTTCACTGTATCAAAAAAAATGATCATATATTACTGAAGCACGTCATATTGTATCACAGTAACATTTAAAATATTGCCAGATATCAAATCGCTGCCTCGCAGAATCGAAATTGAATCATGCTGTGGCAAAGCTTACACCTCTAGTTTCATTCATAACATTTCTGCACTACTAGCATTCCTGTTGGCTTTTATGAGTCTGACCACACCCCAAAATGTTTCTGCTCTTCGATCTGGCACTGACTGGATCTGTTTTGTTTATTGCAACATCTTCTATATATAGTATACACCCAGTGTCACCTAGAGCGTGGTTGTTTCGGAAATGCTAGATGTGGAGATGGCACCAATAAATTCCAAACTGTTTAAATGAAACTCACAGCCCACTCCAAATCTTTGATGAACAGTTTAGAGTTGCAGCGGCATGATTCTTTCTTGATACAAGCAGTTAAATGTTAGCATTAAGCAAGCAGGTGTACCTAAGAAATTGATCGCTGAGTGTAGAATATTCATACAACTCATCTAACATCCCGCAGGAAATAATGATTAAATAATAACATAATAATATTATTGCATTAAATAATAATATAACATTGATCTATCAAGATATACATGTATTAGTCTTTAAAAGCAATTTTTGGCGAGATATATTGTAATTTATTCACACTTACCTCCAATAACTCCAATGCAAATGTAAAGTTCTACTACTTTGTTGCAGAAAGACGCTGAAATCATTCCAATTGCACAAAGGATTCCACCCATCATCATAATTGGTCGACAGCCATATGTGTTTACCAATATACTGCTTATGGGACCTGGAATGGCACAAATTACATATTAAAAACACAGAAAGTCACCAAAACAGAATAGGTTTAAGAAAGTCCCATTATTCTCAGAACTTGAATATAAACTGAAAACCCAATACTATGGGCGAAGCACTGTTACAGTGTTCTGTGCTGGTGTTTATTATGTTTGTGTGTGTGTGTTGTCTTTAATGCTCATATTTCTGCTTATCCTTCTACTACTCCTTTCCGCCCATTTCTGTAGAGCAGTGTTTCCCAACCTGGTCCTCTGGGACCCCCGGCTGGTCCTCTCAGCTCCCTATCAGACAGTCTACATTTTCACAAAAACGTGAACCGCTACAGGTCCTTGAGGACCGGCATGGGAACCACTGCCCTAGGCCTGGAGCACTAACAACGTGCAATCTGAATCCTTCCACAATCAACATCAAGTAGGACATACAATACCATCACAATACCAGCAGATGACTCAAAATCAGCTCAGTGCTAGCAACACTCACAGGTTTTTAATAACAGAAACAGTATTTTAAAGAAGTTTCTACAGCCTAGCAAATCTTCACACTGGTAGGTATACTGCTGACGTCAGTCCCTCACCCTGTTACCAGTTTTTCTGGTCTCTGATGTTCGTAGGGCAAATTAACAACATATGCTACAGCTGTAATACTGTACCTATAAACTCTTGGCCAATATGGGCAAAGGACTTTCTAGAGCTACTTATTTGTTATACCTTCTTATAATAGCATACTCATGTGAATAGCTTCAAAACAGATTTGTAATGCTATTGTTATACATAATATCACAGCTGTAAGAGAACTAGATTTGAATGTTATCAGATGAATAATTGTCACATTGCAAAGACCACTGAGTTGAGATTAGGCCTGGATGGTATAAATTTTTCCATACAGTTATATGCAACTAGGTTTTTCTTTCAGAGGGTGCAAGATGAGTGCATTTATTCATATTAATAAAAGTGTTAGCAAATAAATAAATAGATTTTTAAATCATAAATAAATAAATAATAATAAACCCTGGTAAAAATCACTCATGCATACCACCTGGATATTATACCGCATAATTTTCAAAAGCAATGCTATTCCTGTATTTTGAAATCTTGCCAATAAAATTCACGAAAAGGGAAGGGGGTGTCCCACATGATAAGATTTCACGAAACAGCACATTTTTTTGATGGGGAACACCCCCCCCCCAAACATCCAAAATACCAAGTATTACTGTATTACCACAATACTGCCCAAGTCTAGTTGAGATCATCAAGCTGAAAGCTAAAACAGTTTCACTAAAACATTTTTACTGTATCATAGGAAAACAAAACTTTGCAGTTTTTGCAATTTTAAAGAGTGTTCCTTTTCAAGTATATCTAGTATATGTCAAAAAGCTGAGTTGAGTTTACAGCCACTGCTTTTGCATAAGCTATGCATGTGCTCTCCAAGCCACCACAATCATTTCCATCTCTGCAGTATGACACAGTCTTAGACAGAGTGCCATATTTGCGAGAAAGTTAGCAAAAATGAGAGAGGACGAGAAAAGCGAATAAGAACTGGTCACAAAAAGACATTTGCATTTCACTACATGGAAATATTTTGGATTACACAGATGACGATACCAAAGGGAGTTTGATATGGGGAGGATGCAACTTAATTCAAACACAAAGGTCTTTATTGGGGGATGAATGAATCAAACTTAAAATATTGGGGGGGTGCATGTCCCCCATCTATGTCCATGTCCACAGAGACAATATTCATCAAAAGTAACTGACACGTCGGTGCTGCTTTGCGTCTGATGGCAACTCAAGGCAAAACCACCAAATTATTTAACCGACTCTCGTGGTAGATAAACTATAGCCAAACAGAACTTATTTCTGGTAAATTTTCAACTCCTTTTTTGCTTTATAGATATTGTAATATTCAGCATATTTAAAAATTTTCTGCACTGGACTGAAAGATGAACCCAAAACTGAGGCTGTACTAAACCACTAATTTTGTGTACCATTACACCCCTAATACGTACATGTGGCACAATAATACTTAAAGTTTTAACTATAGACAAATTTCACACAAAATTAATATATGAAAAACAATTTGGACATAGAGCTTCCACTACACAGAGTACAACTAATTTCTGATATTGCATAAACTTATTTTATACATTTGTTTAGCAGATACTTTTGTCCAAAGCAACATACAAGTGATGATCACGGAGAAGGCCTGGACAGTTAGGATTAAGAGCCCTGCTGAAGGGCCCAAAAGTGACATCACCCTGCCACCCTTCTGATCACATGCACAAAGCCCTAACCCCCAAAATGGCACACCGCCAAACATAGCACGATATAACAATTATTGCATAAAAACGACTATTTGTTTTTGGAAGTATTGAACCTTGACATATTTTTTCAAGCTAAGAAAAAAAATCATTGCTATTTAGATGCTGTTTAAGTATTTTACCTCATTCAGCATAAAATTTACTTGCATAATGTTCAAAAATGTGAAAAGAAGTCCAGATTCACAAACATTATTCATGTCACGACATGAATAAAACATTTTTTGCCAAGAATTGTGCCGAGTACAGTATCACAAGTATTTCTACAACTAACCAAACAAACTTTCTATTATAACAATAGTTCTCTTAAACATTAATTTATAATAATATCACCAGGTGTAGTTCATTACTTTAATCTTATTTTTCATTTCAGCAAAAAAGTCCTCCAGCCGGTCAACCAAATATTCTAATATAATTTAATAAATATTAAAGGACATAATAATTATTAATCTAAACTCGTGAAAACATTTTAGATCACTGACCAGCAGTGATAAAGCTACATTTTAAAACAGCTTAAATAAAAGCAATATGTGTAGGCGGAAACTGTGTATGCAAGAATTAATTAATTTGTTAGTTAATCCTTCAAGTCCAATCACATATTAATGTTCCCTGCGAGTCTGAACATTTGCTCATACGCTTGTCCCAACCCTATGAGCCACACACCTAGACAACGCCATTAAGGCAGAGATTCAATGCAAAGAGGCACTACTCTACTAAAACAATACCTCGCTTCCCTACTGTCTCTGAAGCACTATGCAATTACATCTACTCCAGGCTTTTTTCCAATTCTGAAATCAATAGGTGAAGTTCTGTACTTGAGTTCAAAAAGCCATTGTGATGTGGAAGAGATTGTAAATGAAATATTTACCTTCTGTCGGACGTTTGGCTGAAGTGAGAGATAGAGACAGTACTAAAGGTTTGCTGACCTTGAGGTCAATGTTTTCATGTTTTGGTGGGGTTACGTCATGTGTCCACTGGAAGCACGCGACAAACCTACAATGCATAAACAGTGTTGCACAAATCTCAGGAGAGATGTACTGCCAGATCAGGCCTGGATAAGGCGTGTATAGTAAAGCTGCCATCTAGCTAAACAAGATATAGAACTATTGTATCCATGGCATACAGTGACATTGTACTGAACTGATTTATCATAATCCCTTCCTTTGACAGGCTTGCTTGCCGAACTCTTACGGTATCAACTGTTAAAATAAGCCTGCATATGGCAGCTACACATGACAGAACAAGATTACTGACATGTAATCTTTGCCCTTGACAAAGTAAGGTGTCCCGGAGACCTGGTTAACACAGTGTTATGTTGCAGTTGCACTTCAACACTGCTAGCAGTGAACGGTAAGCCTGTTGAGGCCTGTGTATACTGAATACAGAAGTGAGGAGGTTGAGTCTGCCCTTGGTGTCTCTGCCAAATCATGCATTTTCTGCCTGCCAGATCGGTGATTCCATTAGGCGTGACCCACTAGAGGTGAGGGAGTCAACCTCCACAGCAGGCCAAAAGCATTTAAACCACAGTAGCTCACACAAGCCTTTCACTCACAAGCTAAGCTGATGTATGTAGCATGCATGTCTGGTGACATCAGGGTTGCCAACTCTCACGCATCTGGTTGCATTCATGCTTTCTAACGCTCATACTCATGCAAAAAAATCTTACTGCAAATCTATATTTTTGCATTATAAACCAAAAATTAGCTACAACAAAAGTATTGGGGTAGTTTGCAAACCCTACAGACTATTTACAATGATTGAAATGGTTATGTACATCTAAATGAGGTTACCCCAACGCATGTGTTGTTGGAAAACGCTGCGTGGAATGGTGAGGCATCTGTGTTTTAGAGTATAATCACAAAATGAAGAAAAAAAAACTTTTACTGTGTAAGAAGAAATGCAAGCAGGAAAATAACATGGATCAGAAAACACCTCCTCAAACTAGAAGGTTTGCAGCTCTGGAGATACCTCCATTAAACGAAAGACGCACATTATTGGCTTTCTCCAGCACTTTATATTTCTGTGACAGAGCCAGTGTACCTGACCAAGCTAATGTCACCCTGCTATTTGTGGCTGCACTAGATTAGCCATGATGAACCACAGGCTCAGAGTACCAAGCTGCAGCTTTAAATACTCTGAAGAAAACCGTAGAAAAAAAAACCAAAACAGCTACAAAGAAGAACTTTCACCAACAGAAATTCTCCACACAAGTGTGGCCACAGGCAGTAAGACAACGATTGTTGGGCAAGGTAAGTAACATAGCAATTAGCAACGTGGAGTTAGCGACCAGAAGGTTACTGGTTCAAGTGCCAAAAAGGCTACTGAGAAAGGTACTTAAGCTGAATTTCTCAGACAAAATGGGAGTTTTTAAATTTGCTATTAAAAAAGTAGCATTTAGGTGTGATAACAAGGCTTTAAAGAATCCGAAACTTGTTTATCACAGAAATAGATTGTTTACTGTATCATTTGTGCCTTAGTGCTCTTTTATATTTTATTATACACACATAACTCATAGAGTAAACTGCGAGTGACTAGGTGTCAGCAGCAAAACAGCTGTTTACCATCACAAATGAAAGATAATTTCTGAACCGGTACAAAATACAGTCAGTGAGAGACTGTTGCTTCCCAGCACGCATACATACCTTTTTATTACTACTAATTTTCTACTTAACAAAAAGCTTTATAACTTATAATACATGTTCAGTTGAAACAGTGAGGGTGATTGCAGATGTAAATATTGTCAATGTGATAAATGATAAGACAAACAAAACTTTACTGCTTATTTAGCCTGATTAGGACTTGACTGCTTGCTTAAGAATAAGAACCTAGATGACCTTGACTGTCAGTGTCCTGGCTTAACCACTGTTGAACCCCCCAACCCCAGCGCAGGCAAAGCAGTAAACGGCTACCATGTCAAACATTTTATATGCTGCACACCTAGGCCTAAAGAAGCAGGTTTACACAAGAAAAGTGGACTTACCTCCTGCATACATCACTGCAAGCATTATGGAAGATATCCAGGCTACCTGGCTGTATGAGGCGTCAAAGATTTTCTGGATATCTTTGAAGAAAACGGTGGTGGCCTTGGGGAAGGCATAGGAAAAGCCGATGGAGATGAAGGCTCCAAAGACCACGGCCCAGCCCCAACCTCCATCAGGTGGGGTGACGGCAGGAGGACCTCCAACAGCAGGCGGCATTTTTAACGGGGTCAAACGGATCCCTTACTGCTGGCAACCAAAGAAGAGGCAAATAATTAATGCACACAGTGTAACCTGGATTTTTACCTATAGCCAACCAATAGCAAGAGGCAAGGGTTCAATGACTAATAGCAAACAGCTTTTTCCAGTGGTGTGACAGAGCTCCTTCTACCGGTACAACTGGAAGTGTGGGTGTGATATGAAAAGCTAAGCAAAAGGAGGGATTTTGAGGCCTTTGTGAATAACAGTTTCTGAGTCTGAACAATAAAGAAAAGTAAGGTTGTAGCTCAATTAAGTTAATTTAAATTTTGCTGAAGAGTCATGGAAAAGTGACCAAAGCCTGGAAAAGAAAGACGGTTGCATTTATTTAAATCATTTGTAGCATCACTCCCATGTTTATGTTATTATTCATGATCCATGGAACACCTTACATTTTATTGAAGGTGAGCTTTTTTGAGAATGGCATCATCTGTACTTATATTACTTACAATAACACATAAACACATTTACACATGCATTGAGCAAGCATTACTGCAATAATAATTACAGGATTACAATTAGAACTTTATGACCCCATTGACAGTCAGGTAAAAAGTTTTGACCATATTTTCACAAGTCATTCATTTTTTAAACCAGTTATAAACCATGTATGTTGATGCAAGACCAAACACTTAACACTTTAGTTGGTATTTAGCTCACAAACAGAAGCCCTGTTTTGCAACCTGTGAAACAGTTAATCTCATCCGACACAGAACCTACTTATCTTAGTGCACCGACACTGTGACTTGCTGATTGCAGACTGTCGTACCCTTGAGAAATGCATTATGGTTTAGTAACTTCTTGCTGCAGTATGCAAATATATAAAGGGGTGTATGGTAAAGGCTTTGCCTTTTTAACTTTGATAATGCCTACTAAACAAATACCATGCAAAGGCTTTTGGGGAGTCTCATTGAGTATTTTGCTCAAGGACGCCTTGCCGCTTTATCCCATCAATTATTTAAACTCTTGACTCCCCTGTAACACGACAGAATGCCGGATATATGGCTTAGAGGGGCAATAAATCACCCAAGTTGCAGTTTCCTAAAATATAACGGATTTTTCGCTGTTTTCCGGAAACTATCCAGCTCACCTTGCCACACAGAAATGAGAAGCTGAATGAAAGCAGGTGACGATCTAATGAGTGGAAAGAACAGGTGAAAACAAGAGTCGTATTTACGAACCGAACAAGCCTTAAATTTAAATCGCATGTAATATAAACATTGCACTATTAAGTCCTTTGTAATGTAAATAAATCAATCAGGGTAAAACAATGGTTAAAGAAGCAGAACAAAATATCAGTACACTTTTCTACAAGTTCTATACCGAATTGCTTTCCATGTGTATGTCACAGCAACGATGCACTAACATTATGCTACATAATCATTTATGGTTTCTAAATTTAATTGAATATTTAGTGAAGTATATTCGTTATATATCTACGTACACACAAACTTAGTGAAGTATATATACACAATGAAAAATGTCATGTTCGAAAGACAAACCAATTAATATGGAGGTAGCAAATACAGAATGGTACGGCATATATTGCAGTACAGTAAAGTAACATATCGCAGTCAAAATGTGTTTTCATACTGGATGTTTAGTATACTTGGAAGGGAACAAAGAATGTCTTTCTGACAATTAACTCCCACAATGAATCGAACAATGTATTTAAAATTAAGCAATATAAGCAATTACAAAATTTGAGGCTTAATTTTATTCTCTTGGATTTATAAGTACTTTCCATATGACATTCTATGAAAGGCAGAGAGCTTTTTGACTAAATGGTATTTAAACAGCTTTTTTGACTTAAAGTATTTCAGAGGGGAGAAAGTGAGAATTCACAGTCTCCAAAACTGAACATTACATCAGCTGTCCATATTCCATCATTTGCTTGTATTAATACTCGATCTATAGATTCCTATCAGGCCTACATAGAAAATGCATTTTCAAGTCAGTAAACAGAATTTTGGTGGTGTAGATGCAATGTTTTGAAGTGGACTTTTCCATAAAAAAGCAAATCAAATTCTGATATTAGGTCTTTAATAATGTAGTTGTGCGGTTTCAGGCTACAACAGGTAGTTCTAGACTGAAGATGACTGGATCAGACACACATAGCATGATCAAATGGGTGTCGTTTCAGAAAGGTGATTGAGAATAAATCACATAACACGCCTTGTAGTTTTGAAATGGTTCCCCCCCCATTTCTAATGTTAATCGGCTTTTACTTTACATGACATTTGCAATGTTTGGGCAGTTTTATAAGTTATTTACTGTATGTCTAATCAACAAAAATCACAGAACAACCTTTTTTTGCACAACAAGCAAAAATTAAAATAATATACAATGAAAACCTTTCATTAAAAAAGTACACACTGACACGGTTCTTGGATAAGCTTTCTCATGATCCCACTGGGTCAGAATTGGATTTCATGCTGCTTCACTCAATGTAAAACAAGGCAGCATCAGTAGTAAAGGCAAAAAATAAAAATTCTTTTGCTTGAAAATATTTATAATTTGATGCAATGTTGTCTTCCTGGAATGTGATATTCCCTGCAGGGTCAAAAGATATCCTGGCTGGGATACCATTCCATTAATGGCTAGCCACACACAATCACACATTAAAGGTAATTTAGAGACACCAGTTCCCTTAAGTGCATGTTTTTAACCATGGAAGGAAACTGGAGTGCCCAGATGAAACCAACATGAACACAGTGAGAACGTTCCACACCCAGATCCGGGAATGAAACCTATAAACCTGGAGGTGTGAGAATGAGCACAAACTACCAAGCAACCACAGCACCCAGCTTTAAATAATGATTAAATATTTAGACATCAGTATACGACCTTTGAGTGCTGCATGATTTATTCTGTGTGTTTCCTGTTCTCTTGCCAGGGCAGGCTTCACCTCCATCTTGCAAACAGTTCAAGAATATGACATGGTTTTAATTTAAAGAACTTAACCTTCGGTACAGACATATACGGTAAACTTCCATAGAAAGACAGGGGCTGACGCAATCTGTATGACAGGAATGTTGAGCCGGATACTCCAGATCATCTCATTACATCAAGGGGTGTGTATCTTCTTGCCCAATCAGATGCCAACACAGATATCACCTGCTATTTGTGTTGTGTTCTTTCTCTCAAATAGATATCTTGTTCTGCTGAATGAGTCTGAAGATCTTTTCTTACATCGATAAGGGCAAAACAGTGAATCTGGAATCTATAAAATCAAGGCATGACCAATGTTAAGGGGCAGCATGTGGCTCAGTGGGTTAAGCCTATGTGCCTGTAATCAGAAGGTCACTGGTTCAAACCCAACCTCAGCATATCTGTGGGTCCTTCAGCAATGCCCTTAACCCCCAGCTCCCTGGGCACCGCTACAGGTGGCAGTCCTTTGCGGACAACTTACTCCACAAAGAGCAAGTTAAGGGAGGTGTAAAAAGAGAATTTCCCCATGGGGATCAATAAAGTATCAATTATTATTATGTTTGTGGGACAAATGACAAGCAGAGCTGAATGAAAATAGGGAGGTCCCCCCTCTCTCTCTGTGGATTATGTTTATTATTACACTGTGAGGACCAAATGCCCCCCACAATGTGATAAAAACCTGTTATTTTTTATGCTGTGGGGGCATTTTCCAGGTTCCCACAAAGGTCTGTGAATACAATCAAAACGCTAAAAATGCTAAAAGTCTTGTATTTTGGTTGAGTTTTCCCCATAAAAATTAATGTCTTTGTAGCAGAAGGTTTTTTTCTGTGTGACAAATGGTAGCACACCCTACAACTGACTTCCATGTCTAGTTTCAAACTCCACTATGCAGACGCAGTATGTTCACATCTACTGGTTCAGACGCTGATTCATTGCTGCTTGTGACCTCTGGGAAGTCACCTTCTCGGTTTGTTTTAAAGGAAAATGCAAAGGGATGTTTAATGCACAGGACCAAATCAAGATACAGTACCAGTCAAAAGTTTGGTCACACCTACCCATAGAAAGGCATATTTATGCTACTCTACATCAGGGGTGTCAAACTGCAGTCCTGGAGGGCCGGAGCCCTGTGTAGCTTAGTTCTTTCCCTGTTCCACCA
>JAODKC010000001.1:29309629-29327222 GCA_026777985.1 Mormyrops attenuatus
AACTTTTTGCCACACACTTGTCCCTGCATTTCTTGTGTTTGGCACTCTCACCGTGTTTGACCAAGCTCTCGCGCTTACAGTGCGTAGATTCAGTGGCGGACGCTGTGTTACCTGCAAACTCCGTCCCACGGGTTTTACAGTGAATGCAGTGCATAGAGCCATTTTCATAGCGGAGCCACTCAAAGTCTTTCAACCATTCTCTCCGAACACTGTACGCCTTCTTTTCGGCTGGTGAATCAACATTCACCACAAGATCACATTATTTGTAACTTTAGGTGGTTTGCAAAAGAAATCTGTCAGTGTTCTTTTCATTTTCCCTCTTCTTCACCTCTTTACATTTACATTTCCCCGCTGTAGTTAGCGCCGTCACCTGACTGAGTGATTGACAGCTATTATTAACCAATCTAAAATCTCAACGGCAGAACGGTCACCGTATCAGCATTCAGCACACAGAACACACATATACTGTTAACATTTTTTAGAGAAATTAAAACAGGCCGCACGACAACAATTACATGCACTCGCACCAATGCTCCCAAATATATTTTGAAGTCGCATAGATGAAATTTCGGGAGCATAAGCGACCAAAATGGTCGCAATTTCGAGCCCTGCCTGTTTAGTTACCCCATTTAGTCCTCATAGCAATGCCATAAAACTAGACTTTCTCACGGTGTAAGGTTTATTTTCAGAGGAATTTAAAGTCAGTGGGATAAGGGGTCCCAATTTATACTGTATAACGTAACTCAAACACACTGCAAAGTAAACCCAGACGCTACTTTTCAAAAATACTTAACATTCTGCTTTATTACATAAATAAATTTGTATTTCACCATAAGAATATAAAACTATTTCGGCTGGAGTCTCCTGTTACAAATATGCATACAGTACATTTAAAACATAGCATCTCTTCAGCAGGACTCTAATATTACATGTTGCAGATCAACACATTCACTTTCCATCATTAATGAAGAAGGAAAAAAAAAAACTTTTTTCGGTTTAATTTTTCAAAGGGACACTAGACAAACCTGAACACCACACACAGGGAAATTACTCAGGAAAATGGACTGATTCATGTAAGGGCACCAAAATAAGTCGTCACTTCAATTTGAAGTATGATGCCATGAATTCCAACTATTCATTTTAAACAAATCTGCTCAGACAAGCATAAATACATCATCAGAAAGGACTCCATATTCAAAGCTAGAAAATCAAAGCCTGGACGCCTACAACGTCTTAAAATATAGGCTTTCGTAATTTAAAAATAATTACAATAATAATCCGCTTTCACATACTTCACGAATGCTTTTTAAAAGACTTGTTTGCAGGATTGGCATACATTTAAAAATTAAATTAGAGACCGATCGTTCTTGCTCCCCCCCCAGAGGAAACTATGGGGGAGGGGAAATTCAGGCACAATTCGTGTATTTAAGGAATAAGATTTCTAACTAAACAAAACGAGGTAGCCAAAATATTCAAAACGCGATAACAACATCCGTCAACTCCGTATTGCAACTTTTAAAGGCATTTAAACTACCTCATTATTTTATCTATTGTTATATGGAGCATAAGTTAAATGAGACCATTTTCCCGTTTATATAAAAAAAAACTCACAGTTTTAATTTCATTAGGAAAATAGTAATTTGACAATAGCCATTTCTACTCAGGAAAAGGTGTTGTTTAAATACTTAAAACGCCTCCCCTCCGCGCTCCTTCGTCTGCAAAGCCTTTAAAATGGCAGGTTTCATCGCACTTTTTCACCCTCGGTCATCTGCCAGAGTCCCAAGTTCAAAACTTTAAGGCAGGGCAGCTGCGTTATGCGCTCCAGACCCCGTTTGGTGATCTTTGTGCAGCCGTAGAGGTCGATCCCCGTCAGCTGACTCAGGTGGTCCGCGATCAGCTCCAGGCCCTTGTCGGAGATCCGCACACACTGGCCGATATTCAATGTCCGCAGCTCATGCATCTGGCGTACCATTCTGTTGATGCCGTCGTCGCTTATGTGACAGGAACACAGCGACAGCGACTTCAGCTGGTACAGGCCCTGGGCAACATAAGCCAAGCTCTGATCGCCGATCTTATCGCAGAATGACACGTCCAGACCCGACAAGCGCAGAGTGCCCATGGCCAGATGCATGGTGCCCGTGTCGCTTATGTTGTCGCAGGAGCGCAGATTAAGGCTCCACAGGCTGGTCATGTGGGAGAGGTGGATCATGCCGGCGTCCGAGATACCGCCGCAAAAACTTAGGTTAAGGACTCGCAGCTTGGTCAGGCCTTTGGAGATGTGCTTGAGGGATAAGTCCGTCAGCTTCTGGCAGTCCTGCAGAGTCAGGTACTCCAGGTTGAGGCAGCCCTCAGCCGCGCTCCGAGTCATGCCGGACAGATGACCGATACCCACATCCGACACATGCCGGCAGCTGCGGAGGTTCAGGGTGTTCAGGCGGTGCAAGCCCCAAGCGATGAGTAACAGGCCAGTATTGGTGATATTGCTGCAGCCACCTAGCTCCAGTACCTCCAGATTTTTCAAGTACTGAGCGATTCTGCCCAGACTAGAGTCTGTGATCTGCTTACACAGGCTTAAGTTCAGCACTCGCAAGGAAGATATATCCTGGACAAAGGCATGCCCGAGGCCATTATCCGTTAAGTTATAACAGCCACTCAGATTCAGACTTTCGATATTTGGCATCCCTTGGATCACATAGCTCAGGCTGCGTCGCAAGCTGAGGATCTGCACCCTCCTGATCCCCCGGGTCTGCAGGCTGGGGAAAAGGGACGGGTTAGCCCTCCGGAGATGCAGCTTCGCCTCGACCCCTCTCCAGACCGACTTGTGGTAAGACGCGTCCCTCCAAGCCGTACAAACTTGGGCCACCCGTCCTTTGTCCCTTACGTCCAAATAACTGAAAATCATGGCCAAGATCTCCGGGAAGAGGCACAAAACGTGCGTCTCCATCTTCAACGCGAAGTCCTTGCCGTCACTTTCGTCGAAGGTCTCGCCTTTCAGCCAAAAAAACGTATTTTCATAGCTCCCCTCCTTTCTCTTTTCATTTATTCCCGTTCAAACGTATTAGCTCCATGCCCCACGTGACCGCTCGGACTGCGCAGACGGATTCAAATACTAGAAAAATCCGCTCCGATACAAACCATAACATAAAGCAGACATCAGGCATCGCAGCCCCTTCCGTTTCGAGATAACCTCTCTCTTTTGCCCCGGGGATCCTGGCCACGGTACATTTTCAAGGGTTTCTAAAATACACGTAATCCCGAGAGAAGATGTCAGGACGGCGTGGGCTCCCGTTACCATCCCAGTAGCGAGAGGCGGAAAGCAGGGCTCTGTTAGCACTGCCTGGCCGACGGGCCTACGGCTGCTGCCGCCGCTGCCTTTGTCTGCTTCTTTCAAACTGCCGTGGGAGGGCCGTGAGCACGGCGGCTAGTAGCGGGGGGATCCGCAACAACTAAGGAATATTTCAAAGGAAAAGAAATCTGTTACTTAAAATAATCATAATTTTCATTTACAAATATTAAAAATGAAGTACTACTCGAATTCTAAAATCATACCGTAATCATACCGGTTTTTTTTTTTTTTTTAATTACCGTCTTCCCCTATTCATATGACGGTGTTGGTTTTTCCCCAAGTCAGCTGGCACAGTGAAATGGTACCCCTGGAAACTTCTCACATTTCTGTTCCTGATATTCGTTGCATACCCTGGGTGTTGAACGCGCCGCAATTGCATATTTAGAGTCGATGCGAATATCATATCTAACATTTTTTTTGTCAATTTATTTAACACACACACACACACACACATATTCAACCCACACACACATATATATATTTAAAGAGCTTGATCTACCGTTCACTGGAAGCACTCAGAGGATTTCTTGAGTGTATATCTGTGTGTAGCTTTACCATATTGGTTATGGTGTTTTGGCTGCTCTTTCCAGTGAGGTGTAGATGATAATTTTAAGAAAAGATATCCAACCATTTTCAGCCGCTAATTCGGGGGGGGGGGGGGTTGTCATTGAGCCTATCCCAGGCTACAGGGCACAAAGCAGAGGCACACCCTGGATCGGATGCCAGTCCATTGCAGAACACCCACCAGCACACATTCACACACTGTGAGCAAATACCAAATGGTCTTTATATAAGAGTATAACCAGTTACAATATGGATGGATAGTTATATACTGCCTTTTGTCAGTGAAAATGCATACATGGGCACTTGATCATGCTATCACTCCCCAAATCTGTAAAATAAGCGATTAAAATATATGTTTGGGGATCAGAGAGAATACTTTTCTTAATGTATTTTGGTCTGTGTTTTTTGACCTTTTTGAAACTGGAAGTTCTTTATCAAGCATTAGTGCTGTAGCATAGCAGTTGTCTGTGGAGCATGTTCACCCAGTGTCAGCCTGGGTTACCTCCGGCAATCCAGAAACATGCAGTAAATTGAATTGGTGCCTGTAAAATTGCCCAAAGTGAATAAATGCCCTGCAATGGACTGATGTCCTGTCTAGACTTGCCACAACCGAGTACTGGAAGAGTGGTTACAGAAAAAGGTAGAATAAATGTAACGTTTCAGTTACATTTAGTATGATATAAAAGTTCCCAGTACAGCACTACAATAAATAAATTACCAAACCGAATAAAATAATTATGTTCGGGAAATGTCAGATGGCCAGTCCAGGCCTGTTCTGTACCGAGTGCTCAAGGCTTTTGCTTAAGCACTCAGTTCAAAAGGGAAACAGTGCAAGCATGAGTTATTCCCAGCAGATGGCAACAGTCACATTTCCAGTACATGAAAACTGCACACAACACCTCAGATCTATCCATCTTGTTACTTTTAGGGCTGTTTGCCTTTCTTAAGCTTCCTGAAGTCCCAATGATGTACCGCTTGGAAGGACTCCATAGTGGTAGCATAACTATGTAAAAAAAAAATGTACTTGCCCAAAACACACTACATTTAAATTGATCTTATTAATTATCATAATTAATTATATTCATAATAAGCATCAAGTATTATAATTAATTATATTCATTATTCATTAATAATTATTACAATTATAATTGGTTATTGTTAATTAGATTAATTATTAGTTCTTATATTTTAATTAACATTTTTTCTTAGATTTTTTTACATTTTAATTTGCCACAATTACATATCAAGCTCTTTATCTATATATACAAAAAAATTCAGAAATTTTTAAGAAATCTTATTCCATCCACTCTAAATAAGCAATAACTGTCCACATGGAAAATCGAGCGGTTTCAGCTTTGGATTACACTCATTGTGACTCATTATTGTGACTCATTAACTCCTCCTGCTGATGGAAAAGATATTTTTTTTTATTTCGTGTAACAACATTGATTTGTTTTAGTTCGTGTACGGCTGTAGGCCTGACTATTCAGTATTTCTATGCGAGGGGCGTATTGAAACCCCGCCCTTTTTTCTGGACTATACCAACATTTCCCCCCTCTTTGGACTGTACCATTGTTGAGGGACTGTTTTTTGCTGCTCTTGGCGTATTACTGAAAAACGCATCAGACTCTACCAATCAAAACTATCGTCCAGTCACCGTAACTACTGAAGTGGTATTTTAGGGATCTGATCTCGCTGGCTTTTGCTGACAGCGTTTCTGAGAGTTGTTGGATCGATTCAGATTTGTCTTTAGACTGATCTTACAATGGCTAAAGTCGTAAAGTTGATCACCGGTGCAAACATGCCCATTGTGGGTCTAGGAACCTGGAAGGTTGGTGCAACTTTAAGTGTTTTATTTAGCTAATATCTTTACAGGCTTTTATTTATTTATTTATTTATTTATTTATTTAAGTTAAAGTCTCTATCCGAATATCTTAATGCCGACAAAAATGACGACTGACCGAAGCAGTTGTGTAGTGTTTGTTAGATGTAGTAGTTTATTAGCTAGGATATGCACGTTGTGGGATCATCCTTTTATGCTCAGAGAACAATTATTTTAAAACAAAATGTACAATAACTACATATATGAAAAAGCACTTGCATAGCTAAATATCGGCAAAAGTCCATTTGGAAAACGTTAAATGTTGTGACACTCTTGTTTGCAGGTCGGGATACCTTTTATGTATTTTTAAATAAAACATTTATAACATGACGCTGCGTTTAAAAAGTGTTTTTAAATAACCAGAACAATTTATGCGGACAGACATCATTTCGTCGTATTTCCAGTTTTTCCACATTCTTTCTGATGGAGTATCTTTTTTTTCTCACATGCATGAGTTAGTCGGGAAAAGGAAAAGTGACCGAGGCGGTGAAGGCTGCCATCAAGGTTGGGTACCGTCATATCGACGGGGCGTACGTCTACCAGAATGAAAAGGAAGTGGGAGAAGGAATCCATGCCATGATCAAGGAGGGTGTCGTGAAAAGAGAGGACCTCTTCGTGGTCAGTAAGGTGAGAATGCATGATATTTTCCCGACCTACCTGCTCACTCTGGATGGCTTTCTGTGGAAGTACGTATCCGTGGCTAGAGAACTAGTAGAAGAAACCAAGGGTAGGCAATTGAAATGAAAATAACCAATTGTAAAGGATTCAACAGCTACAAATCAAAAAAGCAAAGTTTTGCACATGTCACTGTATTGTATTCCCTCCAGAATTCTCCCTGCTATTCTAACCCTTCCCCTGAGCCAGTCCGTTGCTAAATTACCCTATTAATAATGATAATAACTAGGTGACAATGTAGTCCTAGCTAGTAAAAATGATTCTTAAAAGGCATGGGATCCACAAGATTAAAGGAAAATTTTAATATTTGCATATTGTCCTATTTTAATGTGAATGACCCACAATTCTGAATTCACCTTGTCTACTTAAACTATCATCATAACACTTGACACTGCCCTCAAACCATTTGTGGTCCTGCTACTCATCTCCTTCAGGAATTAAACAAGGCGACCTTTTCCATTCAGTCATAAATTAACGTATTCAGTTTTCTTCGCAACAAAGGGTACCAGTCTTCAAATTACAAAGGAGCTGTACACAGGGAATTGGGAATAGCCCTGTTGCGAAACGAGCGTCTGATTTTAATTGTCGCAATCGAAATTCCCCCACCCCAATGGATCTGCCTTACAGCTGTGGTGCACGTTTCATGAGAAGTCCATGGTGAAGGAAGTTTGCCAGAAGACACTGAGTGACCTTCAGCTGGATTACTTGGATCTTTATCTGGTGCATTGGCCCATGGGTTTTCAGGTATGGAAAATGTGACGCCAGAGAATTTACCGTATTTCATTAATAAAACTAATATTAATCAGCATGGGAATTTTCTCGAGAGTTTTCAGGAAATAATATACAATACGCTTACTGGGTGATAATATGGGAGAATTCTGATGTTCTGCCTGGACTCTCTTGTTGGTTTACATTTGGTCACACGGTATTTAGTTTTTTGTCTGCGTCATAAAACTAAAGCAGGAGTATGAGGTTTTTGTTGTAAGTGGTGGGTGGTGTGGTGGCTCAGCCAGTAACATTGTTGTCTCGCGCCTCTGGAGGTTGTGGGTTTGAATACTTCCCTATTTTTGCATATTTTATACATAACCTTCCGGTGTTGTAATCTCCTCTCACAGTCCATGACATGTCTGTCTAGCTATCTGTCTAGATGCAGTGTAGGTGATTTAATATCCATCCATTTATCACCGCTTAATCCCAACTGGGGTCACTGGGGGGACCAGAGGCTATCCTGGGAACAGGCACAGGCAGGAACCAACCCTGGGCAGTCACACTCACGGGGCAAACTTAGAGTTGCCAATTAACCTACCGCGCACACTTTTGGACTGTGGGAGGAAGTCCACGCGAACACGGGGAGAGCATGCAAACTCGACACAGAAAAGGGACTGAACCCAGGACCTTTTTGCTGCGAGGCAGCAGCGCTAACCACTGTGCCATCGTGCCACCCAATTTAGTATCTATGATGATAACTACTACGTGACAATATAGTTCTAGCTAGTAAAAATGATTCTTAAAATGTGTGTGTGTGGCCTGCTCTGGACTGGAGTCCTGTCCAGGTTCTCCCAAATTTGTTTCCTCTCATTTTTGGGATAAGGTCCAGGCTCTCTGATCCTGTGCTGGATAGGTTATTAAGGAAATGGGTGGATGTGCATGTGGCTGTTTCCTGAAGATATCACCTCTTATATTTCAATAAATTTTTTGCTTTCCAGGCTGGGGAAGAACATTTTCCTCTGGACAGCGAAGGGTTAACTATTTCTGACCAAACAAGCTATTTGGAAACCTGGGAGGTCAGTGAGAATGGAGAAGCAATGCCGTTGTGCAACTGATGGATTATTGTTGGAGAGGTTTCATTTGCCATGGTGGTGCTCTTTCTAAGGGAATGGAGGAGCTGGTTGATGCAGGTTTGGTGAAAGCCATTGGAATCTCCAACTTCAATCGAGGGCAGATTGAGGCTTTGTTGAGCAAACCAGGCCTTAAGTACAAGCCAGCTAACAACCAGGTACTGTGGTGCTTCCTCACAATGCTTACTCACTGTGCTCATCCTAAGATTTGTCCTTTAGATATGCTATGAACAGAATCCTGAGGCACTTTCACACTGAAGTTCTGGAACATGGTCCCTGGTTACAAGTCCTTGGGCTGTCTCAGCCAGGGACTTTTGTAGCTCTTGGCCAGTTTCATGTGTCACTTTTACATCACACAACAGGAACTGGGACCTTGATGCTAAATAAACATGGGAGACACAAAAAGCTCATAGGTTAAACTTCACACATAACACAAAACTAGTCACAATCAAAACAGGATGCAGCTTTTTAATAAAAATTTTATTTATACAATGTGTGACATGTTTATATTTCATTATTAAATCTGATCGGTAGATAAGTCTTTTCCACAAAAATGATGTAACGTTATTCCACTAATAAGCGCTGACAAGTTTCACTGCCAGCACCAATGATATTACATGAAAGTATGTTAGTTATTGATTGAATTTTCCGATGCAGAAATATCAAGATGCAAGAAAAAAAACATATTCCTTGATGCATTAAATGTAATTGAGGTACAAAACTAATTTCATCTGCTTTTGCTCTGCTAATTCTTTTCCCTGGACTTCCGCATAACTTTCAATTTAGCGCTGGTGCTTGTGGTCAACCAGTCAGCAAGTTAGTGCTGTAAGCACCTTCCCAGTAGTTAAAGCAAAAAGTACCTAGAGTGCACAAAGATTGTACTTGTGGTCTTGGCAAAACCAGTCATGTTTTCTGTTTTTGAGTATTGGAACTCGTCTTCGGCAATGGAAGATGACGTAGAATGGGTACATGAGAACACAAGTAAGGTGAAGTATGCATGGTGAATAACACCCCTTGATTAACTTGCCTTCTAAGAATGAACTTGGGGTCTTATTTGGTGAGGATGCAACCAATGTATCCTTGATATTTGTGATGAGGCAAGAATGACATCCATACATTTTTACCGTCCTCTGTACTTCTGTTCTTAAGTATTGGCAATGGAAGATGATATAAAACAGGTGCACAAGTACGGTCAAGTATGTTGACAAACATATTGACAAACACCTGTAGCTGGAGTAGGGACTAAAACAGAATTCCAGGACTGCCTACGAGGAACTGCAACCGTGCCAAATGCCTGGTTCTGGAAAAAGGTTCTGGTTCCTGAAAATAGTTTCTGCAGTGTGAAAGTGCCTCTGGTGTAGCTAAGACTAGGAGAAAAATGCACGCATTCATAAATAAAATGGTAAATTGCTCTGTCTTCCATGGGGATATAAGCAACTAATTATTACTAATTAATACTGAGGTTCTATTTTATTCATTCACATTATTGTTGTTTAAGACAGTACCCATAAACTACTATAACCTTTCAGATGGTACTTAAGAACACATGGTAAAACTGAGGAATCTGGCAAGCTGGGTGGTGATAGAACAGCTGAAACCCAATTTGCTGTCTATCAAGTATTGAGTATTTAGAAGGTATAATGCTTCCTCCTTGAGATTACTTAGTCAAGCTGACGCTGTATTTTGAAATTCTGAGAATGAACTGAATTGGTAAAATTTGTCATGCAGCATAATCAGTGTTTAGTGGAAATGAAATATTTCTTTTACTCATTGTGCAGTATCATGTTAAACCTAGGACATTATAGTAGGGCTGTCACAGTGCAGGAATTTCCCTGCGGTGATTTAGGATAGTTCACCAACGATGACATAGCAAAAAACAAGCTGAATTGTTCAAACATAGAAAAAAATGACCCCTGGTGTTTACCTGTTTTTTTTATTAATTTTTTTTTGTTGCACAAATTTACAAATTGAGCCAAATTAATTCTTTAAAGTGCAATCCACTTCTATTCAGTGCATTAACTGCCATATTGCATATTTATATACTCCATAGGTAAACATTTATTAAAAAGTTTAAAATGCAAAATGTGAAAACCTAAATGGTACATAATGAGCAGTTCAAAATGCTGTCAGTAGAAATCTGCAACGTGGTTGATCCATCCCCGTAAAGTTGTCCATAATTGGTTTACTGAAAAAAGCAAAAATTTTATTAAAATTTATGTAGTCTCTTTTGAATAGAGAAATTTTGGCTGTGGTCAACGTAAAATCAGGTCAGCTACAGCCTATAACTTTTTAAAAAGTAATATTAAAACATGCCTGTAAAGTATTACTCTGATCAAAATCTGCAGTTTATTGCAACAGTTAGGTCTCCCAGTTTACAGAGATACTGTATTCAGCAATATTTCAAGATATTCATATTTTTAACCATGCCAATCCATATGGACAGAATTAGAATTCTGCTTAATGAGCAGTTTGGAAGCTTTCAGTGAACGCTCTGACCAAACTTAAACACCATTGATCTCCATTTACAGCAGTTTACAGTGGCGCTGTAGCAACACAAAATTAAGTTTTCTGTGATAGATATAATTAGCACTGCCAGCTTCTCTCAGTTTCCTTTCTAATCAAGGTTAATAACTTGATAAAACACTTCAATGGAGGTAAAGGAAGACTGGAGTGGTAGAAAACAGTGTGTGTACAGGAAGGCATTCCTTTAAGCGTGTCTCTCCCTCCAGATCGAGTGCCACCCATATCTGAGCCAGGAGAAGCTGATTGCCTACTGCCACTCCCAGGGAATCTCTGTGACGGCATATAGTCCCCTGGGCTCCCCAGACAGACCATGGTGAGGAAATTCAGTTAATGTGCTAGTGGGGAGCAGGAATAGAGCTGCCTGACTGTGTGGTCTTAGTCATCTGTGACTTAACAGGTCCATAGATGTTTATGTAATCCAAAGAGAGGCCAGCCTTATCCGCAAACGGCCAGTGTGTACGCAAGTTTTTGGGATAACCTTCAGGTCAGCTGTTCAAACACAGGTGTGATGACTGTTTAGCCAATCAGTTGTCTAATTAGTAATCTAATTAGGGAGTTGCAGCAAAACGCACATACCCAACGGCCCTTTCTTGATAAGGCTGGCCACCCCTGATGTAATCTGATGTGATGCGAGCTGTAGTGCAGCTGTGAGCCTTTCAACCTGCTGCTGGTTTTATCTGCCCTCAGGGCCAAACCAGAAGACCCTTCTCTGCTGGATGAACCTAATATCAAAGCCATAGCGGAGAAGCACAAAAAGACCTCTGCTCAGGTCCGTAAAAAGTGTACTAGACTCTGTTGTGGGGTGCCATTGACTGTTGCACAGTTTTCTTCTTGCCGCTTGCATAGGTGCTGATCCGGTTCCAGATCCAGCGGAACGTAATAGTTATTCCCAAGTCGGTCACACCACAGCGCATAGAGGAAAACTTCCAGGTAACAATATCGTACAGAGACGTTTCAGTGCATTTACTGATTTTTAAATTTCTTTTATCTATTTATTTTTAATTGCAACTAGCAATTTGCACTGTCGCCAGTTCAAAATAGATGGCTTTCTTCGGATAGAGGAACAAATGCATTGATTAGGCTAATTGCTTCTTAAATGTTAGTAGTCCTGTGGGTCCAAACGAGTCTGTTCAGTCATAATCAGTGAAATAAAACCAAATAGTGCAGCCACATAACTGTAAGACCATTGAAAGATATAGAACCTTATTTATTTTGTAATGAAAATTTCATATCATTGACAAAGTATATTCTTCTTCAGTGAGTGTAATTTGTTTTTTTTTTTCTAGTTATTTTCTGTGGCATGTTACAAAAGGTGGCATTTATTTTTCTAATCCTCGATGTTTAAAAGCGAAATCTTACTAACACAGGTGGCTTCAGGTTTCCATTCAAGATATACACATATATGTATATATAATATATTCTTATGCTATTGCTACAGGTCTTTGATTTTGAACTCAGTGATGACGAGATGAAGACCATCCAAGGATTTGACAGAAACTGGAGAGTCTGCCCCATGCAGTGGTCAGCTTGTCCAATCCTCTTTACACTGGTTCTGGTGAAGCACTGTCTTTGCATGTTTAGACATCATGTTCTTCATGAATCATTTCCTTAACAGATCCTACCAGTAATGTTAACTGAGAACCACACTCGCCATCATAACCCTTTATTGTATAATATCTCACAGTGCCATCTTATCCAGATGTTTACACAGGTCTGTTATCTACAACAATGTGTACCATTTGGATTGTTTGAACTATTAGGCCTTTCAGTTTGTTCTTCATTTCCTTTCCTCAGGGGAGTGAAGCACAAGGACTACCCCTTCAATGATGAATATTGAGCCAACAAGCCACATCTGCCATCACCACATTTTATTACTTTGGTAATTGTATTTTCCCTGTAACTGCTTGTTTTATCCCACCTCCTCCCCCCCAGTAAATTTTGAGGAAATGTAGTTTGTTAAGTTATATTTTGGATTGTGGACTAAACAAGTACACATATAAAAATAGTAAGAATTTCAATTTTGATATACTTGTAAAATATAGGCTACAACCAGATCTATCATCTTTCATTATTTTCCTAAACTGGAAAATGACATATTTCCATTATAAAAATTCATTTTGAAAGCTGAATCTCTTAAAAGCACTTGTGACTGTACCAGGTTGGCCAGTCTGTCTTCTTGGAACATGAATATTTTCCCCCATTTTCTGTCCTGTGTATTTCATAATTTTTTTTTTTTTATTTTATTTTTTTTTTTAATAAAGTTTATTGGCTCCACTGCATCTGCAATCTGCTTGCGGGAATGTATACCGTTTCTATTACGGCTGTCAAAGTTAACATGACGGTGTTAATTTTAAAGCCATAATGCATTATTTCTTTAACATTAACACATGCTGAACACATTTTGACACATTAACACATTTTGATACTGAAATGAGAAAACAGTATGAGCATTGATGGGGTTTTTTTTAAATAAAGACCTGTAGTATTCCTTCTTGATTGTTTACAATGTGAGAGATTTGATCATGATGTTGCATAGAATCCCAGAAAATCATAGCTAAAATCAAAACATTCATTTGCATCTCACAGGGTAGCTGATGGAGTGGAAAGACGAGGAAACATTGTTACTTGGATCATTTCATAAAAAATAAAGTTTTGTGATTAATGGCAATTAAAAAATCGTTTTTTGACAACCCTATTTATAATATAATGCCCTCCATTTTCTAATTGTCATCTGTTTATCCAGCCTTTTCGCTTGCATGTGGTATTTTTGTTGGAAATAATTAGCACCATCACCTGCCTGCCCTCCTCATTTAGACTTGAATCTTAAAATTTGGGCTGTATCAATTAGCATCTTGTTCATTTGACTATGCCTACCAGCCCCAGGAGGTTAGGCTCCCCCTTTGAGTCTGGTCCCTGGGGGCTTTGGACAGGGATAATTTAAAGCACTTTGAGATAATTTAATGTTGTGAAAATGCACTATACAAATAAAATTGACTCAATAATCTATGTATCAAGTTGAAGTTAAAATGTTTTATCAAAAGATACTTCCTTTATACATTATTTTGGGCATTCACCGTGTAAATATGATTATAAGTTTTAATGTTAGGTGCAATTAATCGCAGGAACCTGTGAGACTAGTAAGTTAAAAAATAACCGATTCACAGCCCTAATTTCTATACAAGACTCCATGACATAATTAATATTTCATGTCCATCTTGTAAGGGTGCACTTGGGTTTCCTCTTGGACTTTTGAACAGACATAATGCAAGACCATCTGATTTTCCTAGTAGAATACTCAAGCTGAACCACACATACATCCTCTAGCCTTCTGCCACTGAGTTGTTACACGATATCGCTATAATCATTAAATTGTGTATAGCGGTGGTTGCTGATACGTCAATCATGACCTGCTGATGTTGGGCAAACACTGCTGCTACCTGAAGGCCAGCGTCGAAAGTCTGAGGAATAGCAATTCAGGTCTGCTTGACCCACTTATTTATACTTAGTATACTTATTTATTCTACACTATTGCATTACCTTCACTTACTGCCAATTTTGCATGCGATAGAAATCTATGTTTATTATGGACTGTCTAATGTTTGTAATTTGTTGTGTCTTGTCTCTGTCTTGTCTATTAGAATTATGTCCCTTTTTACAGTCTGTGCCTAGGCAACCTTATACATATGTAATCTTGAAATTTGAAACTTGTAGTCAGTTTTTTTTTTTTACTTCACATACGTACATATATATGTCAAAAATAAGGACAATTAGTTTAACTGTTGCCCCCACCCCCATGCACATGGCAGTTACTCTCTACATAGACACAGATCCAAAAATTTCACATTCAGTCACATACACAAGTTAAGAAGAAGACTTTGTTTATTCTACCCATCCATCTTCCTGAACCTTTTTATATGGAGTACAGGGTCATGGACTTTTTATATTAAGTGGAAGATTAGCAAACGATGCTGAAGATTCAGCATAATTGTAATGCAGTTTAGTGATAGTCACTTCACCCCTAAAGCAATAAAGTGATCTCACCTTGTAGTGTATGTTTAATTTGAATCAGGGCATATTAAAAAGACTGTGGTTGGTTGTCTGCTTACACACAATGACATTAATGTGTCAGGTATTGATGGCTCAGTGGAGAAATTCTGTTCACCAATCAGATTATGAGAAATTCTACTTTAATGTCCAATGCCCAAGGCCAGCCTTGCCCCTTCCAGATTTGTTTTTGCTTTGTCTGTTTGCTCATTCCTACCTCGGTTAGGTCTCAACCGAAGATTTCAATGGTTTGTATTCACTAGCTCTCTCCTGCACTGTCGAGAAATGAGAACTTTGATAGCACTGGTGATAACTGTGTGACAATGACACGCTACACCAGACAGAATGGAGTCTTTGAACAATATCCGTATTTCCCATTTTCATCCATCATGTTTATTATAAGTAAAATAGAGCATCTGTTATCTCTCAGACTGTTGCATTGTATGCTCAGTAATGTCAGGCACTGAAAAATAAACTAATTTTATGGAGGCCTCAGAAGCAGTACTGTTAAACCCATATAGACCATAAACCCACCACCCATAAACATACTACAAAAAGCAATGATGTCCCATAAACCAGCATTAAACACTGCACTGTAATCCTCTCAGGATCCAGAGAACATACTTCTCTAAAATACATAATACTTCAAATACATGTAGAGAGACTATGAATGTAAATAACATTATAATTTGGTGACAAGAAAAATATCTATCCATCCATCCATCTTCCAAATGTTTATACTGAGCATGGTTGGACGGTGGGGGGTCTGGACCCTATGTCATGTAACACAGAGAAGCACAAGGCAGGGGAACATCCAGCAATCCAGCCCATATGTTATTTACAGATTACTGCTCACCCTTATCTTCATAGTTGTTAAATAAATAGCTACAGTTGTAGAGTGCCACTAGTTTCCTAACACTGTATCCAATATACAGGCCTACAGATTTAAGTCGGCAAAGTCAGTAAAAAGTCAAACTGGCTTAATGACTTTTACACGGTTGTAATATGTAATGTGCCAATAAAAATGCTTTTCAAACAGGCATCTTATCATTTTTCTTAGATGTCTGTTAACCATTAACACAGAATAATGCATAACATAAACATTTTCTCCTTCAACCTATGAATTCTGAAGTGGGATAAAGGTTGGTCAAATGACCCTGGCCAGAATAAGAGGCTAGAAGATGAATGACTGGATGGATAGATAAATAAAGATTGGCCTAAAATCTGTTTATCTTTACTCATGAAATAAGTAAATAAATGCCTTGATTTTGTGTGCTACTTTCTAAAAAGTGTTTGAATATGATAAGAAATTTTTTGAACATGATAAGAAATATGCGATATGTTGGCGCCCCGTCTGGGGTTATTCCCTGCTTTGTGCAGGATGTTTCCGGAATAGGCTCTTTGTGGACCTGAGTATGAGAAGTGGGTCTGAAAAAATGAATAGATGAATGATAAATATATAAAATCCTCAGTAGCTTGAGGTAGCATTATTTGGACTTTGCATTAAAAGGTGGCATGGTTGTTCAGTGTCTCAAAGCTCCAGAGTTGGCAGTTTGGCCCATGCTGTGTGGGTTAGCTCCAGATACACTAGCATCCCCCATAGCTCAAGCACGTGCAGGTAGGCAAATCAACATCATTCTGTGTGGTGTATGATGGACTGGCACCCCATTGAAGATGTTCCTCTGCTTTGTGATCCATACCAACTGAGATAAGCTCAGGAATACTCAGATTCATTCAACCAAAAGCTTGTTCATAGATAACAGTTTCATGAAAAAGTATTTGCCCTTTTCCTGATTTTTTTCTATTTCTGCATATTCATCACACTTTTTTTCTTCATGTCTTCAAACAAAAAAAAGAACACACAACAAAGACAACCTGAATAAACACAAAATACAGTTTTTAAACGATCATCTCATTTATTGATGCTAGCCAACACCAACTAGCCCTGTGTCTAAAAAGTAACTACTTAAGCAACAAATTAACCAAATTTGTCATGGTGTGGCATAAGGGAATGACAATCCATTGAGTGGCTTTTGACAACAAGGGGGTTTTATCAATTGAATATAAAGAAACCAGAAACAAAAGGGACCACAAGAGATCAAAAAAAGATTGATACATAACTGACAAGGAGTAGGAGACATAAGGGGACACACTCAATTTCTACCAAACACTCACAACACTGACACCTACAATGACTGAGAAAGGAACAGGGCAAGGACAGGCACATGTCACGAACTCGGGAGTTTCTGTCACGGGGGCAGGGCATGGTGCAGGCAGAAAAGGCAGGCGGACGATCCACTTGCAGCTCACAGGAGCACAGGGGTTTATTAACAGAAACTGAAAACACTACAAAATTAAACGGACCACGAGGGGTCAAAAAGAAAATAGGAAAAAACAAAGACTAACTACGAAAATTTAAGGCAACAAAGAGCAGGCAGGGAACAAAGTACAAATATATAACAACACAGGTTAACTACTAACATTAGTAACTACGTATCGGGCTCCTAGAAGCAGGACTGAGCTCCCATAAAGCAAGGAAGAAGC
This sequence comes from Mormyrops attenuatus, assembly GCA_026777985.1. Classification (NCBI taxonomy): domain Eukaryota; kingdom Metazoa; phylum Chordata; class Actinopteri; order Osteoglossiformes; family Mormyridae; genus Mormyrops; species Mormyrops attenuatus. The sequence continues at coordinate 29,327,046 of JAODKC010000001.1, forward strand.
CCTTCATTAATGAGAAACAGAGAAGAACTAGGCTGCACTTATCAAATAAAAAAAAAAATATATATATATATATATATATAAAAATAAATTAAAAGGGGTAACCAGATAATCCATGTCATGGAGGACACTTTGAGCTACTTCGGGTTTTACAAACTACTTTCAAACTGAAAGGCTCCT
>JAODKC010000001.1:29328910-29341066 GCA_026777985.1 Mormyrops attenuatus
AATAAGCACACAGCAAGAACTCAGTGCTAAAGTGAAATCCGGGTCCTTTTCATTGAAATGGTAATTTACAATTCCTGCCGTAGCTCAGAGTGTCCTCCATGACATGGATTATCTGGTCACCCTATATATAATTATTATTTACAAACGCACACCCATAAATTGAGAAATGGGTGAAACAAAAAAAATGTGCTGTGGTCTCAAATTTTTTTCACGGTTGTATGCGAGTACGATTGTAATTAGTTGAATTATATCAACTCTGTATAAAAACATTTCTGATATTACTCTGTTATCTGTTTCTCCTCAATCTAACAAAACCGATGCAACAGGGAAGGAATACAACTAGTTAACCTGCCACGGCTGAGGCTCCGAGAGCGCGAGGCGGCCTTCGTGATTTGACGTGTATTCCGGTATGACGTAAAAGGCCGAGCGCGGCGCTCCTTCCGTGTCACGTGTTACTTATCGTTACTTACAGAAAAGTTGTTCAAAACTACAGTGTCTGGTTATAAATATGTTGCAGTTTCTGGTGAGTATATATGATTCAGAATACAGGACGTTTTCAGATATCATTTGAATGGTGTAAAATGCTAACAGGCTAACTAAGTAGCGGTGTTTTTATTGTCCGTGCTGGTTAACTGTTATGTCGGCTGCGCTCATTTTTTAGTGGCTCTCTTAAAAATCCATATCGACTTTGTATCCATAGCTCAGAGACGCTCGGTTGTATGAGATCTTAGTGGATTATTTATTGGAAAATGTATTAATATGGGGTTGGAGAAATATGAAAACCATGTTTCACTCAGTACTACTGTAATTTAGTTCACTTTCGTATTGGCGCATTAACTGACCAGCGCCTAGAACAACTGTTGTCCATTTTACTTGTTTAAAATAAAACACTAGATGTCGTGTCACGTGTGCCTTACGGTGTTGTTTGTTATCTGGACTCTAGGTGGGGTTTACCCTGGGTAATGTAGTTGGGATGTACCTTGCGCAGAACTACGAGGTAAGGCCGTGTAAGAACTGAATGTTCGGTTTCAGTTTTAAAATAAGAGCCGTTTACTAAAAATGACGTGGTGCTGTCCCAAGCTAATGTGCCACTTTTCATGGTTATTTTCTAATGTATAATTGCCCTATACAGATGGAACACACCATTCTGCAATGTTTGCCTGTCCCTTGAAAGCTCTGAAATTTGCAATGGGCTGGTTTTTCCAATTTCTGTCAGGTTCCAAACATTTCAAAGAAAATTGAAGACTTCAAAAAGGATGTTGAGGCCAAGAAGAAACCACCAGAATAGTGCGAAATGAGATTGGAAGAAAACGCATAATATATTCCACATGGATGAGAATGACCTGCTGTGGAATAGTGGGATTTAGCTGGAAACAAGAAGCATTTAAAATATTAGACCTTTTCAGGAGTATATGTATTTAGGAACATTAAAGACAAGGCACTAAAACAGGCTGTACACCAATCAGTATTCACCAGTTTGTGGACTGCTTTTTTACCCCATTTGTAAATGTATAATGATTTACACTTGTTTTGGTAGGGGGGATACATATTAGATTTATTTATCTATTTTCTTTTCATTTCAAGACCTACATGTAATTTACACTATTTTCTACGTGTTACTGCCAGGTTGAGTAATGATGTTCAGAATGCCTTCTACAGCTATATTCCAGGGGCGACGTATATGTCTTAAAATATGTTTTTTCCTATTGTCAGCCAAATGATTTTAGATATAATATAAAACATGGTGCAGGAAGGCAATGATGGTGCAGAATAATTAGATTTTTTCTTGAGCTGTTATAGACCTGGTAATGAATAGAAAAAGGTACCTGAATCTGATGTCCTGTTAGTCTCTGTGTTGTACTGAAATATTTCTTCAGCCAGAAAATTGGATATGATGGAAAAATATAATTCACGTATTTATTTAGTGTTAAGTTTATATGAAGTAGTTTGTTCAAAGGTATGATAACATTGTTTTCCTGGGAATTTGACTATAAACCAGTCTCACCTAAAGAATTACATCCGTGCGCCATGCTTTTATAAAACATATATAATACATTATAAAACTGAAATATATAAAATAAAAATCAATACGTTCTGAAAATTGAACAAAGTTTGTCCTACTAAATTAGAAGCCCCATGAAGTACATAAAACATCAGTCCCACATTTGATTTCAAATCAAAGTAGTGTTAAGTCATCTTTACCTGTAATGGTCAAACAGTTCCTACGTGGCTCTTAATTGAAACTTCCTCAGTGCCTTTCTGAGGCCTTGGAAAATTACAAAGTCATACACACCTGATAATGAAGATTGGTGTAATTGAATGCTGGTTCTGGTTTAGTTCCATTATTTGGTTTTACTAAGAATCAAGCAATGGGACAATAAGAGAGCTGCACAACTTAGGATTTTAATCAATGTCTAACATAACTGAATAAAATGTAGCTATAACTTGCCCATAGTATGCTCAATGTAATATTTTTAAAAAACTTAATTGGCACGTATTTACGGAATGTTTTATTTTCTGTCCTGAGTGTTGGCTAGTTCTTACAGATGTCTATGAACATTTTTTCTTCCATTGAGACTACCTTCGCACTGCATTTATTGGAAAATGAACCATGTCAATCCTGCAGAAAGTGACTCAGTGGAAAGCACTCACACAGCCACAGTTGGGAGTTTGAATCCACCCTCTGCTCTGTGTGTGTGTGTGTGTGTGGAGCTTGTCTGTCGCTCCTATGTCACTTGGATTTCCTCCCAGAGTCCAAAGACTTCAGTTAGACTAATTGGTGTCTCTAAATTGGCCATACTGCATGATTGTATATGTACCCTGCAATGGACTGGCATCCCATCCAAGGCCTGTGCTGTCTGAGATCCAGGCCCCCAATGGTAATGACCAAAATAAGGAGTTGGAAGTTGTGTATAAAACTAAGGGTGGGGAATATAAATGGATTGTAGTTAACAAAATGACACGTGAGCTACAGGAGTGCAAAATACATTGCGCTGTGAGAAAAATCCAATAAGTGTTATTAACTTCCAATTGGTGATAGTGAGAAGGAGTGAGCTTAGAAAGTGCTGGGTTTCTTCAGCAACAGTTGAATATTCTGTGTGCCCAAAACTTTTTTTCCGCAGTCAGTTGAAAAATATGTCAGCCAACTAATTCTAGCTGATGTATAGAAGACAAGAAAAACAATCATTTAACAAGGTGTTTGACAACCCTGCTGCAGGTTAGCAAAATGGTCAGGTGCCTTTAAAAGAGCTTTGAAAAGCAGAGCACAGTGAATGCTTAGACATATGTCCCATGAATGCTACACCAGCACCAGATGTAAGTGGAAAATATGGACACTCGTTTGAATTGGCCTATTATTAATGACCCTCTAACTGAATGGTGTAAAGTGCAACCTGGTATTTTAAATTTAGTCTTCCGATAAGATTCTCATGGCCCTATTTAATAAAATGTATTTTTGTTATAAAGTTAATTATCCATATTTCGCCCCAATCAGAACAGATATCTTTCTGCATCCTATTTGGTTAATTTCAGAAACAAAATATTTAAAATGTCCAAATTAAAACATAACTTCAGTTTTTTCGTTATTTACCTGTTTAGACTTTATTACTCGCTGATTACGTACACGCAGTACACTTCAAACTGATATTACATGAACTTGACTAAGCAAAGTTAGCCTTGTGCTCGTCACCTCCACCGACAGAGGGTGCTATGGTTTTTTGTTGCATTTTCTTAGTCCCTTTTACTTCCGGTGCCTTGTATTACGACAGTAATGTCGTCCTCCTAGTGTCTGTACCAAAGGATGAAGTTGTAATTTGTGAGTGTAAATGTTTGTTTCCAGAACAAGACGCTTATTTAAATAAAACGGTCTATGTTTCTATAACATCTGTTTATCTTGACATGCCAAACAGTGTCGTTAGATCTTATTTATCTTAATGCTAAGTTTTGTTAACTTCTACAATTACCGCCATTTGTATTAGAGTTTGTAGTGAAGGATGCATTTAAAGCAAGTCTTAAGTAGGTAGGTGCTGCGCTTCTAACCGACTGTAGTTATCGCCTCATGCATTTCAGAGACGCCGACCTTAAGGGACAGGCATGTCGGCCCCGAACTCTGTACAGCGGCGGGCGTGCTGGGCCGCCAGGGACGACTTGTGGAAATGTCTTGAGGAGAACAATGAAAACTCGGCTCCTTGCGAGACACTCCGCCGGACCTTCGAGGACAGCTGTCCAGCTCAGTGGGTGAGCCCCTTTCGTAGCCGCCTCCCGCGGGGTTGCCAACTTTGGTCAGCTAACTGGAGTGAGATTTTCAATTCGAGACAGGTCTGCACACGTAACTGTTTTATTACATTGTAAATAGTCTGTAGGGTTTGCAAACTACCACAACGCTTTTTATGTAGCTAATTTTACATTTATAATGGAATCCTGTAGAAATGCCGTGGGATTTCTTGCGTGAGTCTCACGCCAGATGCGTCAGACTTGGCACCCTGATCCTGGTCCATCGTAGAGGTCACCCTTCGACTTTGCAGCTGAGCATGCATGCGCAAAGATTGCTTAACAAAGCTAAATTAATTTCGCTGCTCGCAGAGAATTATTTTGAAAGTGAGTCCATTTACGGTAATTATGTTTGTACTCCGTTACTAAATTGCCCATAGGTGTACATGTGTGAGTGAATGGTGTGTGAGTGTGCCCTGCGATGGGCTGGCCCCCCATCCTGGGTTGGCTCCGGACTCGCCGCGACCCAGAAGGATAAGTGGTTTGGATAATGGATGGATGGATGTTGGTACTCCAGTTCACACAACTGCGTTTACCTTTACTTTATTTGTGATACACCTTTCATGAATTCTTGGACAATTTCCTCTGTTCAGATATAAAACTGTTGTCTTCTTGAGGAATACAGTGGGTAAAGCGACTTAATGTTTAACATGGTGCTAGCTACCTTGATGATACCTCCCTGTAATATATAGGTTTTCTGATATAGTATGAAAGCAGTTGCTGCTGAGTATCTGCTCTGTTACCTGGTATTTAATTGATTATTTCTAGTTTATGTCTGTTGTTGCAGGTGAAGTATTTTTCCAGAAGAAGAGACTTCTTGAAATACAAGGAGAAGATGCAATATGATGGTTTTGAATCTTCACAGCAGTCCTCAAAATGAGGATAGCGTTCATCAAGTAGAAACCTGAAATGGCTCAGGGTGCAACTTGCAATACTGTGCAGACTTTTGAATGAATGGTCTTCTTTCAGCAAAGGCCATTGTCTCCAGCATCCAAAGTGCTGTGCATTTCAGGTGCTGTTTTTACCTGAGCTCCTAATATCATGTACACTCACTGAAATTAAATTGGCATGCAGGTGTCTGGGGTGATTTCATTGTTGAAGACACTGCAGCACAGCTTCAAACAAGCTGTCAGAGAGGCCAGATATCTGGGTTAAGAGAAAAATGGTGTAATGGAATTGCTGAAAAACCTGTAGTTGAATGAAGTACTTGTCAACTTGATTTTGCCTCCCCTCGTGAAATACCTGCCGGTTCATTACAAGACTGCCCCAGCAGAGATGTGTATGCCTTCCTCCCACTTACAGATTGATTCATAAATCTGTTAAATCGGTGAACGAAAAGTGCTCGTTTCACCCAGAATGCATCACACAATGAAGTTTTGTGCGCTGAAAAAAACAAATAAATTATTTTGTCTTTGGTTTAATCCTGATTCACGTTATGCTGAATTGTGCAAGGGTATAGTATTTTCCAGCTCAGTGGCCTCACACAATGCAAATTAAATTTTGTCCCTGTGTGCGTCGGTTTTCTATCTTTCCACTATTCACGATTATGCATTTTAGCTTAAGTCGTCTGTGTTCTCAGAAAACACTACTCAGTGCTTTAGGTGTTTCAATGAACAACATGGATTGCCTCATACCAGCTCAGCGAGGTTTGTGTTTTTCATTAGCGTGACACCACAGCCAGATCCGGTCCACAAAGCATTTTGGTACAGGCGTGAAATTACATGTTTTCGTTCGTCATTATGTCTGACTCGCAGGTTGATCATTCATTTACCACTTAGTAATTTTTTCATTTCCTTCATGGGGCAGCTCGTGGTTGAACACAGACACTCCTCACTTAATGACCTACCTGTTTAACGACCACCCAGACTTACAACCAGCTGTCCGACCAGTTGCCATTGTATATTAGAGCTGATATCCTATATTCTGTTTGTTACAGTATATAGAACACTACTTTATAAACATTTATAAATATGCTAAAAATGTTATAAATGGTGCAAAGGTGACATCAAAATATCTAAAGATGGTTGACACAAACCCAGTGCCTGTATGTTATGCCTGAAATATCGGTAAGGGGCGGCTCACTTATCGACCAATTCGCTTAACGACCTGGTCATAGGAACGGAACTCGGTCGTTAAGTGAGGAGCGTCTATATACCTTATTTTGTGTTTTATTGCTTAACTCTCGTTTCTCTTTTGGTTCATAAAAACAGCTCAAGTGCACCCCTTGGGAGAACATCTCTTAGCTTGTGGGCCCAAAAATTTGAGACCCCTGAGCTGAATGGTCTGCTTTAGCGTTTAATATATATTGGTTTGTTAAGGTCAACCTGATTTTCCTGCCAAGCAACAGTTCAGCTAAACTGGTTGAATGTATGCCAAAAACAAAGCAACACTGAATTATATTTTAATTTACAACGTTATTCGTTGGACTTTTCATTCGCCCATTTGTAGACTTCTGCAGTAAAGCAATGATATGGTAAAGGTCTGTTAAAAATAGGTCAAGTACAAACTAAACTGTAAGACAGGTGGCTTAAGATTTTAAACATCACCTTTTCACGTTTTTACCTGGTTTACCTAAATAACGTAATAGCCTGCAAGTTGAATGATTTCAAAGTATTAAATTGGTTATTAATAAATCGCTGCTAAACCATGCGCAGAGCACATCTACAGTAAGTTAAACTAAAGGACAAGCGGCCTCTAGTGGCGAATAAGTGATATATAAGGAGTCGCAGCCGGTAGGTTACGATTTGAACTGCAGGCAGGGGACGCAGCAATAGTTTAAGAAACCATGTGACTAGCATCGGTTTAAACTCTAAATTGCAGGTAAGATAAATGGTACATAAGAAACATTAAAAAGAATCAGTCTGGAATACAAAATCATTAACGATAACTATCACTGAAAAATAACTACATATTTTTGTACCCGTTAACTTCGTGATCTTAAAAGGGTGTAATATCCTGCTGTAATGACCGTTATCTATTTGTTTCAATTTACTGTTTTAATAACACAATTACAAAATAAATAGGGACGCCCATACACAAAACGAAATGAGTTAATTTTCATATTTTTTCTATATTAAAGATAGGCTACTATATGGGATGGTTGTCACTTATAATAGGTCAGCTGCAGCTGAAAGTCATCAACCTTCTTAATTTCCCACCTTAACGATACTTGCTCCAATATGGCTTTTTAACGGGGTATTTGAGTTTAGATAGGCAGAAGCGGGATGTAGTGATAGGGATTTGAACAGTACCGGATCCACGTAGCAGGGATTTTTTTTTCCACGTTCGGTTATTTTATTTAAACAAAATGTTCGATTCTTCTCTCGTTTCCTTTTTGCTGTGGTTCGGGCTACACCAAAGTAAGCTTAAAGCTACCTAAAATTTACTGAATTTATTCTAAAATAATTCCACTAACGTTTCGAAGTAAAAAACAATACTATGGTTTTAATAACATTTTAATAAGCATTAAACTAATGACTGTGATTTTAAGGTGGCGCAGCCCAATTTACAGATTTGAAAAATGAAGTGTTATCAGTGACCGTGACATCCTCCAGCAATCGCATCGATTCAAACATAAGTGTCGGACCCCTGCCGTGTTCTTCCGGAAGGTCAAAATATGAAGGTAAGCGCCTCCCCATGTTTATTATTCAATCCTATCTAGTTACTTTGTTCAGTAAGGGGTTTTTATCGTGATAATCATATACGGCTCCCAGCCCATCCAGATTTTACGGTGGTGTTGAATTATTTCCATTGTGATGGAATGTTTTCGTAGATACTACTTCGTAGATACTGCTGCGACTCTAGCTATGTTGTAGTCCAAAACATCAGGGATTGTTTAACTGGTAGAATAAGGTTAGTGCATTTTAATTGATAAGGTGAACCCTGGTCCTATAATCTTTGAGAAGAAGAATAAGCTGTTAAGATATAAATAAATAAGATAAATGAATAAGATGTTAAAGAACACCTAAGCTTTGTATGCAATTTGCAATATTAAATATGGTGTTTCTTAATGCTCCACATGCTCAACAATGATTAGTTTTTTTAATATTCAAGTCAGGACTCCTCAACCCTATAGGTGACACTGGCAGTGTTTCTCAAACCAGTCCTCAGGGACCCCCAGATGTTCCACGTTTTTGCTCCCTCTCAGGTCCCTGGGAATTGGTCGAGAGCTAAAGTGTGGACCGCTGGGGGTCCCCGAGGAATGGTTTGAGAAACACTGCCCTAGGGCTGCAGCTTCTGACAGCGGGGCCGACTTGCTAGCAAATTTCAGTTTTCTGAAGAACCCCCCCCCTCCCATGGTGGGTGGTGGGAGGCATCTTAAACGGACAGCGGTTCACTCTCCGCAGCTGCATTGTGGTCTTTCTGTGGTCTGTATCCGCAGATCTGGCTGGGAGACGGGTCTTTCTTCTGGAGGATGAGGAGCCGGAGACCAGGATTATCGGGGGCCAGGAAGCAAAGCCTCACTCATGGCCGTGGCAAGCGTGCCTGTACTATTCCAACATGTTCGCTTGTGGGGGAGCTATTCTTGCCCCTGACTGGGTCATCAGTACTGCTCATTGCTTCGAATTGTGAGTGACCTTTCAGTACTTTGTACAGTACTATGTAATCTTACGAATAAGAAAAGAACTGCATTCTGGATTATCACGTTAAGTGTGATAAGTGGTTGGTTTCTTTTTATGTACAGCAATACTTCAACCACAGACGGTCCTGACCATGTGGAACGCTCAGATCATCATTGCTAGGAGCTAAATTTGTCTACCACATAGCACTTCCGTTTTGACATTCAACATAGTATGGCATTCATATGCATACTCCCTCCCCCCCCCCCCCAAAAATGTAATGGACAGTTACAGAAATGGGGTTCGTTAGATCCAAGTGATATGATGGAGAAATAAATGCTTATTTTTACCATGAATGATATGAAATGTGATTTACTCTTTTCTGCAAGGTACCGCGCCCCACGACTTTGGAAATTAATGGCTGGTAAGCATGACTTGACCGACAGCCATGAGGAATGTCAGCAGGTGAGCAGTGTTTTGCTGTTATGGCTACTGTGCCCTCCCTATTAAGCTTGTTGCTATCCTGCTTTCTGTTTTCATGTCTTTTACTTGCCTGAAGTAAATGAATTGATCAGTACATTCCATCTTTTAGGTGTCCCGCGTCTCCAAAATTGTCACGCATAAGTATTACAGTGAGATCACAAATGCCAATGATGTGGCCCTCATCAAACTAAAGGTTCCCCTGAATTTCACAAACTGTGTTGTCCCCATTGATGTAACACAGCAGCCCCCGGAGCCCTCGATGACCTGTACTGTGACTGGCTGGGGATCAACAACAGAATGTAAATGCTTGAAAAATGTCCTGTCAAGCATGCCTCTTCCTAATTTTTTTTTTTTGAAAATTTGTAAAATACTCAGTGGGGAAGGGGTCCATCTTTATACAGTTGCCCCTCCAGATCTGCATATTTAACATTTTTGGTTTTGCTTATTTGCAACTTGGCCATGTACAATTAAATAGAAATATTTTTGGATGAAACACAAGTCAAAAATATATAAACGATGCTGAAAATTATTTGGATCACATCATATAGAAAAATGTTTTTGAATACTTGATAGCGTAAGTGCATACTATACCTTGAACATTAGTGGGATCTGTGCACTGGTTTAGGTACGCCATGCGTTATTGTCTCCGCGACCAGTCTCACATATGTTAGCTGTCTCTGTAACCATGGAATCTCGTGTTACTCCCAGCAACTTTAAAACATTTCAGTACTGTTAATTTTGTATTTTTAATAATAGACCCAAGTATTATTGGCACATTTCCACATTTGTGGGGATCTTCTCACCCTTACCAGTGTGAAGGGGTGACTATATTTAATTGTGCCATCAGCATTATTGTAACTTCTATTACACATTTTCACCTTTTGATTGTACATTAATTCAGCAAGTCTGCCTCCTTGATCTGAGCCTTAGATGTGAGCTCTATGGCTACTTGCTGTGACTGAAGGTTCATATCTCTGATGTTCTCTTCTCAGCTGGGCCTCATGCAGAGAGGCTTCAGGAGGTTAATGTGACTGTGATGAGCCAAAGTGAATGTGCCCAGTATTACCCAGGCGAAGTGGATTCCAGCATGATGTGTGCTGGGAAACCAAAGGGTGGAGCGGATGCCTGCCAGGTAGGCCTGACCGTGGGGGGCACAGCATGGACTGGGGGCCCTGGAAAATCAGTCCTCAAGATATATAACAAGTTTAGTACCATTTTGATGAATTTATTTACTGTGGCACTCCTCAGTACTGAAGTTACTTATTTGCACCCTCATGGGGGGGTATTCAGCATGTTTTAGTGCCAGTGTTTCATTTCTTATCACCATAATTGAGTGTTTTTTGTTTGTGTGTGTGTTTGTTTAATGGCTCAATTGAAGGATGAGTTGATTTGCTGTTTGTTTAGATGATCTTTTCAGTCCAACGGGAGAAGTGCTTCTATATAAATAGTGGGTAATAATCAGATTGCATCACTTAAAGTTTGGGAAATCAGATGTACAGGCATTAAAATCAAAATATCCCCTCAATTATGCTTATTTGAGAGTGTGGTGGTGTTGCAGTAAGGTGGCACTGGTATGTTCCATAGAGTTTCATCCAACTGACCTGGAATTTTGTAAATTGGATATTTCAGGGGTGTAACATCAGGCAAATGTATTGGTTACACCATAGATTTCTTTTTCCTGTAGCCAGGCCCATCACTGTGGAGGGGGGGCCCAAGGCCAATCAACCTATTTGGGGCCCCAGCTGAGGCCAGCATGCTGCTGCTTGGTCATTGCAATACAGATGCAGCTGTACAGTCTACAGTGTGATCTTTCTGGATTAGCTAGTGCCAAACAGTAGCATGGTCATGTGGTCTACGTTAGCCTAGGCCATAAGATTTACATTTGGCGTATTTCCAGTGTATATTTAGTAGAGGTGTAACTGTACACAGAACTCCTGGTTCAGTACAAAACTTGGTTTTGGGTTCATGGTTCGGTGCAGTTTCAGTGAAGGGGGGATAACAGAATTCGTTTTGAAATCCATTTATTATTGAATCTGCAAACGTACAATTAGGAACTCTTGCATTCCAAAGGCAATGTGTCTGCCGACATGCCTGGATAAACAAACCTAAGAGACACTTATTTGCACATTGAAAACAATTGTGTAAAATTTGAAAACAAACAAAACCTATAATCTAACAATCATGATGAACTAACTGCGTGTTCTCTACTACTGAGTGTGGCAAATATCAGTAGCAATGATTACCCCTATAGCCAATAGTCCTTTTTCAGCCTGGTCTGAATTTCCTGATAGTGCCTCATATGCCCAGGCAGTTTCTTCCTTTCTTTGGTCGTACACGCATTCAGATGATGTTGTCTCGGATGAGTTAGCATGTATGCATGCGTTTTCAGCAACGTATCCAAGTTCAATATAACCGAGGCAGCAGACAGTCTTGGTGTAATCAACTGCTCTCCCTCCATTTCTGGTGCAATTTTTTGGGAAACCAGAATGTTCCCAAACCACTGATTATGGCTGACTGTAACCTCATTAGATATAACCAGCTCACAGCCACAATTAGCATAATGATTTCTGTGTTTTAAATCTACTTGTGAATTCTGCCGGTGCCAATAAACTTATTCATGTTTCATTGTGCATACCAAACTGAAAATGATGTACTGAACTGTACACTACGAACACGTGTACTGCTACATCCTTAATATTTTGCCCAACTAGCGTATTCAGATGAAATATCACTATCTATTGTTTTACGGCCTGCCTAATCTTTTGTGCGTGTGGGGGGGGGGGGGGGGGGGGGGGGGGGGGGGGGGGGGGGGGGGGGGGGGGGGGGGGGGGGGGGGGGTGGGGGG
>JAODKC010000001.1:29341166-29357085 GCA_026777985.1 Mormyrops attenuatus
CCGGGTTTTCCCTTTAAATATCACCATCTATGTTTTTCCGGCCGGCCAAATCTTTTGGGGGTGGGCCCCCCCCCCCCCCCCCCCCGAGTCCGAAACTGAGTATGAGAAATGTGCATTGCAATTTATTTTCATTATTCATGCAATGAATGGGGAAAAATAAAATGATTTTATTAATAATAATAATAATAATAATAATAGGCTAAATATAATTATTACTCTCTCTGCAATTTTCCCTTTTGAGCGGACCCCCACTGGTTGCACCACCATAACCGCTCTGTCTGTAGCTTATTGTCCAGGAAAGGAGTGGGCTATAAAGTACACACCTTTTGTATGGTATTGACACTCTCTTTGGTCTTTTCCTTCAGGGGGACTCTGGTGGCCCGCTGTCCTGTTTCTGTGGTGATAGGTATGCGCTTGCAGGTGTGGTCAGCTGGGGCGTGGGGTGTGGCCGACCCAAGAAGCCCGGTGTGTACACAAACCTCACCAGATACGCAAACTGGATAAACTCTGTTATGGAAGGAAAGTATCTGTGTTGCACTGGAGATTATTTTTGGAATTGTAATTCCTTCTGCTAATGGTTCTTGCTGAAAATACCCAGTGAAATCATTGCTTTCCTCCTTTGTTTCCACTCCACTATTAAATCTATAGATTGAGTAATTGCTTGCTTTAAAAAAAATATATATATATATATAGGATGTTTGTCATATTCAGACATGATGTAGGTGACGTGGATGTCACCATTTATAGCCATCTTTGAAAGCTTTACCTGGTTTGAGTGACACTTGATAACGTTCTTCATTTATTTTCCTTGAGCTGTGTCCTGTTAATTTCAGATGACGCATTGCATATCCGAAGTAACACGATGAGAACACAGACAGGTGGGAATTTAGTTTTAACATTGAAATCCTTTGCATATAAGCACATTTAGTCCAGTTGCTGGCATGTAATCCTTTTTCAGTTTTGAGGTTTTCAGTTAGAGCCAGAATAGCTAATACTGGATCAGCCTGGGGCAGTATTGAGGGCCAATTATCAGAAAATTCCTGGCCAAGATGTCGCCTATCCAAATTCCCTGTCTTCACTGGTCCAATTACTTTCCTATTTGTCGTGAAATATGGTAGTGTAATTCTTTGACCTCAATTTATTGAATCATTTTATGCCTAATATAAAATAATGGAACATTTTTTTTTTTTTTTATCTTGCAGGCATCTGTCACTGGCTGGCAGTGTGCACTGACTACTGTATGCATTATACTATAGGCCTTTGCTCTGCTAGGTGTTGATGCATAAACATCAATGAGCTGCTCTTTCACAGGACCCTTGACTCTATGTGGACAGCCGAAAATCCAGCCCTGTTGGCAGAGCTCTGCCTATGCTCGGGTGGTGCGGGTGAAGCATAAGCTAACGGTGGAGAACATACAGTCAGCTTGTCCCCACTCCTGGCCTTGGCAGGTCAGTCTGCAAGCTCATGGGAGACACTACTGCACTGGGACCCTGATTCACCGTGACTGGGTGTTGGCAGCCTACCACTGCAACACCAGGTAGGCCTGAAGATACTTGTGGAGACAGAAGATCTCAAGCTTTGTTGTATTGAATGACCCTCAGCTAATCCAATTGGTAACTTCATTCATGCAGTGAAGCATGGCTTCCCCAACATTTCAGCCCACGACCCCTGAAATAAGTGCCAGAGACTCGTGACCCATATTTTGCCACCCGGGGGATCTCTCAGTAGACTTATTGCAATAACTGGTTTTGTTTAGTGGTTTTGATTTTACCTTCTCAGGTTTTAAAATGGAAATCTGATACCCACTGTGGAAACCTGTGTTAAAGTACCCTTGTCCCTTGCAGAGCCAAAACCGATACTGTGGTGCTTGGGGTAGATAATCTGGAGATCACGGAAGTCCAGGAGATCCCTGTAAAATCACTTTACACCCTCTCCCAGGATGACTTCTCCCCTCCCATCAACGATGTGGCATTGATCCGGCTCCTCAGACCAGCACACATTGGTATGGCACTGCCCTTCTTTTGCTGATTACCTGTCAATACCTCATTATAAAGGGAGTTATGATTAGACGTGCATCAGCAAAGCTTCAATGCATATTCTGTTTACTTCAGGTTAAATTTTTCTTGGTGCTGTATAGCCTTTTGAAGATCTTTGGTGTTCCTCGTCCAGGAGCGACGGTGGCCCCGGTTTGTTTGCCAGATGCTAATATCAAGCTGAATGACAGCTGGGATTGTGCCACTGCAGGTTGGGGGACCACAAAAGTGGCCAGTAAGTCTAGCGGTCATGTCCAAACTAAGAGCTTATGTCCTTAATCTGCAACAAACCATCTTTGAGTTGTCTATAAATCTGCAATTTATTTTTTTTGTTGTCTATGTGCCTTTGATTAGTGTACAAGGACCCTGAACTTTTGCACCAGGCCAGGCTGAAGCTGGTCGATGAGAAGGCCTGCCGCAGGAGCTGGGGCGATGATCTTGATGTTGAGCGTCACCTGTGTGCAAGTGCTGCTGGATCTCAGTCCTGCATGGTACCTGATTGCTCTCCCCTATACCTTCTCTCATCCCTTGGCTATTTTCCACTCCTCTGTATATCAGGGTATACTCCAGTAGCATAAAAATTACCCAGCACCCGGCCGCAACCATTTGGCAAATTTTGGCCACCAGCACCCCTCCCCCCTTGCCAGCATTATCCTTGAGCAATATTTAATTTTTGATACCATCACACAGTCCGGACATTATACTGCAGTATATGGTATTTTAAAAAGCAACGCTATTTCGCTATTTTCCGATAAATTTTCCGAGAGGTATACAGTATTGCTGTAATATGGACCTAGCCTAGCCAGCACCCCCACATTCAGTCTGGCCCCATGAAACTCTAAATGGCAGAGAACTGGCCCTTTGGTGTAAAAGTTTGAGGACCCCTGCTGTATGCAGTATGTTCAGAATGTCCTCAAGGGTTACTTGGTGGGTACCACTGTTTCCTTGCCTTTAGGAGTGGGATTTGAATCTCGGTTCTGCTCTGTATTTAGAGTGTTGCTTTTTCTCCATTAGTCATATCCAGTTTCTTCACACTGTCCAAATACAGTGTCAGGCTAATTGGCATCTCTGTAGTTTGTGTATGTGGATAAACCTGTACAGGTTTCTCTGGCATTGCAAATGATGCTTGACTAAAACTGTTAACCTCTAGTGCATGTTTTCATTTTCGCTACTGGATAAGTAAGACTGGACCAAAAATTATATTAATATTTTATGTCTGTGCAACAGTAGTAAAAGATGCAACAGAGCTCTACATAACCTCTTTTTTAAGTTTTATTTATGGTTTGTTTTACAGAATTCAGGATGCGATGTTGTGGATGTTGGCTAAATTAGCAATTTAAGAAGATGACTGGAACGTAGGTTTAATTTTGACTTCAGTGACTGTTAGCCATACTGATCACTCGCCATATACCTGTCCTTAGGGGATCACCGGCGGCCCCCTGCTTTGCCAGAAAAATGGTACGTACTATTTATTTGGTCTGCTGACATGGGGCAGCAGACACTGCGATGACAGCAGGCCGGCGGTTTACACGAAGCTGGCGGACTACCACTCGTGGATTGGGGAGTTCGTAAAGGACCTCTGAGAGAGAGCGTGTCGGACATTGGGAACTGTGTTCAGCTTCAATAAACGTTTTGGTATTGTGCTGTCAAGCATGCGCTGTGATCTCTAAGGTAGCATGACGTTTTGAATTTTTTTTTTTTTTGTTTAAAGTTGGAAATAGAAGAATAATATTGACTCAGAAGTTATTCATTCAGTGTGTTTACTTAACAGACCTGTCAGACACCACTGTCAGCTTGAGGCAAAACTCTTGAATTACTGATTACATTTCCTGGTGCCTGGAAAGTACTGAGTCACTTTTGATCACAGCACACTTATTAGTAGGAGTGAAAGTTTGGCAGCTGTGTATCAGTGAGTATAGCGTGGGTGTACATAGCTGAGCACAGATATAACCGGGGGGGTCACATGGAGTAGTCATGGCCAAAGAACACTGGGGGACCTTGTACTTTTCCTTTTTATTTTTGATGGGTTACTATTTTTACATTTTTGTTTTGTTGTTGGATAATTAGGCTGCTGTACAGATTCTTTCAGCACAATCCTTTATGATAAATGGTTAAGGGCTGTAAAATTGTTTTGCATGATTTATAACAGTGATGAAAACCAGTCCTCAAATAACTTCACAAAAAAATATTTTCTTTGGCCGGACTTCAGGCCCAACCACTTAAACTTGTTTTATTAGCCTGTACAGAATGTCTAGTTTTAAAGTAGTTTTTCTTGTTGGGGTTTGCATATGTTCCTCTTGGAAAAAGCAGTGGTAATGTTTACAATGAAACCCTCACTCTAAGAGCAGTGCATTGATTGCACGTAGATTAGATGAATCTGTACTCTTACAGGGTTACTCGAGCACTGGTGCATGAGCGGGCTGTAATGGGCCACAGAACTGCTGGAAAAGCCTTTCGGTTCATAATGGGCCGCAGTACGGACGCGAACCTGATCACCACCAAGGAAAATAACCCTAATCAGAAAAAATTTCCAAGCTCCTCCTGTTGCATTTCCCAAAAGCTCTCGTTAACGACTTACATGGTTACATGGACCCCTTTCACCCCACTCCCCCGCCTCAGCCACCAATGTGATTAATTAAGAGATGGGCCTTATAGCTGGAAAAGTTGAGAAACCTCGTTCAGATCTGTTGCATTTATACAATCAGTAGCCAATCTATTACACTTTGTGCACAATTATTAGACAATCGGAAACAAAGTGGATTTTTTTTCTCCAATATCAATAGAATTTTTTTTTTTATATTTTATTGAGTGTATATAAGGAATGACAAATTATTGGCCATTCTCTTCAGTCTACCAGGTTTAATGTCCTGTATGGCTACCTTCCGTCTCAATGACTATCGAGTCCATTGAACCAGTCACGTTTTTGGTTTGGTCCAGTCCTATATTAGCTGAGGCAGCTAGGACTGCCTCCTAGACACTGCTCTGAGAAGGGTACTGCTTGCTATTTTTGGTAACACTCAAATTTAGTAAGGCCCAGTAGTTCTCAATCGGGGTTAAGTCAGGCTACGAAGTGGGGCAGGTCAGAATTCAAGCCTTTCTTGGCTAATCGATGGAATACTTTGATTGATGGTAAGGGGCATTATCTTGAATGAATATCATCTTTTTGAAAGCTGCTGACTACATCTTGTACCAGTTTGATGAAGGCATCTTCTATGAATTTCACATAGATCTTGTAGTTAATTGTTACACCATCAGCAAGTCGCAAAGGTCCTACTAGTTCATCATTGATAACAGCAGCCCACATCATCACTCTACTACCTTGTTGGCATTTGTAGGTATCCATCCACTGGCCCACCCATCTGCTGAGTCATTCTAATACCATCTGTCCACAAAGCTTTTGTAAAATTAGTCTTGACACATGTGCGTGCCTATTCTTGACGTTGTAGCTTTTGTGCCTTATTGGGTGGAGGTCATTTTTCAGCCTTAGTGACTTTAGTAATGTCAAATTACACACTGCACCTAGTAATTCTGGAGATTCCATTCAGTTTGAAGTTTTGAAAAGTTTTGGGCATTTGTTAAAGTGTTTCATGTCTCAAGTTCATGTTTTCCAAGGCTCTCCTTTAATTTGGCAGTTACTTTGTGTTTTTTTTCCATCCCCTTTGGCAGTTGGCCACAAGACACTTGAATGTATTGCAATCATGTTTCAAAACCTTTTGATTTCAATTTCCGAATTTCAATTGTTTTGCATTTCTCTGACTGGCACTATTCACAATTTTTTTTTGCATACCTAAATTGTGTGTAGTGTGAGTGTTTGTAGCAGACATAGTGGTTCCAACATCAGGAACGGTCACCATTATGAGACTGTCAGACCACTCTAACTGATTGAGGGTATGCAGAATGGACTCATAATGGTTCGATGAACAGTACCTTTATGTCATAAGGTACTGTAAGGTGCTGCAGGGCTTGGGGGCCCTGGAAAATCAGTCCAAAATCACTGAAAATGTTTAACAAGTTCGATATGTTTGATTTTGGTATTTATTGTGACATTGCTCAGCACTGAAATTACAACTACACTGACAGGAAACAAAAGTACCAGTTTGTACCTTTGAGGGTACACTCACTTGTCACTAGGGCTGTGCCCTCAAGGGTCTGCCAGTTTAGGTACAGAAATTAACTGAGGTACATTGTTGTTTACCAGGACTGGGCCTTTATTGTGACAGTGTAGTTCATGTGGATTTTCTGAGGGACATTTAGCCGAGCTCATAATATGATAGCATACTGAAAGCATATCCCAGCCTTCGGGTCTACTCTGCCTGACCTGGACAAGATAGACCGATGGATTAGTTATTGGCTCTTAAACATTAAATGATGAACAGTAATTTAATTCCTATGCCAATTTTTGGTTTAGCTTGCATAGAGTCTGATGTTATGTAAACAAAGCATACTGACTGTAATCAGATATTAAGGTTCAACAGGCTTGCACTGCAGTTAATTAAACCAACATTCCCCTACTGGTTGTTTTGAATTTAGCAGAAATGGATGTTTTATTTCCTCAGTCATCATGATATAAAAAACCCCACCAAATTAAATAAGACTCACAATATTATTTTATACAAAATGTCCATGTAAACAGACAATTACAAAATGACACGTAAGGTTACATAGAATGTTCATCGTAGAAGCACCTTCAATGGAACATGCTACTCAGCCACAAGGGTAGCGTCATTCACTCAGCTCAAGTGAAGTGTTACAGTAGCTCCATTTTCAGGTAAGATATGGAGATTCGTCTATGCAATATTTCACTGCATAATGTAGGCAAGTAGCCAACTGTATATCCATTTTTCAGATTACAGGCATCATTCTTCAGGATCACGTTTCCAAACAAACACCCTGAGCTTATTTTGCATTGCAGAACTTCATTTTGGAAAAGTTGAATTACTCTGTTGCACTAGGCAAAGGAACTTGATACCTAGAAGTAATCATGACAAGGATTCAATTAATACTTAAAAGGCAGACAAAACATTAAATACATTCCTGTTAGCATGCTTTGCTGTACAAAAATGTTTTTTAAAAAGAAAAAGCAACCAAGTCCTCTAATATTCAGCTATAACTCATTAACATTTCACATGGGTCAAACCTATCATTCTCCATTTTGTTTTCATTTCTGAGACTTGCAGCAGCACAACTCTGGCCCTTCATAACCATAAATCACTCATTCAGGACCTACACATGATCCTTCATATGAGGCAGCTACAGACTGAGGCAGGTCACGGCTAACCCCTGCTGTCAGACGGCTGATTGGCTGGGAGGCACGGTACACCCACATCCCATGTGCGAGGTGTGCAGCTCACCCCCACATTCACTTTCCAAGCACTGGTAAGTAGAATCCAATTCCAGTGTGGTTAAGCAGAAAATCTGAGTTGGGTCTCTATATGGAGGACTCATTTCTTAGCATGCCCCACTTTCTGTGACCTTAAACTGACGGCAACCTTGTTTTAGTGGAGGAATCTCCTAAATATCACTCTTGCGTGTAGACTCTGGGCGCCAGTGAGGCAACTGGCCTTCCTTATTAATGAACTGTGTGTGTCAACATGCAAGAGTGGCAGTAGAGTACTCCATAAGAGGCAGCAGCACCTATAAGTCAGTCCCTGAATATACTGGGATAATAAAACAAATGAACTTTGCACATTTGAACAGAGCTGCAGTGGGTGAGTCGCAAAGAAGCCCTACAGTCCAGCAAGGCCTAGAAAAGCTGCTCACTAAGCAGACGGAGACGTCAGGTCAACACAGGACATGTACCATTCTTTCATGAAGGGTGAATGTGTTTGTGGAACACATACTTGCACTTTGACCTTGGATTAATTTTCCATTCTTTTATTCAGTTATTCTGCTCCCAGTTTAATAGCACAGTTGAGGTTTTTCCAACTCACACCAGGCATAATGACCTGAAAGCAGTAGAAATGCTCCTCTTATACAGCTTTGGTGAAGTCAGTTTTCCTATCACACTGGAGGTGTGGCACAGCTGGTGACTGGAAAACCACTGATGTCTGTCAGACTTGAAGGTGGTGGCTAATATGGGCCACTGGAGATTCACCAGTCAAGCATGAGGGAAAGGGAGAAGAAAGAGCCTTTCTTCTCTTCCCACAGCCCACCTAACTCAGTCTGTATCCTCTCTCTACACTGCAAGCATCTTCTGACATAAAACCTTCATCCATTGTCATCTTGAACAGAGCCGACTGGGTGATAAATCTTGGAATTTATGAAAGGTGGGCTGTCAAACTTTAGAATGACAGGGGGCATGCTGTGGACTCTTAGTGGGTCAGAACACCAGCAGACTCCTGGAAGTAGGACAAGGGCTTGAGGAGTGTGCTCACCATATAGGACCACAAGTCATTTGCCACCTGGGACTGAGCAATGAAGATACGCCAGACGAAAACCAGCAGGAGAGTGTTACAGGTGTAGCAGATGTTCCTCAGCCTGGCCAGGACATGGCAATAGAGTTAGGAGGCTTTATATTCATCAATAAACCATGCACAGCATATATTTTGCAATTGGTGTTTTCTACACATAACCAAAAGCTTTAGTTATTCAAAGAATATCAGCAGCTGGTAACCAGGTTAAGATCCTAATAGGGACTAAAATGTTACCAGCTTTTATCCACGAATGATATGCTTACTTTTAGCAAGCCATTAAAATCTCACATTATAAACAATATAAAGGAGAGAATAGTAGTAGTGAGGCTATTACAACTGTGGGATTCTGGAACACAGTGTTCACGGAGAGAGTACTTACTTCTTCAGGTGCTGTTTAGCTGCTGGAACATCTGCCATGTCCTCATTCAGGATGTTCTTCTTGGCACCTATGCAGTATTTCTCCATGTACTCTAGCCAGTTCAAATGGCCAACATCAAAATTAAAGTTCTGTGGGGCACATCAGATTAGCGTATTGAAGATTATGGTCCAATCCTGTGTCATCAATCACAAATTGGGTTGTATGGAAGAATCACATGCACTGCCCTAATAACACATGATCATTTAACTTCATAACCTTCTGTCCATAACACTTCTAGCTCAGTCTTCCACTCCTTTGTTTCCTCCATTCTCTTCTCAAAAGGTTTACTTTGAGACAAGCAGAACGGGTGTGTCTGAGGCCTTTTACAAGCACTCAAGTTTATCCTAAGGCTATAATCATCAATTCGTCTTTCAAAACCACTTATACAGTACAGGACTGATGAAAACCCAACTTCTATAAATGAATTTAAAAAAAAACTCGAGTTTCAAACCAAAAAAAAAAAAAAAACCTAACCCTTTGTAACCAAGAACTTGTTGGGCAAAACATTAGTACTGGCAAATTGGAAAATTCAGTGTTTCTACTGTTAAAAGCTATGATGATTGATGAGAGGAACATTCCCTACCTGCTGGTCCTCAGCACTGAGCTGGTCCTTCAGCATGTCCAAGTTCTTGGAGCTCCAACTCCACTGCCTGACAGAGAAGTACTCCAGCAGCCCAGCTGCCTTATGCAGCTTCTTGTAGAGTTTCATCATCCTGGCGAATGGGGTCACAAGACATTTTAACATCTTACTGAATTGCTTATGCTTTGAGATATGCATGCTACAAAGAACATTAACAAGATTTCCATTGAGTAAATCAATACTCCCTTAGCAGTGCATGAGCATCAGTCTACAGGAACCTAGCAGTACGATTGGTAGCAGATACCTCTATACTGTCAGGGTGAGACGAGGGTTATATTTGGCTTACATTGGCTTCTGTCCGGATAGACGCAGGTAGGTGTCATAGGCCAGTGCAGGGACCTTGTGGGTGAATAGATTCCAAAACTGATTGGTCAGGTAACTAGAGGTGAAGTTTGCATTTGGCCTCCGAAAAGCTTTGTCCAGTGGTATCCGCTCAAATGTCGACATTACACTGCGTTCTAAGGAGAATAAGACAAAGCTTCATGAATCTGCTGATTATTTAAAGAACAGAGGAGTGTGATACTACCTACCTAGCTACCACCAATACTGGAGAATAAGTTTCATTTTATCCATACCACACAAAAGGAAGAGTTTCAAATACATGTACTTTTCTGCCAGCAGGGGGCAGTCATATCATTATTAATAGCCACTGATAATCCTAACTAACTGAAGTCCACAATAAACCTTTAGGAATGTTGTTCTCAGAATGAATATTGAACTAAACAAATACCATGGATACTATGTACAGTAACAGCCCACCTCTGCACCAGGCACAGTAATTTATAGCAACCTATCCAGTTTGTACACCTCAAAATTATGACATGGTCTCACTACTTTAGCCTTTCAGCAACAATAAAGAATAGATGCCGAATACTTTACAAAAACTGTAAAACATGCAGTTCATTTCATTCAAAAACAAAGTCCTCCATTTGAACGCACCATGGCCTTCAGCCAGAACCAGACACGGATGCCCCAGTTCAATAAATAAACTAAGGGCGCTTTTCCATCACAAAATACTTTTGATACGGTACTTTCAGTACTTTCCCTTTTACACTGACTTCCAGTGGAGTACCAGTAACAACAGTTCCAGTACCAAAAGTGCCCAACCAGCTGGGGTGGTACTTTGGTACTTCAGTTATTTGGAGCATGACTTGAAACCCTTTCTTTGTAGATTAGAGGCAGGCCGTTTGCATAACCAAACAGAATACAAACACCACCTTGAAAGCAACAGCGAACTGAGAAAAAAAATGAACGAAGTAAAAAAAAAAAAAAAAAAAAAAAATTCAATTGGGTCATAAGAACATATAAATACTCCAATATTGTGTAAAACAAGAGGAGTTCATAGATTTCTCACAAACCCGTCTTCGAGTGACTTAAATGGCAAGGATGAAAATGATTACGATTGTCTCAGAGAAGGTATGCAGTGCTCATGCAAAAGCAGCAGAGGTAAACTTTAAACTGATTAAAACAACATACAAAAATCTATAAAAGGAATAATAGAAGTTGCAAAGCTTGCCAAGTTTTTTTTCCCCTATAACAGAGAATAAAATATTTTAGCGAAACTTCAACCCCCATGCTATAGACCTGTACAGAATTGAAAGTAAGAAAAAAGCTGTGTTTTAATATAGCTGACTAGAGATGAAAGAATTGGCTGTGCATAACATGCGATGTTGGTATTAATATTGCACATTATCCAGCCCTATAATATACTACAGCCATTTTTCAACTTCAGTACAAAATACCCCGCCTCGTATTGTGATGTCATTCAGCACCGGTACTAGTTTTTACGGTAGCGGAAAACTAACACTTTGAAGTACCGTACTTTTGGTATTATCCCTGAAGTACCCAACGTTCGCTACCTGGTGTGGTGGAAAAAAAATGCCCTGAATGGAAGACACTTCATTGAAGAAAAAAAAAAAGTCTGAATCATTTGGAAGTTTCGATTTACATTCTAAAGGAATAAAAAGTTCAATGGGTGCAATTCTTTTTACAGATCGATAAGTCCGAACAAGATAACAACCAAATAAAATTCGCTTAAAATGACATGTTTGACAGCAGATAACACAGCATTCAAACTCACCTATCTCCCCCCAGAGGATGGGGTTGACACCACCTGTTGTGCAGTTGTAGACTAGTGTTGACTTTGGTCTGAAAGAGAAGGGTCAATGAAGATAAATACTGGAGGACCATGAAGGAAAAACTACAAAATTAGGTTCTGGGATATGGGAAAGAATTACTTTTTTTGAAAGTGACATTTGAGTTAATCAAGTTATTGATTTTTTTTTTTTTTTGTGATTAATTGTCATTGTTGACACACCACAGCACACGACGACAAAATGTGTTCTCTGCATTTAACCCGTATGTGACAATGTGACATAGCAGGGAGCAGCTAATTCAGCGCCCGGGGAGCAGTGCTTGGGGGCGGTACTTTGCTCAGGGTACCTCAGTGGTGCCTTGCTGGTCGGGGATTCGAACCTGTAATCTTTCAATTACATGTGCGCTTCCCTAACCATTAAGCCACCACTGCCCACAAACGTAGTGTCAGATGCCTTAAGGGAAAGCCCACTCAGTGCCAGCAGAAGATGCTGAGGTTACTTTTGGTTTGGGTCAAATTTCAAAATGAGATCACAGAACATAACTCTACCTCTGCACAGCAGTATACCATCCGGCAGCCAGCATAAGGTTGATGACCACATCAACGGGGATGATATCAGCCACGGCTTTGTTGTCGGCCATCATAGTGCGCATGACACCCTTTCCCGCCTAAACACCCACAGACAGAACACCATCAGTCTGAAGAAAAGCATAACAGCACAGTGCTCCACAATACTGCCTGCTATTCCGCACATACTTACTGCCACTAGGATTCCGCTTGGGCCATTTAGGTTGTCAATCCAGCCCTGGAGAACATGAGAAGGAAAAGTTCTGCAAATGCTCTTAACATAAGCCACTTGACAAAACTCCTGAACCCTAGAACTTTGACATCATGTGGATATGGGACATGGTCTTAGGAAGCGTAAGGTCACATAAAGAATGGTACTCACAGGGAACGGCTCCCGCCAGCTGGCCACTATGATGGATGGCCGGACTATGGCAATATTGAACTTTTCACCATGCTGGTTGACTATGGACTCAGCTAGAGCTTTGGTAAAAGTGTAGGTGTTCGGCCAGTCCCCAAGAAGACGCAGTGTGATATCATCTACAATGCTGTCATCCATCCACCTGCATGGCCATAACATACAAACCTTATATCTTTTTCCTTTACCCGCTGGGTAATATTGGATATCAGTTGCAATGAAGACTAGTCTAACTACTAATAAAATCACACACACACACACACCTATAATCATATCTATCTGGGAACCACCCATTCATTTCTATGGGAAAAATGCAAAATGCAACATTGTCATGGTTAGAACCATACCCAGCCCTAACCGTAACCATAAGTAACCAAGAGAAATACAGGTTTTTTTTTGGCATTTTTAGTTTTTTGATTGCAGTCACAGATTTTTGCAAAATTAAGTTTTCCTGAGAACCTGGCCCCCATAAGGTCAAAAACAGGGTGTTCAGCATGTTGTGGGGACATTTGGTCCCCACAAGATAAGGTATATCTGGACCACACACACACACACACACACACACACACACACAGCTATGCCCAAATTATGCTACAATGATGTTAAAAATCTTTGCCAATCCTGAGTATCCAGACAAAGTGCATAATTTACAATTGGAGATATCGTAAGTATGGCTATACAGCTATGTGGGACCTGGGGTGAATTGTGTCATATCGGAGAGGAACTCACTCTAGAGAGGAGAGGAGTTTGTTGGGTTCCACAGGTGAGGGATAGATGACATCTTCAATGTGCTTATGGTTACAGTTGGCATAGGCAGTGGAGATGTGGATAAAGGCCTCCAGCTTGGGCATGTGCTCGGCCAGGCCTAGGAGCTCCTGTGTGGCTTTCACGTTTAGCTGCAGGGCACGTCTGTTGACGGCAACAGAGCATGTTATACTCAACACACCCCATGAATGTGCTGCGACATTTAAGCAGGTCCCCACACAAAACATTTCCGGCAATTTAAATGCGTCACCTCGCATCCAAACAAGATATTTGCATGTGTATATGTCAGCAAGCGAGTAAAGCCTTGCGGCACACTATATTTACAATCTTTCAGGCTGTTTTTCCATTTATTGAGGGAAAGACAGAGGATATGTACGTTTTAAGAAGAAATCAGATGGACAGAGATGCAAGTGTGTTCGCGATGATGGCTAGGCGGAGCGACTCACTTAAGGGGTTCATCGAAACGGATGGTAGCAGCGCAATGGAAGATGACGTGGATGCGAGCTTTGAGCATGTCCTCATCTTCAGTACTGAGCCCAAGTCCGGGCTGCATAAGATCACTGCTGATTGGTACGAACTTCTGCTGGAAGTCAGTACTGACCTCCTTCAGCCCGGAAAAGAGCTACAAGACAGGACATACACTTTACTCGCATTACACAACAGGCTCACCAAAAGGCACAATCATCATCATCATCTCACCTACTAAAAACACACCCGAAAAATACATTATGGACACAGAGAGCAAATCTCAAAACCAGACAACTTATCTTCCCTCTGCTTAAAACTGAATTATAAGCCAAATGCTCAAAAAAGGATCATGGAGGACTGTGACTGAGGACTTTGTGCACAGAGTAGTGGTATCCAGTTGATATAAACCCCAAATAAACCACACCAGTCACAATCCAAACAAGAAAATCTAAGCTCACGCTTTGCACTATAGATTATTCTGAAAGAATTAAAAGGACAATGGCCAAACAAAAATGCATCCACTCTGAATGACGAGACCATGGGAACAGCTCAACAATTACAGAAAACATTTTAAAATCAATTTCTATAAAACCAAGGTTGCAACAAAGTATGCCAAGCACGAATTATTAGCAGAAGGATGGTTCTTTTTTGTGTCAGTTGTCTCAGCATTTGGGAGCATAGACGTTTGTCAAAGAAAATGCTTCACACAGCTGTCTCATTCACACTCTCAGGACCATATCCTGCTCTTCAGAAACAGACAGAACAAACAACTGAAATGCATTCAGTTTAAGGCTGGGGTTCATTTAAAATGTAGCTACCCCTTCCCTCAGCCCCATCATCAACTGAGACCAGTGAGAAACCCCACAAGCTTAGAAACAATTTACAAGCCATCTTCTGCTTTAGTATTTGAATTCTTAAGATTTTTATACTTTACATTTCTCTTCATTAGAGGAATCCCAACAGTCTGATTCCATAGATAAATCTCCAAAGAGATGTGGTGCATGTAACGTACGTTAATTCCATTTAGAAAGCGACACTACTGCACTCACTAATCATGTACTTATGCTAATGACTTCTGAATGTTGTTTGACGCGTTTGGAACTCTAAACATTGTGCGGAAAACCGCTTTGCATAAAACAGACAGCCATACAGCAGTTTGTGTAAGTGAAAGCAGTCTGTGTGAACCATCATTCAGGGGACTCAAAAAAAAAAAAAAAAATCAAGCAAGATATACAAGGTCCACATTCCAGGCATCACAGTTTGTAAGATTGTAAAAAAAAAAAAAAAAAAACAGGGGTTGGGGAAAACTGGCTGCTAACCTTGGATTTCAGCATGTTATCAATACGATCTTGAGGTGATTGGTTGGCCTTGGGCCTAACCAGGATGTAAAGGGCATTGATGTCAGGGCAGGAGCGCAGCAGCTTCTCTACCAGGACCTTTCCCATGAAACCTGTGGCCCCAGTGATCAGGATGTTCTTCCCAGCATAGAAGTCTGCGATGGAAGCCATGTTGCAGGTCCGTCTGTCTTGGTCTCGATTTACACACCTGCAGGGTTAAGCATTTTTTTTTCCAATTTGTTAGAGCAAAAATGCAAGTAAACAAACCATTTCTCAAATGTACTATTCAACCAACAGTCCATAGAAAGAACTGTCACCATTAAGTTTTTTTTTTTATTATTTTTTTTAAATGAGCAGTGTGTATGGCATGGAAAAATTGACCACTGTGGTAAAAGGGGAGCTCTCATCTTCCCAATTTAGCATGGACGGTACAGGCTGAAAAACTAGCATGGCTCAGACTTCCTCTGAATCATGTAATTTGCCCATTACCATCACTGCAGGATATCTGTCTGCTGTGTGAAAGCTTACAATAGGAACCCACTGCGCATCTGAACTACGCAAGTGTTTCATACCACTGCCTCTCTATGACAGTGCTACCTGCCAGGTAGCAGTACATACGAAAGGAGGAAAGACAGGTAAAACTGGGTCACAAATGTGTGTGTATGTGTGTGTGTGTGTGTGTGTGTGGGGGGGGGGGGGGGGGGGGGGCGGGCCATTGCAAAAACTGCAAATAAGGAGGATGTTAATTGAAACAACACCGTATACCAA
>JAODKC010000001.1:29357185-29383112 GCA_026777985.1 Mormyrops attenuatus
TGATCATGCAGTTTCAGATAGTAATACTACAATTTTCGGTACGATAATTGCCAATCTGCTTACCAAATAAACACAGATGGTGGACAACTTTCGCCAATGTGCAAATAGCATTCAATTATTAAGAAAATTAATCCCAATATTAAAATAATTATATGCTTCAGATGCTGATTAATGTCACAAGCACGTCTTCCAAGTTTCAGGGTGGATTTTCACAGAAACATGTCCTGGTTCAGCTGGTTTGGGGAAACCGCGCATGACAAAAGGCTGCCGAACCTATCCGCGTGCGATCACAGGGATGCCATTAGAACTGCAACCTGGATTGCCAGGCTGATGCATACAGCACCAAACCAAAGACCGACCACTTGCTACAGGTCAGTTTAGTCATTCCCCTCAGCAACTGTATGAAAAACTTGGCAGTATAACAGTCAATATGGAGGCTAAAATCATCTTTTAAAATGAGACTTAACCATCCCAAACTGGTCTACATGCAGTTATGTTCCCATGCAATTACTCTGCACTACAATGGCACCAAGCCATATGAGTTGGTAGTTCAGATGCCAGTCAAGCTGGTTGCCCATAGTACCATTAAATTGAGCAAGTCATGTTAGTAACTTCTGTTCTTACGTAACGTGACACTGAGCAGGATTCCTATAACATTACATGAACACTCAGCCCATAAAAATGCCTCTGAAGGCATTTAGGCTTGAACAGGGAAATGGAAATTCCTTAGTATTACACCTCCCAACCATACGCAGCCGTAAAATTACCTTATGGAACCGTAAATGTTTTTAAAGATATTATTTTACCACTGCTTATACAGGCCACCTTCAGTTCAGGATAACCACATTAATTTCAAAACATCCATTAAAACCCAGAGTTATAGCCCCTACTTCAGGACCAACCTAAATACACTCCAATGAATCAGACTTCCTAGATGAAGCTACTGACCATCATTGGCTTTTCATCACTTCTAGTTCACACTGCTACCTGGGCAGAACGTTAATACAGAAGCAGCTTGACCAGAACATGAACTGACCAGCGACGCTTAAAAACAACCTTTTGGTGATCGCCAGCATGCACACGCATACGGTGGCTTCAAAGTATAAAAACTATTAAGATGGTCGTTGTGGGTCGGTGTCTTTCCCAGACACACGAGTCTGCTTAAATCAAAGCTTCTCAGACTTGTTCCTCGGGGCAAACAAGTTTTCCGTTGTTGCAGGTGTGTTTTTTTTTGGTTGATACCTTAATCCATCTAGTTAAAAAGGACAAATCTAAAATGCGCAGCTTTTAATTCAAAATAATGTGTTTACGAAACGGAACAAGACTATGAAGATACATTATTACCATATATACTATAATACTTTTATACAAGTCAATGTTTGTCACTGAGCGTACCAAAAACGTGAATACGCGCAACAGTATTTTGTACAAAATAAACAATGATAAAGAAAAGTCAAGTCGTTGTTTAAATAAAAGAAATTGCAACCAGGTGACTGCTACTATCGACGCACTCGTCACCTCATTCAAACACAATCAAGTTAATTTCATTCGGGTTTAGATCGCTACCTAAACCAAATTATGGATTTTAACATTTGAATCACGACCATTCCTACCCATTCTAAACACGAAGTTTCACCGGCAATCTCAGCTAATATAGCACATCGGACCTTGCCTTCCTATGAGGATAAAAACACCCACCTTAACTAGCAGGCGTTCTCGTAACCCGTGCGCTCCAACGTCCTTACCCGCGATCCCGGTTAGGCTTCGTCTCTGGGATCGTCTACCGAATGCAGAGCCGAGTACGGGGAAGCCGAATTTTGTTGGGAGAGGGTGTGTATTTCCCCCCTAATTTAAAGAACACACCCCTTTCCCCCCACGCCTGCCCGTACGGCAGAAGCACGGTGATCTCCGAAAGTTTCCAGACGGAATCAAGTGCTTTGCTTTCTTTCAAAGTACGTGTTTCATTGGAATCTGGCATTTTAGAAACACTGTTATTGAAGAACTATTTGTTCTATATAAATTAAAGGACGAGCATAAAATGATTATTATTTCAGTCCGCTTCTAACACGGCAAAATGAATATTTACACTTTTCCCTCAATCCGTCTTTATATAGTACTGGGTCGCGGGGGGTTATATTTTTTATTTTTGGAATTCCTCTTAGTTTGAACAATAAGTAGTTTATCCTCTTTCTTTGGATTTAAGTTACTCGTTGTATACCATGTTCATTTAATAAACTGAGGCGCCACAACTGAAACTGCCATAAGCTCCCCATTATGATGCAAAGGCTGCTCGTTTGCGTAGTTAAACCTGATATGGAAAGTGCACATTTGTCACACAGAAACCTAATAGAATAGTTTCACTCTTTTCACACGTGGCGACGAGGACTTCACAACACCCCCAGATAATCCTGACCCTTTGATAAGAACATTTTTATCTGTTTTATCTATCAATATGCCTCTAATCACGCGCACGAAAAACGCAAAGAAAACATAGAGCAAACAATATTTATCTACGACACCTCGTCTACATTAGGTATATTATCAATTTTGCCTTGCAACAAGCTGCGGATAATGGACGTTCCTGGTGTTTCAAGCAATGAAATAGTTGTTAAGATATTAGTTTGCGAAGTTTTTTTGATATTTTAAATTTCAGGGTGTGGATCATGGCTAAATACTGAACAAATTGTATTTGTAGCATGATATAGCGCTATTTCTGATGAGCTTGATTTCAGATAATCATTAATGTTTTTATTCATGGATCATTATTGAGAACTCACTGATTACCAGTGATTTTTCATGTTGTTCATTGTATTGATGATAACATCAGTCTATGCTAGGTACTGTAGCAGTTCTGTTGTTTTGATAAAGTTATAAAATGTATGTGCATATTTGTGTGGGGGGTCCTTGTGAGTTTCCTTCCATCGTATGAGATTAAGATTACAATTGACCTTATTGAGCGTGGGGGATTTCTGGTCCAGGTATACTCAATGCTCCATCTTGCTGGGTACTTTATACTTCAGGCAGTTATTTCCCTCTAAATGTTAAACAAATTTAGGCCAACGTTCACTTTCAGTTCTTTGTGGAGGACACAGCAGTGACTCAGGGCGACAACACACAGGGCATCCTTTTGAGCAGTGTTGCTGGGCAATGTCGCTTGGGCACTTTCTCATTGATATTAGGCAACAAATTTCTATTAAAAAAATAGGGCAAATCTTCGCGATCAACCTGAACCAGATGAGTTGCCCTTCGTCTCACCTGGTTGGTAATTGCCCGGCAAAATCGCTCAAAATGCTGCCCTGTGTAGCACAACCTTTAAGGTTTGAAGAGGACATAAACATGAACATTTTTTGAGACAAAAACACTGTGACCCAGAGTTCAATATCCAGTATCTAGACTATTCTTCACCTTTATATGGCACCAGAGATCAATGGGTAATTGAAGAATATAAACTAGAAGCAGACAGGTTTTTTAATGTATTTTGTTTAAAAATTTGATTTACAGTGTAATATTTTAAAATACCGAATACATGCATTCATTGATGGCGATCTGAAACACATGCATGGGGATGATGACAAAAAAGCTTAATTTAATTTGTGGGCACTTTATGATAACAGGGAAAGGGGGCCACCCAAAGCAGGGCAAAGTCAGGTGGCCAGTAGACTCACCTATGCCAATTTGTTATATAAATCGAGCTTCTTGCTAAAGTACCTAGACCCCAATGTCCAACCCCACGCCACATACAGCTTTTTCACAGCCCATTACTCATTTCTTATGCTTCCCACCTATCACCCTTTCACCCCCCCTGTTAATTTTGTGAAGCCTGTCTCTACTTTAATTCCCCAAATGCCGTCCTTGTGCTTTCCTCCAAATGGGATTCCTTCTCCATCTATTAAAGTCCTGCAAGCACCTTACCTGTCATCTGTGATATCAGTCCACAGATCCTGCTCTAGTTGTCTAGGAACCTTTTTCACCATTCACTGTATTATAAAACAGGGTTTCCAGCAATGCACATATGACCAAGTCTATTGCCAGCTATGAGATCACCGAGGACAGGACCTCAGTAATTTTTTTTAAGAGCTGAAAAAAATCTAAGCTAAATACAACCAAATATAAAATCAGTGGCTGAGAACTTCTCCTCTATGACAAGTGCATGCTTAATTCAGTTTAGACTTGTTCTTTAGTGTCTGCTGAGAATTGTGAGAGTGGACCAGCATCAAAGAATTTAAATGGTGTAACTTACAATCAAAACACCAATAAAATTAGTTTCTTGTATAGAGCAACACCCCCCCAGCATCTAGTCATTTCCTCACCCCCTCCTCACTCTTTGTCAAACCCTGGCTATGGTCTCGCTTATGAAATCACCGGATCATGGCTAATTAATAGATGCACAGATTTTGATGTAGGCAGAAACAAAAACACACAAATTCAACCTGGCCTTCCCGTGGGGTTCTTGTTATGTGACTTTTCAGATTCACGCATTTCAATTCTCACATAGACGATGTGGGCAGGCGCACAACAAATGTCAGATGAGAGCTTGGCGTGCTGTGCTTCCTGCACACACAAAACCATGGGAGTTCATGCCTGAAGCTCCACCGGCAACGGCAGACCTGTCACACGGCTTCGTCCAGGAGATGCAGAACGTGTAGAACTGTCCTCACACAAATCTTCAGGTCTTTGACACCTGGGAAATGCCCCGCAGAGAAGGAGCTGCCATACCATTAATAACCCTATGCTTGCAGGGCAGAGGTGGCCGGTTTTTAGCAATAACTGTATATTTGTACAGGTAATCATTGCATACCTTGCTTTGAGAGCATTCTAGAGATGCTGACCCCGAGTATGTTTCCATCATCTTTAGGAAACACGCTTCAGGAAATTCCTGGCCAAAATGACAAGGAAGGTAGGTTTACATCCATCTGAGAAGGGAGAGGCAGGTATTAGAGGGTTCTACTGCTGATTATATGCAAATAACCTTAACATGTTAACTTAAACGGTTCTGCTTCATTTTGTTTCATCTTTAATACCTTTAAATTTCAACCTTAGTGCATTCTGTTATTTAGTGATCACTGTGAATGTATGTACGCCAGCCAGCTTTTAGTCGACCAGCTTCTGAGCTGTTCTTCTGTTAGATATTGCAGTTATAGGATCATTACCCTGCGTTACAACACGCAGGGTAATGCAGGGCAATAGTCTATGGAATATTAGAAAACAAAGAAAGATGTATGTCGAGGCACGGCAGCAAATCTGAAGTGGGCAAAATCTATTTGCCACGATGAATAGCTGCAAGGTTTACTTTCTATGTCCTTCTACCCCTGACTGTTCTTTCTTTCAGGTAGAATCTAAAGTGCATCACTAGGTGCAGTTATGTGGATGGGTTCAGGTAACTTGACAGGTAAGTTCTATAGATAATTTGGCAATAACATGTACAATAATATTTCAAGTATTAATAGAAAACAAAAACATTTAATATGGCTTCTATAGTATCATCCACTATCATCTCATTTGAAGCATTTTGACACAATGAATGTATTTCTAGAGTAAAATCATAAATGACTAACAGCTGGGGACATTGAATTGTGATTGTATCCACCTAGAGAAATGAATTCCTTTCAGGAAGCGTTTGGGCAGGACAGGGGGCACCGTGGACATGCCAAACCACGTGTATTGTGTGCCTATATGCAGCGCATGTGAAAATGATACTTCACATAACAACAAAACAGAGTCATGGTATCGACTAGAATATGTATTCATTCTTACAGGACCTACCAGGCTGTCCTTTGCTGAGCATGTAAAGGCGCTCTCCTGATCTTGCAGATTCCCCCTCTATAACATCAGAGAGACCAGGCATTTTCTGTCTGAATGTGCAGCTCGGCTTGAAGCCCAAGCACTTGTTACCTTGGAACTAGACTATTGAAGCTCTCTACTAGCAGGTTAACCAGCTTGTGTTGTCAGACTGCTGCAGATGCTAAAATGCTTTACCAGCTTGAATCAGCACGTATGATATTCAATCAGGCTGAATACACTCATATTACACCCCTCCCTGTCTCTCTTCACTGGCTCCCAAAAGTCGCACACATCAGGTTCAAGTCCTTGGTGTTGGCCTTCAGATCCATTAATGGACAAAGATCCATCTCCATTAAGAGGCTCCTTAAGACCACCATCCCATCTTTTTCCTTTTTGGTCAGCAAACCAACACCATTTGGAGTTTCCTCTATTATGTGAAAGTGTCACTCCAGACATTTCATATGTGTGGTTCTCAGATGGTGGAATAAGAGACTGAACCACATTTGGTCATCAGACTCCCTCTCCACCTTCAAGAAACGCCTCAAGACCTATCTGTTCCACAAATTCCTCTATTAGCTTGATGTCTCTTCAAATTCCCTCAGTGTTCTTATGTTGCACTTCTAGTCATCGAATAGTCATATTATATGTTCTTGCTTTGTGACTGGGCATTCATCCTTAGCTCAGCCTAGCCACACTTATGTCTAGTCGACCCCTTGACAGCACCTCGTTTTTAATATGCTACCTGAGTTACCCGCGTGTCACTTTGGACAACAGCACCTGCTAAATAAGAAGTATATATAAATATAAATTGTTATTCTTGTTAGTTTTTTCACTTTTTTGTTAGGATGACAGTTGATTTTCTGACTTTTGTTGCTAGCCTGCTGTTCTTTGCCCTGCAGGGCAGGTGGGGAATTCGTGTACACAGCTTGTCTTCTCAGGTATTCCGTTCCTCACGGATGGTCTGTGTTCTACTTATGCTCTGCTGGTCCTGATGCTGGTAAAATTTCCTCTTTGTTGTGGGTGCCCAGGCTGGTAGTGCTTTGTGGTTTGGTGTGGCTCTCCTGGTGTGCATTGGTGGGTGTGGCCTGTTATTCTCTCAAGTGCTGTATTAGCTGTCTACACAAAGATTATACTGATTGTACTGGGCGATTTGCAGGGATGAGAGACCAGCTACTTATTTACTTCCCCTGTTAAGCAGGTAAAAATTACATCTTGCTGTACAGTATATGTTTATTAAAATTGCCACAAGCACTCTGTAGTTGTTGCTTATAATGAAGCTCCATGTGAATTTCACACATTTTCACTTGTGCCTGCAGAAGTCAACATGTTAGTATTGTTCACAGCAGGCTGGACAAAATAATGGAAACACCACATGAATAACTAATTTTGAAGTAACTCATAATTACAAGCTTAGCTACAAAGATGAGTCATACTAGTTTGAATGCTAATTAGCATTTAGCATGGGTCAGCTACAACAGAGGTCTAGGAATGAGTGCTTTGATATGCAAGTTTTCAACAAGAGCCAACTAACAAATGTCCAAAGGGACCAAATAGTCAGTACCAGAACTGCAGGTGCATTGGTTAAAAAAGTCTCCAAAATATGACAGCATTTGCCAACCAAGAAGAACCTGCTTCAGCAAAGATGTTGCAGCTCACAGGCAGGGATGGAACACCACAAAAGTATGGCCTCAAATTTACCACAGAAGTGAATCAGCACCCCTGTGATATCATGTGAATTTTGAAACGGCAGAATTCATTGCAATGCCATTGTTTGGACACTGCTTGACTCCAAGTTCAACGCACAAAGATGCATAACCTTAAAGAGTTCAAGCTTCTGTCATGGTTTGGATGGCCATCTAAAGTGAGTTATTATGTGTGATGATTGCTCTGCTTGATCTTCTAATGGCTAAGGAATATTAGGCCATTTCACAACACCAGGTGCATCCTATGGTGTTCCCTCATGATGTTCCCATATTACTGAATGATAAGATACCGGGATATTCTCTAGACATCCAAATAAATTCAAGAAGGTTTTCATTAACACCAGGATGAAATCAAAAAACTTCCATGGCTTTCTAAATTTTATGGAAAGTTCATGGAAAGTTATAGAGCACATTTTCACCCCATCCCCCCTCGAAAAAGGAGGCTTTTCTTCCTGAATATTTGTCCGATTTCAAACGGCACACAGTTTAAGACTTGAATGGCAGAATTCCATGAAGGACTTGAGTTGTTCTGAAGGCAGAAGGTGGCCGTGCTCCTTTTTAGATCCTTGATATTAATATCGGAGGTATTTCCATCATTTGGTCCACTCCTCATGGTTACATAATACCTACCTACCTATATTTTTACTTTGTTCTGATTTTAATATTAGTGTATATCGTGCAGTTTTAAAAATCATGTAATTAAAAAAATCATGTCTTTGTTGATTTTGACAGCATGTCTCAAATAATTTAAAATATATGGCAGTTGTACAAAGAAATATGGGTAGGACCAATTTTCTAACTCAGATGAACAATTTTGGTCTTTCTTTAAGTAAAAGGTTTATGTGCTTGATTGTTCTTTTTTATTTCCTCATTACAGCACCACTTGACTTTCAACATTGTTCCCACAATTCCCGATTTGAACATGTCATGAGTCAGTAAAGGTTTTCGCCAAGGTATACAC
Source organism: Mormyrops attenuatus (assembly GCA_026777985.1). NCBI lineage: Eukaryota > Metazoa > Chordata > Actinopteri > Osteoglossiformes > Mormyridae > Mormyrops > Mormyrops attenuatus. The sequence goes on from JAODKC010000001.1 coordinate 29,365,631, forward strand.
CAAGGTAGAACTGTGTGTGTCAATCCACCATGACTGCACACTTAATATACTAGTTCAGTGGGGCAAAACTCAGGACATTTCACAAGAAAAAGATAAACAATGAATGATGTTTCTGAAATACTCCACACTGTGTTGAGGATTTATTTCACAGTATTTTAGAATAGCATACAGTAAACAAGATTTCTGCAAAAGTTAACATATTTTGAAGGGTTGCATTTCATAAAAATAGTTGCGACTTCCAGATTTTTGTTTTGTTTTTTTAAAAAAAACACAGAATCTCATTCATAGAGATACGGCTTTACCGGGTGAACACACAGGGACCACAGCACAGTAACACTGATATGCATGAAGTCCATGTACATGCCACCGTTGTCCACTGTTCGCTTGCTAGCGATCTAGAAAATGATGGTGGGCGGGAATCTGCACGCGGTCATCTCCACCTCACGTGAACGCACGTATCACGAGTGTCACGAGTAGCTGGGAACACGCATTAGGAGTATGACACGGTGCTCATGAGTATGTCAGGGAGCGCTTGGGGATGGCGACCCAGTTCGCGCCTGTTGTCCTCCGCTGCCATAAAGATCCACGGCCACCTCAGCCCTCTTTGCTGGTGCTCATGCTCCTGGAGGCTCTGGGACAATATGCCTGGATGGACTTCCACGTGGAACCAGTCTCACATTCGCACGAAGAGCAAGTTTTGTCTTCTTCATGAGGAAAGCTTTTCATGGGTGCCAAAATCTTAATCACACAGTTTGAGGAAAATGACCTGCCTCCCCGAGCCAATTACCACCCACACTGAAGCTGGACTGTAGTTAAACCCACTGCCTGGGTCGCTGATCACAGAAATAATCACCAGCTATTTGGCACAAAATGTAACAGAGTATGCAAAGTCCATTTCCACTCGACTGGTGTGTTGTAAGCACATGTTGAGGATGCCGGTGTGAGAGAAGCAGCCGGTGCCTTTGGGGTGTGCAGACCTGTTACCGGGCTGAGATTCTGTTCCAAAGCCAGACCAATCACACTAAAGAAAGCAGGATTCCAATCTCCTGAAGACCTTGGTGAAGATCACACATCTAAGAACATAGGAAAATTACAAACGAGAGGAGGCCATTCAGCCCATCGAGCTCGCTTGGAGGGAATTAAACTAATAATTTAAAGGTACTCCTTGTAAATGTACACATACAATTGCAATGCAATGGTCATATTATAACACATACATTTATAGCAGAAGGTTTGGGCTTTGAATTCCTTAATTAAATCCACATCATAATTGGTCCACCTGGCTTTTCATTGTTTCTTTTTGAACACCTCACAATCCACTTAAGTCAGCATAAATGGTTCAGAAAACCATGAGTGGTTTTAAACAAGCCTCAGTCCGGTATGAGGGAGCTGTCGTCCACACAGTCCAAAGGCACCAGAACCAAGCCAGCTAACTCACAGCACACACTGCTCTATAACTGCAATATAAGAACAGTATTTCTACAACATCATGAATAAATAAATAAACTACAACAATCTCATGGCAACAGTCTTATTTTAACTTGAATTTGGTAACATACAGGATAACTTTTCTGCTACAAACCTGTTCATTAGCTTAGACATATATATATAATTCTTTTTTAAACGCAAAGTGAACAGGCAAACATCAATATCAGTTCTGTAGAGCTTCTTGCTAAACCAGTCTTGACCAGGAGAGGGAACTAGAGAGTTCCCAGCATACTGCACATTTGCCATCTACAGGCCCAATCTTAAGAACTCCCAGCACAGGACTCAAACTCGCACCTCCGTGCTGCCGCTCCACGCAGCTGAAGAACTACTGACATCTACGCTGAGGCGTGATTGTACAAATCAGCAGCATTCATGCTAGACACACTGCTAGTGGCATTAAAGACAGGAAGGTAAACCCTGGATTAAACAAACTATCTGGTGGAACAAAGACATTCAAACAGTTAATGCATTTGAGGAACAAGTAACAAACAAACATAAATTCCAACATCCAGATTTGAGTGCCCCGAGTGGCCCGTGCAAGTTCACTCGAGTGTTTTCCGTGTCAGAACTCTTCCCCCACCCCTGAAGCGCGACCTAGCCCCTCCCTCTGTAACCCTAAGCCCCTCCCACTGCAACCCTAAGTCCCTCCCACATGCCACCTCCGCCTAGCTTCGCAAAGCCACAGATTCATGCCTATACTACAGTCTCCGACTCCTGACCGGTCCCTCAGTTTAAGGCACTCAGCCCCAGCTCCCATGCAATGACGCATCTCTTTCTAAGGCCCTAAGGGCACCCCCACCGTATCGTGGTCTGGGCTCTTTGGGACCACAAAGGATGCACTCATTTATTTGTTTAATCGGACACATTAAAGAGTGGGCTGAAGCTAAAGTCTGCCGTGAGCCCTGCAGTTCTCGGAAATATCTCAACAGAGCTTCAGTCAGCCAAGGACGAAACGGACAGATGGGTCCTCGGCACTGTGTCTTTAGCTTATTGGTTCAGAACTGTCATTAGCACAGCCAGGAATATTAAAATGACTTTATGTACATGTATGTATATTAATAGAATATATCTATACAGCTATATAATCCTTTAAATCTGTTAGCACTGACATGGTAGATCTCTATCTTTGTACAGTTTTATTTAAGGCAGAGTTCCAATAATATTCATTGATAATCGCTGTCCGTTATTACAGCTTTCAGTCTACACAGATGCTGATAAAAAAACCACTCTTCAATGTTCTCCCTCTTCATTAAGCAGACTCCTTAGCAGTTAACGCAACGGCCGCTGCAAGTTTTAAGTCTGTGGTGAATTCCGTCAGTGGTGTACGTGGCTCCTAATTGGTTGCTGAAGCAGCTGGTGGTAGAGGTTGGGGCCACTCGCCAAACAGCTCCTGATTGGTTGTTGAAGCAGCTGGTGGTAGAGGTTGGGGCCACTCGCCAAACAGCTCCTGATTGGTTGTTGAAGCAGCTGGTGGTAGAGGTTGGGGCCACTCGCCAAACAGCTCCTGATTAGCTGCTGCACATGGTAACATTGGTGTGTTGGCATTTTTTTTTTTTTTACAGGACTGGATGCTTCCAGTTTTTAAGGTGACTGGTGTAATATCGTAATTCAAAATACAATATAAATAAAAATGACATTTAAAAACAAATGGGTTAATACTTTTTTGCATCTGATGGTGGTCAATGGTACAATGGAAAAGCACTTTGTCAGGATTGGCCTGGCTTGGCTTGGCCCAGTGACAGTTGGCAGTATTTTTTTCCAGCATCCCACACTTGGAGCAGAAGACCTGGACCGCTGTGTTACTGGACACTCCAGAACTCTCTTCTCCCTGTCCAAATTCGGCTGCTGGAGCTCCTTGTGCTGCCACAGGTGGAGGGATGAGAGATGGGTGGAAGCAGGAGTTCTCCTAAACAGTCTGCCCCAACTGAAGCAGTGCTGCTTGGATAATTGCTCTGTGCACCTCCTTTCACAACCAAGTTTGTGTTCAAGAACTTGGTGCCATTGCTAGGCAATGCTCAATTACCATTCTCCCAGTGGGTGGCACTGTTTCCTCTCCCATGGCCTCCCCTAGACGTTTCTCATGCTCTCTTATGTAGCTGGGGCTCCAGGATCATTGCGTTTTTCCATTCAGATTGTGGGTGTTCCTCTGCCATCTCGCATCAATGCCATAGGAGAGTGGTCCTGCCACTCATGGCCTTTCATCCCCTCCCATTCACACAGCCACTCCCACTGGGCTCAGCCGATCTGCCCCCCAACCCAGGCCGACTGTGTCGGAATGAGCCTGCTTTTCCGGGGCTGTGGGGGTACCCCGGCCTGTTCATGTACATTGCCTCCCGTGTCGCCTCCAGAGGGAGCAGCTGGTGGGAAATGGGGGGCGGAGCTAGATAAGATGAAGGCAATGGTATGGTCACAGTTTCAAGGAGAGGAGCTACTTCCGGCAGGCTTGGGGAGGCTGTAGGCTGAGCGTCCCCGGGGGTGGGGCTATCTATTGAGAGACAAGGCAAACTGTTAGTGACGCCCTCACATACAGGCACTGCTGGCCCAATCATATGCAGCTACAGTTTGTAGGACAGTTCTGGAAGGGTTGCGCTTCAGAGATCTGCTAAAGGAGGTCAGCGTAGATCCTCACTGCTACCCTCCACTGTCGAAACCCACATTTTTTAGTCCAGAATTACTCACCACAAACAGACCCCTGGAAAAAGCCATCCACAGCTGATAGCTACTCTCTCCCAGATTTATAGATGATGGATACAATTCAGGTATAAATAGGGCAAAAATAAGAGCAAGGTATGTGATGAACTGTGTCAAATATTGACCAATACTTCTATAATTATGAACATCTGATGCCCATTTACAGATCTGCTATAGCCCAGTTTGACTTTCCCTCTTTGCACCTTAAGATTATGGAGCTGAATAGTAGGTGCAGGACTTGTTATGTATTAGCTAAATGTATCACTTCATACAGTTTTGTTCTTCCCGGTCGTGCATATATTTTACATGTTCAGTTCATACCCTTAGAACGACATAAGCATGGATCGCGGAGTGCATCCGAATGGGGGGGGGTATGGAGGGGCATAAACTCATGTTCACTTATCCTTATTGTGAAAGCCCACTCACATACAATCTTTTGCCTCGAAATGCATGTTGAGATTTGGCTGCTGCAGCCAATAACGTGACATTAAGCGGTCAAAAATACAGATGATTGGTAGATATCAAATCACAACACTAAGTGAGTAATCAATATCATTCACCTCACCTAAAAAGCACCTAAAGAGGTGGATACATTTTGGGCTATCATTAATGAAGATTTATCAGTTCGCATTCAAATATTTGTCGGTAACTTTTTTCAAAAGTTGCCCCCTGGTTCCGCAGTCCAGGCGTATAACATCCTACACAAACCCAAAACATTAATCCAAAACAATTATACATTTTAAAAAAAGGAAAACAAAATTCCCAGAATGCCACAGCGTATATGCAGGTACATGTAATCAAACAAAATGTGAACAAATATCCTGAAAAGGGAAAGACAGAGAAACAGAAAAACGAGGAGAGCGAAGGAAGAGGGATGGCCCAGCAGATCTAAGGTCAGAAACTGCACTGTGTACGACAGCCACAGTATCCTATTTATTCCCATAGACCGAGGACCTAGCAGGACCACCCCCCCCCCATACCCCAATACCTTACACACATCACCTACCCCCACAAGCATTCAATAGAGAGAGATGTCAGTACATTGAGACAAATTAGAACAGAGAGGTAAGAACACATGCAGAAGTTTACAAACCGTGTCTTTAGAGTGGCCCATTAAGAAGAAATAGGGGGAGCCATGCTTGTCACCTTTCATGCAGATGGAGTGGTTGGAAGGTACCATTCCTAAAGGGAGGGGAGGAACAGCCTACACCAATCATTGCAGCTAGGCCATAGAGACTAAGACAGACAGTTACACCACTGTTAGTCCGGTAAAGGAAAGTTAATGTTAACAACGTAGCTTGCTGACAGGAAGAAACACTAAGTTTAAGGTTAATTAAACGGACATGCTAGATAAAAGATCACATTAGCTTAGCGTTATTAAAAGTTTTTAAAGCCACTAGACCAGTGTTCCAACTTCAGTATGTGTGGGTTACCACAGAAAAGAACCTGATCCCATCCTGTTTTGTATCAGTCATGTACCCCTGTGGGGCACCCACCATGATCAGGGACCTGCCCCGTGCCCCTCTTCAACAGAAGCCGCACCCTGCGACCCCCGGCCCGAATCAACTCGATGGCTCGGGCGTGGGTCATGTCACGTGTGCTCTCCCCGTTAATCTCGATGATCTGGTCCCCGACCTGCGTAGGGTACAGCAGCCATGTGAGCCGAGTGCTGAGACAGCACCCAGCAGAGACTGTTAACCTATACCTTGCTAAGGCTAGCGATGAGTACAGCCACTCATTACACAAAACTACCCGTGTTGAAAGCCTGTCAAAAGGTTCTTAACAAGATGTATGTTTACTCAAGAGACTGAAAAGTATGAAACAACATGACAGCTGATATAACAGTGCAAAATCTGTAGCAACAAAAATTATGAATTATTTTTTTCTAGCTGGGCCAGACAGACACAGAATTACATAAAAATTAATATAGAGATCTCAAATAAAAAAAGGTATATGAAAATCTAAACGACAGTTCAGAGAGCTACAAAAATAGAATAAGAAGTACAAAGAAAATATGTCAGTGCATTCTTTACTAAAAAGATGCCATATTTACTGACAGGGGGTGAGTTTCCTGAAGCCTTCTTAATGCTACATCGTTTGTTCTTTTAACAAAGAACTTACAAATGACGTAGCATTAAGAAGGCTTCAAGAAACGCCCAGGAATTCGAACACAAAGCTATGACCCCCCGCATTCCAGGGCAACTATACTGTATTAACAGCCATTTAAGGATCTGAGAGAGCAACGTTAACGGCAAGCAGTGATATTCAGCGTGGAAGTCTGGGGTCCTGCCTTCAGCACAGGTAGCCAAGCCAGCTCACCCTCATCCTCCCGTTCCGAGTTGCGGCGCCGTCCTCCGCTAGCCGCAGGACGAACAGGTCCATCTGGTACTCCCTCCCCCCGCGAATACTGAACCCGAAGCCCTTGGCACTCTTCTCCAGCTCCACTGTGAAGTAATCAAAGGCCTGGCGAGACAGACACGCGGCAAACACACGGGGCATCAGACGGATGCCAGCGCCAACTTAAACGTGACAAACTGCCATGTGACGCTTCATCCTTACAACTCATTCAGGGACAACACTCGCAGTGAGGACTGTAAACAAGAGAAACAACCGTATTGAAGAGCCTAGGTGCCTCATGTGATAATGAAGCCTGTAACTGCAGAGAACATGTGCAAGCAATGGAAAGCATACCTGAATTAAAGATTTGCTCAGAATGACAGGAACAAGAAATGAGCTTCTAAAACTCATTTTCTTTTTAAATTCACAGGAGGGTTACCCCGATAGGGATAAACTGCTAATGTTGTTTGGGTACAGTTTGCGAATAACAATGTACTAATTTGTAGCTATCTGTAGCTTGAAATTGTGTGATTACCTGTGGCTGTCTGTAGTCCGGAATAGGGAATTCCCGGGAATCTGGGGAGAGCTGTCTGTAATCTATTAGGGGTGGCTGACGGTAATCTACTACAGGAGGGTGTCTGTAGTCCACAGGAGGCTGTCGGTAGTCCGTGAACAGGGGCTGCTGAATGTCAGGCTTGACATCTTGCCTCGCCTTCACCTCCGATCTGTAGCTAACAGAAAGTCAAATTAAAGAAGACCTTGACGACGTACATGTGTGCATAATCAAATACACACACACACATACACACACACTACCCTGGTAAATTCTCCAAGTAATTTCTGCAAATTAATTTATCCCAATAGCTTCCTCATCACCATGAGTTCACACATCCTGTTGAGCTATCTTTGTGTTATTACAGCAGTCCTGTGGTTTCCTGTATTTTGTGAGCACCTGCAATGGTACCATTACCCGAGTGCCATTTGATCATTTCAGAGCTGTGTGATGTCATATCACGCTACTCTTTGCTAGCTCTGCCATCGCCATACCTGCTATCATGGCCATACATCTGGGACACGGGAGACACCGGCTGATTGGCTATCTGGCTGATGGGCTGGTTGACTATCTGGTTGATCGGCTGGTTGGGTAGCTGGCTGACAGGTTGGACGACCAGTTGGCTGACGGGTTGGACCACCGGCTGGGTGACGGGTTGGACCACTGGCTGACTGACCGGATGGACCCCAATCTGGCTGATGGGGCTCTGCTGGAGAGCTGGGCTAGGCTGGGAAGCCATGGGGCTCTGCTTCTCGGAGCCCGGCGCAGAGGGAGGACTGCTCAGCTCTGTGACAGACACAGCAACACACAGCCATCAGAGATACATGCTAACTGGCAGATCTCAGGTGCAGCGGGCGTGTCGGAACCTGCTTGCCTTCCTGAGGGACCAGGCGCAGCGTGACGCTCAGGCCCGCGTCCTTGATGAGCTTCACGATGTCGGCATGTGGCATGTCGATGATGGACTGCCCGTTCACAGCCAGGATTCGGTCCCCCACCTTCAGCTTTCCACAGCGGTCAGCCGGGCTGCCCTCGATGATGCGGCCGATCTTATGGGGCACGGCTGAGGGGGTAACACACCCATGTCAAGTTTAGAGCTGTTCCTTAAGCACTGTGTTATAATTAGGGGTCCAAGCGGCGTTAGATGCTGGATCCTTATTGTTTTTAATATTGTTTTAAGTGGACAGCAAATTGATATATATTATTGGCAGAAGTCAGAAGAAAGGCAGAAGAAAATGTTTAAATGTTTTTCTGGGTAGTAAGTGTATATTTGCTCATAGAAACACAATTTAACATTTGAATATATGCAAATGAATAGTAACACCATAAAAATAACAAGAATTTCTTCCGCTCTCCAAAAGCCTTAGGATGGACAAAATCAAGCACCCAGACACCTTGCCCAGAACAGGGATCTATTCCACTTTGGAGTTGCTCCGGCAGATTTGATTTAACTCATAACACCCTGGTTTGGCGCTTGTATGTTGGAGCTCACTCCAATGAACAGGAGGATCACCTCCCATTGACTTAGAGTTGGGGGACGGGCTCTGACTGTTATCTCTGATTAGAGTATCTGGGTTAGAAGACCTGCAGGTTGTTGGGGTCGCGGCAGCTACCCCTGACCTGAACCCAGTGGTGGACACCAGCGGTAAACAAAGCCCATCGCCCTGAAGAAGGAGAACTTCTGAGCTTGGGTAGCTTGTGGGACTCCAGAGGCAGCTAGCAGGTACAGGCAGACTAAGCGGAGTGTAAAGCAAAAATGAAGCAAACTCTTGGGTGCAGGAGGAGTTTGGTGAGGCCATGGGAATGACTTTTAGTCTGCCTGAAAATACAAATATTCTTTAAACGTCAGGCAACTCAGGGCTCATGGGACTTTTGCTTGCACAAAAATGTTCTGAGGGCAGAAGAAATATGGCTCAGAGAGATTACCAATCAGATTGTAGAGGAGGTGGGTCCAAGCAACTAGCAGAGGCGGGACAAACCAATTCGAATTCTTGGTCCCACCTCCTCTAGTTGCTTTGACCCACCTCCTCCACAATCTGACTGGTTAGCTCTCTGAACTAATCATTTTTGCTTCTGTCTTCAGAACATTTTTGTGTAAGTGAAACTCTCACAAGCTGACTCAGGAGGGGGAAGCAGGGCTTAACTGGGAATATAGCTGGGCAGTGGAAGGAGCACCTACTGACACACCTTCCTTGGAGGAAATGGAGTTGGTAGACTTGCCCTTCACTAGGGCTACGGTCACTTAGGTAGTCAAAAACTCTTCAGTGTCAGGGACTGAACTACCCTCCATTCACCAGCGGTACCTTAACGACTGGTGTAAGAAGGTTCTGTGTATAATTCAGGATGCTAGCCATCCCAGCCACAGACTCGTCACCCCCGTTGCAGTCTGGTCGTAGGTTTTGCAGCATCAGAGCATTGCCTGCTCTGTTTTTAGATTTCATAACCTAGCAAGGCTACATGACTAAGCATTCCTGTTGCACATGGCCAATAAAGATCCTGAACACTGCTTTGGTTCCTGGACTTCTCCCTGGGGGCACCCTAGCCATTCCATGTATTTGCTAAATTTCACCAACACCTCACTTAACTAATTAACTTAATTAGTTAAATAACTCGATGAGGTACTGATTAGCTAAACATGGTACGCTAGTGGTCGAATTAACAAATACAGGGTATACATTGATCAGCCATAGCATTAAAACCACCAGCCAGATATTGTGTACTGTAGGTCCTCCTCATGGCACTAATGAAGCTCTAAGCCATCAAGGACTCCACAAGACCTCTGAAGGTATTGCGTGGTACCTGGCACCAAGACATTAGCTGCAGCTCCTTTAAGTTCGGGTTCCCCAATTCTGGTCTTGGAGAGCCAGTCTGCAACACAGTGTGCATATTTACCTGTTCAAACACAGCTATTAATTAGCTGATTAAGGTGTGTTTGAGCAGGGAAGTCTGCAAACTGTGTTGGATTCTGTCCCTCCAGGACTGGAATTGTGGGGACCATGTACGTTGCGAAGTGGGATCTCAATGGATTAGATTTGTTTGTTCATCACATCCCCCAGATGCTTGAATGGATTGCGATCGGGAATTTGGAGGCCAAATCTACACCTTGAATTTTTATTCATGTTCCTTAAACCATTCCTAAGCAATTTTTGCTGTGCAGCAGGCCACATTATGCCACTGAACAAGGCCAGTGCCATCAGGGAGTACCGTTGCCCTGAATAGGTGTACTTGGTCTGCAACAATGATTAGGTTGGTGGTACGTGTCAAAGTAACATGAATGAGAGGACCCAAAGATTCCCAGCAGAAAGTTGTCCAGAGCATCAAACTGCCTCTACTGACTTGCCTTCTTGCCATAGTGCATCCTGGTACCATCTCTTCCCCAGGTAAATGACACACATGCACCTGGCTGCCAACATGATGTAACTAAATCGTGACTCATCAGACCAGGCCACCTTCTTCCATTGGTCCATGGTCCAGTTCTGACGCTCACATGCCCATTATAAATGCTTTCGACAGTATATGGGGGTCAGGGGTCACCATGGGCAGCGAGACCAGTCTGTAGCTACACAATCCCAACAGCAGCAAGCTGCAATATATTTCATGTTTTGACACCTTTCTATCATAGCCAGCATTAACCTTTTCAGCAATTTGTGCTACTGTAGTTCTCCTGTGGGATCGGACCAAACGGGCTAGCCTTCGCTTCCCACGTGCATCAGTGAGTCTTGGGTGCTCATGACCCCATCTCCGGTTCCCCAGTTGGCCTTCCTTGGACCACTTTTGGTAGGTACTGACCACTGCATATTGGGAACATCCCACAAGAAGTGCTGTTGACCCAGAGATGACACAAATGACTAGCCGTCACAATTTGGCCCTTGCCAAAGTCACTCAGATTCTTACGCTTGCCCATTTTTCCTGCTTCCAACTTCCTGCTTGCACATAATGGCACCCTGGCATCCGTAATGGTCTTAATGTCGTGGCTTTTGTATTTTATGATTACTGCAAATACTGGTGTGACTTTAGGAGAGATTTGGAAATGGCTAAGCTAACACACTTTAACAGACAAAATCTGTTAAATCATAGTTTTACACCAACATAAAGATCATTTAAATATAATTTCCTCTGACTGCATTTTGCACAGTACTGTAAAGTATACAATGTACATAGTATAAAACTGACAGCATCAAAGACAAAGAGACTGATGCAGAGTAGACAGGAAACACATATGTGCAGCTAGGTGCTACATTATCACTGGTGCTGAGCTTCTGCAACTGGCCATTTTAACTGCAAATGCTTTTTTCCCTGTCCAGTTGCTGTTGTTGAAAATATGGCTAATCATGGAGCATGAACACTTACTGATGGTGGCGCTAGACTCCGGTCGGGTCAGCGAGCTGATGATGACGAAGCCAAAGCCTTCATTTTCCTTGCGCTGGATGACGACCTCGCTGCTCTGTGGGCTGTGGGGTACCGAGCCCTCAGGCGGGGAGGAGCCAGGCCCGGGGGGTGGGGCATTGCTGCGGTTGCCTGGCAACACGCCCGACTCACTTTTGGGTGAGCTGTGGTGCGTGGATGTGGCCCTGGGACTCCCGCCATTCTCCGGACAACGCTCACCTGAAGTCAACAAAGTGACAGAACATTAAATGGAGGCTTAAACTCCTCCCCTGGAAATATGTGTCCACAGTGCCCTCCAATGAGCCACTGTGCATCAGTTAACTGATCAATACTTTTAATTGTATTATATTCAACTGCATTATTGTACATTGTACACTGCAGTATTGCATTACTATATATTTCCTTTTTTGAATTACAACCTGAATAACCAGAGATGATATCCAAGTCTTATTTATAAATCTTAAAGTTTACTTAAAGTTTAGATTATTTTAAATTATACTATATTGAATTATATTATATAAATGAAATGTTTTGGTACCACATTACTTGATGAGGCACAAATAATTCATAATAACTCAGTTACTACTGAAGTATAAAACATGAACAAATCATGAACAAATAAAGTCGTCTTGAGAGAAAAGATGCATCACGTTACAAACATGAGATCAGTATTTCACTTGTGTAATTCATTACTTGTTCTTTCAGTAGTTCATAAGGGCTTAAAGAATTAACAGATATAATAACAAATACAATAATTGCTTGGGATGAAAGATGCATCATGATTCATTAATAATGAACTAACATGAGATTAGTATTTAACTAAGACTTAGTTTGTGGTTAATTAATACATAAGTAATAGCATAATACTATATTATTTGTGCCCAGTCAAGTATTACTTAAATAATTACATAAGTGTTTTATGATTAGTCTTGGAATACAAATTCAAAACTCCAAAATACAAATAAATATACATTCTGGCTAAAGCAAATTTAAAAAATCCTACTCTGGCAAAAACTCCACAGAACATATTACAACTATCTAATATAGAATATTTACATTTACTATATTAAATTTCATGATTTGGCTTATGTTTGTTAGTGAAATCCACATCCCAATTCATTTTATTCTGCTGCTGGTGCACATCATGACTTCCCCTCCATGACAAGATGAGATTTGTACCAGAAAAGGAATGAAAACTCAGCAAAAATGCACACAGTTTCATTGTGTCTTGGACCACCTGCTGGGTACCAACTGAAACCGGTGGCTCCTCGGAACCAGGCACTTCTTGGATGAAGGAAACCTTGAACATAAAGGGAATGGGGTAACCCTGGGACATCTGAGTTAGAAAAAGTAGGAAACAAATAGTTTGAAAGAGTGGATGAGATAAGGAGAGGATGGAATTCAATAGATTTATGCAGGATTAGACTGCAAAGGACAAAAAAGGCAAATAAACAGAGGAATGAAAATGGGTCTTTGCCCAAGAGTCACAAAAGGAAGGGTTACCCTTTGGCTTGGGGTGTGTGCAGGTCGAAGATGCATGAAGCACGGGACATGCGGTCAGTGTGCAGCTCACTGGGATACAGATCAGTACTGCTGAGAATATCATGGGTTCAAATCCCAAGTCAGGTTGAATAACGTTATAAGCAACCCAATTGCTCCAGGGACACTGACTGACTCTGCCCTCTGATCCGCAGCTGCACATCATTTTGGACAAGTGTTTGCTAAATAAACTAGATGCTGTCAGAATGACAACATTGTATTCCCCTCCCCAACTAAATCCCACTGCTCTCCCTCTCACAGTCAGGACCCGACACAAACCCCGGCAAATGCGTGCTCACACGATAGTGCCACCTCACCCACCTGTGCCAGGCACTCTCCTCCTCACAGTGAGACGGACTTCTCCATTGCGGGCAGCTGCGTGCATCAGGTCAATGACATGTCTGTGCGCTCTGCCAGCCACCGTCACGCCATCCACAGCCACCAACTCGTCCCCTGGCCGTAACCGCCCATCCCGCTCTGCTGGGCTCTGTTCAATGACTGCTCCTATCAGAATCTGGGGGTGCAAAAGTCAAGGGTCAAGATATACCGTTAGTGCCATATACGGGATGAAAGCGATATGGGACATGAGTGTGCAACTAATCAATGCTTTAAAATTTATGAGAATTAGGATTCAGTTTCTATGACTACATTGTTTCTATGACTACAATGTCTCCTGTATTTGTATACATTGTGTGTTAATGCGACCAGTGTGTGACTGTGAATGCCATCTTTTCGTTCACAGCGAGTGACTGAATGGTGAGTCTGTCACCGGCTTCAGTTCTCAGTATGACGAATTAATGAGTGTTCTCTGTCACACCCAGGAGCCATATCAGACTCACAGGCTGCACCGCCTCGTCTCCTCCCAGGATCCGAAACCCAAAGCCGTTCGCCTCCCTGTGCAGGTGAATTTCCAGCTCTTGGTAATCAGGCCCTAGGGTGGGTTGAGACCGCGAGAGCAGAAAGCATGAGTCCATCTGAAGATGAGATTCCGTTCATCACTGTATGAGGCCGTCTGGGGAGATGAAATGAGCTACTGTGCTCCTAAAGGGAAGGGAGTGTCTCAGGAGAGGTGGGTGGGAATCTGCAGGCAAGCAGAAGTGTGAATATGACCGCAGGCGACTTAGGAGTGACCAGGGCTCCAGTAACTATGGAGCTGACTTATGACCAGGCTATAGAAAGCTTGATAATTAAAGGCAACTCCATGACCTTACAGACCTAGAGGAGAACAATTACCAATCTAGGGATTTGGAGGATTCACAAACACAAAGCAGTACAGGAAATGTTATGTAATATCTCTCTTAGTCTGGACTCCTCAAGATAGAACTGCTGAAAACACCTTTCATATTCTGCTCTGAGGAAGCTGACTGTTCACTTTTCACTTTATATCAAAAGTGCATACTTCCTTCAAATGTACGTATTTATTTCACGATAATGTTAACATTAGCCGTCCTTTAATAAATAGCTTGTGACCAAAAAGGAATGTTAGCTGAAGGGGACATATTTAATTAACAAGAAGAATGTGAACACAGCATTTTAGTCCACTAATGCTGATCAAAGCTAAACCACACAATAGAGATCACCCACACCATCGCTCATAGGTAGATTGATGGTCTTCAGTCTTACAAACCCCTCTATCAATGCAGCATTACGGCTGCTAATTACACCCACGTGCAGACATAATGGATATCAGATACATCTACTCTCACAGAGCGTGTGATGGATGTAACTTGTGGTTAGTTTAACAGAAAGCATTATTGATAATAGGCTCACGCTCATATTATGATATGGTATTCACATCTAGTGGCTCTAGTTAATAGCGTGATGAATGGTCGATAGACTTTTATAGATGGTATGATGTATATTTGATGAAGTAATACCCGAAGCCACCATACGATGCAACTAAATTTGGTACTGTCAAAAATGAGAGCATTGAACTTCCTGGACAGCACTATCATTTGGTCCAGCCATCTAAGCTGCACTCATCCCACACTCACCAACTTGTACAATTTCTGTTATAACTGAATGGATGACCTGGAAATGTAAAAGCTAATAAATGTGTTCTCTGAAAGTATACTTATTCATTTATTGCACATTACACTTAAATGACAATTTATTAATTTTTTCCCCATCAAGTAGGTGATTACTTGTATTCCTTTATGTATGTGTTAAGTACCTTGTTTGAAAATACCATTTACTGTATACTATTTCTACGTTTAAATATTTACATTCAATTTCTCTTTTACACTATAACTGAAATGTCCTGACACATACAGGGCACTCGCAGGATGGATGCAAAAAAATTAAATAAATAAACATTCTTATTTGTAGTATATTCATGAGATTAGCTACAATTAACAACATTATTTACACATCAAAGTATTTTTATCTCTTGGCTCTTTCACTTACAGTATACCAATTCCTTGCCCACAAAACAACAATGAATATTGTCAACAAATGACTTCATGTTGCTTGATGGCTGAACTCCTGTTTTGAAACTGCAGACACAAAGTGTGGGTGAAAAACTGGAAATAATGAAACTGAACCAAGACATGGTTTAAACGTGGTTAATCTCTCTCTCTCTCTCTCTCTCACACACACACACACACATTTTTGAGTTATCATGCTGGCAAGATCAAATGTCTGAAATGGCCATTTCATTGATATCACTATGCAGCCCTGCTTCAGATTGATCATTTGTCTCAAAATTTGATCAGGTTCAGATATTCAACCTTACAACATATCTACAGAGGTTAAAAATACCTGTGAAATACTTTTTGAGTTATCCTGCTAACGAGATCAAATGTCTGAAACTACTTTTTTGGCCATCACTATGTGGGGCTGCTTCAGTTTTGAGGCGATCTGTTTCAAAATGTAATAACTTCCATTCCTTCCTCCCAACAATGCCTCTGCAAAGGTTGTGAAAGATCCATAAAATAGTTTTTGAGTTATTGGCCCACATAGTAAAGTGTCTGTGGTGCCTGGTGCTTGAACCATGTAATCTGCCAAAGGCCAGGAAATACAATAAGATAATATAACAGTATGATGAACTCATACAAATAACTGACAGATATTGGACAGCCCTGCTCTTGCAGATAACTGGAGTAGCCTTGCTTACGTCCACTCTCGTAGATAGCCCGCGATTTCTCATATAGGTCGTAGGGGTCAGGCATGCCCAAATCCATACTGTCTGCTGAGTCTGGTACAGACCCCCCCTGGGGGTGGTGTGCAGGGCGGCCGGTGCTGTGCAGGAGGCCCGGAGTTGATAGGCTGGTCTGGGGGCTCCCCTGCAGTTCCCACTGTGACATTACCTGCAAACAGAAGAATGGCTCACCTGCTTATTCTACCGGTATAGTGCTAGTTTTACATATAATATAACCTTCATCCAGCACAAATCAGAGCTGTCTTATGTTCCACTAGTTGCATGTGTACAGTACATATGCCCACGCACACATATGCAAGTGTAATCTCATACCAGGATTCAGAGAGAGAGAGAGAGAGAGAGAGAGAGAGAGAGAGAGAGAGAGAGAGAGAGAGAGAGGTAACATAATTATCTTGGCTCCTTAAAGCTAGAATCAAAACACCAAGATGGAGACATTTTTGAGGCTCTGCCAATTATGCCTGAAACTGCTTCTTGCATCTTGTCCAGAACTGTTCTGTGTGCATCTACTGCTCTCCTGTGTTTGTCAAGGCGTTTGGAAGTTCTCTGGCATTGTCTATCTATGTCTTGTTATTCTGGCAGAAGACCAGGCTTTGAGTGACACTCCCGCACAGTCAGAGAAACTGCATTCCAGTTAGAAGTCTTTTATTGCTGATCGAGGATCAAATGTACAAGAGCAGGGCTAGGGGAAGAACCTAAGAAAGCCAGTGTCACAGCATCACTACTATGCTGTGAGAAAATGAAAGGAGGTTAGACTGGTTGTACTGAATGTCCCACACTCACAATCTCCTAGTGCATGTGCACGTTTGCAAGAAGAAATTAATAGAAACATAAAATAAGATAACCTACTCATACCAGCTCAGTATAAACATTCATACAGATGAATCCCGTTCACAGAAAACGCACAGTGTAATTCTAATGCTGTTTGAGGCTATGTCATGGGTTCTCAAATGCATGCGCATTGGAGCAGACTTTACCTGTTTGGATGTTTTCCAGGGTGAACAGTGACCTGCAAATGTAAAAAAAACAACATTTATGAAAAATAATATGTCAATTAAGACAAAGACAGATGTAAACCTAAAGAAAATAACTAATGCAAGAACATACACTGATAATTCCATAAAATCCTAAAAAACATTATTTGGTAATACAACCTGTTTCCAAAAAAGTTGGGACGCTGTGTAAAATGTAAATAAAAACAGAATGCAATGATTTGCAAATCATAGAAACCCCTATTTAACTGAAAATAGAACAAAGGCAATATATCAAATATTGCAACTGAGAAATGTTATTGTTCTGTGACAAATATGTACTCCATTTGAATTTGATGCCAG
>JAODKC010000001.1:29383207-29395360 GCA_026777985.1 Mormyrops attenuatus
ATTAGGTTAACTGGCAACAGGTCAGTAAGATGATTGGGTATAAAAAAGAGCCTCCCAGAGAGGCAGAGTCTCTGTGCGGTGAAGATGGGGAGAGGTTCACTGCTCTGTGAATGGCTGTATGGGCAAATAGTACAATAATTTAAGAATAACGTTTCTCAACCTAATATTGCAAAGTATTTGGGAATTTCATCATCCACGGTAGATAATGTCATCAAAAGATACAGAGAATCTGGATAAATCTCCATATGGAAAGGACAAGGCCGAAAACTAATATTGGATAGCAGTGATCTTCAGGACCTCACGCGGTACTGCATTAAAAACAGACATAATTCTATAGTGAAATCACGGCATGGGATCAGGTACACTTCAGAAAATCATTGTTGTGAACATGGTTCGGTGCTGTATCCACAAAAGCAGGATGAAACTCTACCATGCAAAGAAGAAACCATATCTAAACATGATCCAGCAACTTCTCTGGGCCCGAGCTTATTTAAGATGGACTGGGATATGGAAAACTGTCCTGTGGTCGGACGAATCAAAATTAACTCCGGATTAAAGAGGAGAGGGACCGCCCAGCTCATCATCAGCAGACCGTTCAAAAGCCAGAATCCGTGATGATATGGGGGTGCATTCGTGCCCATGGCTTGGTTAGCTTGCATATCTGGGAAGGCACTATTAATGCTGAACGATACATACAGGTTTTCGAGCAACATATGCTGCCATCCAGACAATGCATTTTCCAGAGAAGGTCTTGTATATTTCAGCAAGACAGTGCCAAACTGCATTCTGTGCGTATTACAACAGTATGGCTTCGCAGTAGAAGAGTCCGGGTGTTAGACTGGCCTGCCTGCATTCCAGACCAGTCACCCACTGAAAACATTTGGCACATCATGAAATGAAAAAGACAACAAAGGAGACCCCAAATTGCTAAGCAGTTGCAAATCTATATTGAGCAAGAATGGGCCATTTCACTTTCAAAACTCCAAAAACTGGTCTCCTCAGTGCTCAAACGTTTACAGAGTGTTGCTAAAAGAAGACGTGATGCAACACAGTGGTAAACATGCTCCTGTCCCAACTTTTTTGAAATGTGTTACTGGCATCAAATTCAACTTGATGATACATTTGTCATAAACAATAAAAATTTCTCAGTTTCAACATTTGATACGTTGTCTTTGTTCTATTTTCTATTAAACAAGGATTTACGTGGTTTGTGAATCATTGCATTTTGCTTTTATTTACATTTTACACGACATCTCAACTTTTTTGGGAACGGTTATAAACAAAGGATGGGACTAAAGTGGAAAACTAGAGACACCACAGGGTGCAAGGAAACAAAGCAGAGCACAGATTGTGGAGGAACTGAACTAGATCAAGCAGAATATATTCTCCATTGGACTTATGAAGCAAGAATTCATTGTCGCGCCTTTAACCTTCCATTGAATCTTGTCATACAGAAATGACCTTAGACATGGTGAATACACAGAATTTATGAGGAACACCATTGTCAAGCTAACACAGCTTGGTATCGCCGCTCATAAATCATCAAACTGTATTTATTTTCATCATATTTTCATCAAACAGCTATTCTATTTCACAGTATCTCTTAAGCAAATCCTAACTTAAACAGATATAAGCCAATGAACGCAAAAAAAAAATGCCACAGGGATGGAAACAAGCAATTTCCCATCACCGTCATAATCAATCTCCAGCCTGATGCAGTTCTTCCCTCTACTAATGATGCCCGGCTGGCCTTGATCTGGCCAAAGAACAATTTGGGGATATACAGGGTGGCCCAGCTGTGCCGAGTTGGAGGGGGGGAAGAGAAGACAGAGAGAGCAAGAAACAGAAGACAGAGAGAAAGAGAGAGGGAGAGAGAGAAACAGAAGAAATAGAGAGAGGGAGAGAGAGAGAGCTCTGTGACAGAATGAGGTAAGGACCTTGTTTATACAAAGGGGTCATGTTTGCAGGTTTATGCTGGATCCTTTTCAGTTCGTGGTGTTTTAGTTACAAACCATTTTCCAGTTTTATATTTTGGCTGTCAGTTCAGTTAATTTTGACTCCCCATCCCCCTGGCCACACAGAATAAATATTAAATCTAATTTTGTGACAATGCTAATTTATTACATTTACATCTATTTATTTAGCAGATGCTTTTATCCAAAGTGACGTACATTTGAGAGAGCAGGGTCAGACAGTCCCTTGAGCAATTATGGTAAGGGCCTCGCACAGGGGCCCAATGGTGTCATCACTCAGGCAGCCATGGGATTTTAAACAGCAACCTTCCAATCACGGCTAAAGCGTCCTTACCCACAGGCCACATAACACCCCGTGCTAAACAGACTGGTGTACTTTTTCACTCCTGTATAAAACTGGTCTGATGTTTCATTTACAAAGTAAACACTGAGTAAAAGGACCTGTACTCATGAAGGAATCCCAATGTCTGACCTGTCATTGAAGAATGACACTCAATTGCTCATAGTTACAATTAAACATTTGTGGCTTATCTTCCCTATCTAGGTAGTAATGGAGTCAGTAAAACTGGAACATACTGTTTGTTTTTCCTAGAGAAATACAGTTCCCCAAGACCATGAAAGGGTAAAGCAATTAAAAAATAAAGGGGAACCTCTGTTTTTCAATACTATCAGTGCTCATATATACATTCATATTGTTTGCACTTTTGCAGTTACTGCTTTAAACAGTGCAAATTTGCAAATATAAAAAAATACTCAATAGAATGGCAGTACAAAACACTGGCAAAACATGTTTGGCAATGTATGCACACACTAGCATTCGAATGTTTGGAATCACTCCAAAATGTTCATATCTTTGATAGCATACTTATTATTAATCACAAATGTAGCATTAAATTGATCAGCAGTAATTGCTACAAACTGAGCATTCTTTGGTGAAGGTAAACTTTGATACTTTTTGAAAGGTATATAAAATAAAAATGTTATGACATTGTCAATGTATTACAATGTCTGACAAATGTAAGAGTACCACGGTGAATAAAAGCATCAATTTATATATATATGCCTTATTGTTATATATATATATGCTCTAATGATAACTTGTACTTGTCACTGGTCATTCACTGGTCAGTCTAGCTAGACTTATGCTGGGTCTTCTCCTTGTGAGCTGTATGTTTGTAGTGTACTATCCGTCTTGCTTGTACATCACACTGGACAAAAGTGCCTGCTAAACAAATGTTAATAAAAATATATTTGCAGTCTAGCTATCGCACACTAACCAATCACAGCCCAACATGCTACTTTCCATTCATTCTCTCACATTCCCGCACTCTCATCCGCATTCGTGGTGGAAGTGCACCGGCTCACTTTTCCCTGTTCCTGCCAGAGCCCAACACAGCTGTCTTTTCATGTCTACACAGCCAGGAGAATAGGGATCCCACTGCCAGCTTTTCTGGGGCTGTCACCGGGCAGCTCAGATCAACCAAGCTGACGGCATCTGACAACATCCCTGCAGCTCAAAGGGAATAGAGATAGGGCGGGCACAGGGACCCAGAAGCAGGTGAGAGGCAGCAATATAGCTGCTGGAGACTGAAAAGAGCTCAAAGTTCATTAGCATGACAGACACCATTTGGCAGAGGTTTAAAGTTCAGGTTTATAAGTACAAATCAAGACCAAGATTTCATTTCAACCGACCAGTTGAGTATAATGAGTCACATTCTTGCTTTATACCAATATTGCTTTTACAATATTGGTATAAATATTTTTTAGTGGTGCCAATAATGTTGGCACGTTCTTCAGAGAACATGTACTATTCAATAAAATGTTTTATGCTTGAAAAATGGTAGTGTTAAAAAAATACTGCTACCTGAAATGCCTGAGCAGAGCATTGGAACCACTGTCTGTGTGGTTTATTTTACACAATCACATTTGCTTATTTTGATGAAGGGTGCCAAAAATACGCCATCATCAGACTGTAATCATTCACAAAGCCACATGCTAACGTTATAACCATGTAGCTCAGCTCTTTCTAGTAAATCAGAGTGAATGGAAAATTCCACCAGAATAAGCCAAATGAGCAGAATTATCTGTAGCCTAACTAAAGAATGTTTCTGTGTTATCTATCTGGGCTAATTATACACTCCGTGTTTTGTGTCGTGCGGTGCTGGGTGCAGCGGTGACTCTGGGCATTAGTTCTATGTCCTCCTTTGATGTAAATGAGTTTGTTCTGGTCAGCAGAAGCCCCCCCTGGGTTGCACCATGGCTTGGTGACTAGCACTGTTAGCTCACTCCTCAGGGACTGGATCTCGCCCTGCTCTCTGCATCCATTCCGCATGTTCTCCCCGTACTGGATGTGTTTCCACCGACCCCCCAGAAGCATGCAGGTTTTGTAGTACATATTGTTTATTTGAAGTACATATTGTTTATTTGAAGTACATATTGCTTATTTGTTATTTATTTATTAGTTATATTCAAGCTGTTATATTTTTAGTTATCTGTTTTTTATTTAATCCAACACACAGTCTCGGGAGTGATTCAGGGTTAGATTTCACTGCATGTTGTACGTGAATAACTATGTATGTGAGTGTTTAAGTCATTTCTGCCATAAATATGTGTTGATGATGATATAATTATTAAAAATAATAAAAAATAATAATGCTTCAAGACAAAATTATATAGCCAAAATTATTCAGGATTTGAAGATTTAAACTTGGAAATTAAAACATAACTGACTCATATCAATGATACAGGAAGTGTTGTCATGGAGACTAGGTAACCTTTCTTTTAAAGAACCCGCTGTTGGTGAGCTGAACCAGGAGATGGCGCTGCATGTGCTTCACAGAGACTGGCTAATTGAGTTGCCAGAAGGCTGGTGACAGGTAACCAAGGCAGCACCTGTGAAAGCAGCCTACACAGGCGTGTGTGCGGAGGCCAACACTGAACGACAAATGCAGATTCAGCAGCTACTACCCTCACCTCCAGGTAAGCCTGCCAAGGTTCGTATTTGATGCTTTTATCCATTTATCCAGCTGTACTCCAGCTTTCCCTTGAAGTCCAAAGACATTAAATTCACTACTCCAAATTTGGTTGCATGTGCCAGTTCGTCCCATGATGGATTGGAATCCCATACAGTAAGTCCCCTGCGTCATATTCCCCAAACCCTGGAACGGGATGAAGGCTCACTTTGACTCCTCACGTGGCATGGTTATGGGCAAGGAAGATAGATATCTATTTACTGGAATATACTACCATCATGTAGCAAAGATTAAGGGCTGTTTAAAGAAGGTTACTATTAAAACATATTGTATTTACAACTATAGCTAAAAGTACACTAGTCAGGCAAAATTCAAGAAATATACACATAAAATAAAAAGCATTTGCCCGTGCTGTGTGGAGAGCACAAAATGCAAATTGGCTCTCAGATTTTGCTTGCATTT
Organism: Mormyrops attenuatus; assembly: GCA_026777985.1. NCBI lineage: Eukaryota > Metazoa > Chordata > Actinopteri > Osteoglossiformes > Mormyridae > Mormyrops > Mormyrops attenuatus. Next base: position 29,388,615 of record JAODKC010000001.1, read on the forward strand.
GCTAGAAGCTGATGCCACTGTGAGTGTTAACGGGGTTGACCCCACCGGGAACCGAGCCCATTTCAACTACCAGAATCCGCAGAACCTCTCCCAGAAGAGTCATAAGATTAATTTCTTGGGCGGAAGACTAATGGAACCAACAGAGGTTGGAGGCAATCAAAGTCTTGCTTAAAATGCAAAGGATGATGTCACTGACATAGTAGGCTCTCACATGCTTGGTAAACTTTGCTACACAGAGATTATGTATAGATACAAAGACCAGAAGCCGTGACTCCACCAGACACTGTAACCTGGAGTTTGGCCGGTTTCTCATACTTCCAGGCACAACCCGTTTCCATGGTATGTCACTGCATGTCATTGGTCTCATAAAAAGTAAACTACATAACACAGCCTTTCAGTTTTCAAACTGGCTGTTTACACACATACACACACACACACACAGAAGGATTAAGTATCTATATCTTTGTGGGGACGCTACATTCATTTATAAGTGCAGAACCTTAATCCCAACATGACGACCGTAACCCCTACCAAGCCCTAACATTAACCAAAAGCAACCAAACAAAATACAAGACTTTCGGCATTTTTAGTTTTTTGATTGCGGTCACAGATTTATATAAAACTGAGTTTCCCCTTGTGAGGACCGAAAAAATTGGTTCCCAGAACATCAAAATAACAGATTTTTATCACATTGTTGGGACATTTGGTCCCCACAATGTAATATATACATGACCCACACACACAGACACCCAAGTATACAAACAAAAACCACAAACACTTGCATTTGCATTGCGAGGATGCCGACTGTCACATTAATACCATTAATATCTGAACACTGTTCTATAAACTGATAAATAATAGACATAAAAGTTTTTTAAGAATATCGAGCTTAAAAAGGTGCTTATGTTAGATGGAACATTTTCAAAAGTATCTTTTCTCAAAATGTCTAAGACTGAAAGGCTGGCAAACACATACACAGATAAGTTGTCATATGGCCCATGTCATGGATTGTAGACAGGTAGCTAGCTAGAGTCTCATTGGGCGTTAACAAGCTTGCCACAGAGGCGGGACGGTAGAATGAGCGGCACCCGTATGCCCCCTAACCTGTTCCGCCCCTCTGGATGACGATGGCGGCCTCCGCTCCCACGGCGCACTCCTTCAGCAGGTCCACCACCTGGGTGTGATTGAGGCCCTGCACGCTCTGCTGGTTGATCTCTAGGAGGAGATCCCCCTCCACCAGCCCCGGGCAGCCCTGAGGCTCCAGGACTCGCTCCACACGCTGGCCCGCACTACTGTCCACCAGGGTGAATCCAAAGCCTCCATCTCCCTTCACCATGGAGACCGTCAACAGCTCTGCCGGGGCCACGCCTGAAGACGCCATGGAGACGTTGTCGCCGTGAGGGCCCGACTGTTCACCAAGCTGGGGCAGGGGGTGCTCACCATGCCCATGCATGATCCGGGCAGTCCGGGACAAATACTCCATGTAGCTGTCGTAGTTACTCCTGCCATTGACCATGAGCCCCATGGGAGGCATCACGCTCCCAGCAGGGTCTTCAGGGTCATAGGGCAGGGGGTATCCGCGGCACAGCACCAGGCTCACGCTCTGCCCGATCGGCACTGACTGGAAGAGCTTCACCACGTCGGCGTGGGTGGTCCCCAAGACACAGACGTCATTGATGTAGACAATTACGTCACCTAGGGAAGAAACAGAAGCGTTCACCTTATCTTCCCTTACAGGTGACTTCTGAATGTGCTCGACTTAAGCAGATGTCGGTAAATATAAATACATAGTTACAGGCTGATACTTGTGCTTCTGGTCTGAGCTCTTCACATCTTCAAAAAGCATTTACAGTTATGCTGAGAGCTGTACGTGCGGTTATTACAGTCACCTAAAAATATTTTTTTTCCTTAGGGCCAGTGGAGTGGATGGTGAAAGGATTTCATGGCATTCAGCATATTATCGATATCGAGCCGAAGTGAAGGCAGCCAAAATGTCACCTCTGACCCAATCACCCAGCTGCTATGAGTAGACACCATTCAGATCGAAGGGTCAGATTATTCCCTCACGTCTCTCGACATCTGAGGAGCTGTAGGGTTTGACAGCAGTACTGTTCGTCACAACTGAGAATCGAGGAGCCATAACTCATCTCGAGAAGCACTGCAGACATTTGTCTTGTTCCTGTGTCAAAATACATCTCTGCGCGCAGCTTGAGCAGTGACCTGGCATCTCCCAGGATCATCTGCTAAAACCACAAACACATCCTTTTAACCAACCTCCTAAAAAACACATTCATAGGCACTCACTATCTCTGAAAGACACCATAATTGTTCAACATTTAAACAATTATTCTCTTTTTAAAGTTGCCTTGCAAATTTCACTAATGTTCTTCACAGTCTTAGTGACGAGGTAAGTTGGATCAACTAGTATCTGGTAAAAGATGGATTATCCACCAACAATAACGAATGCTGGCCTGCAGTCAACTTTAGACCAGGGGTAAGCAACCCTGATCCTGGAGAAAACCTGCCAGCATTCCAGGATCGGGGGTTGCCTACCCCTGCTTTAGACCACAAAAAACTGTTAATATGAAACAGTGACTATCTGCCTCAGTCCTATAAAAAAAGGCTTAACTTTAACTATACAATGAGGATAAGGAATACATGCTGAGGAGTCAACCAGGAACTGATAATGTAAGAAAGGGTTCAGAAATACAGCAGAGAAAACATGGTGATTCCTGCTGTCATGATAAAGCTACAAAGCCTTGAGTGGCTCTCTGAAGGAAGGTTTGAGGTGACCAGGTTGATTCACCCCGACTCAGAAGCTGTAGAGATATCGCAAATCTTCTGCTTTGAGAGCTGCGCACAGCTGTCTCTCCAAGTCTGTCATGCCACGATTTCTTCTGCAGAACCCACACCGAAGCAGGAATTACGAATAACAGTTTGACGTAAAACCGCTACAGGCAACGGCCGCTGCAGATCAGTGGCGTGTTCCTGGCCATGTTCAACGCGCAATTTGAATAATCAGCTTTGAATTGCCTGTTTCACGCTCTTTCTGGCTGGCAGGCCTGCTCAAGCGGGAGATCCAATCTCGTGGGGGGAGCAAAGCTCGGTGGGAGGTCAGGGCAGGAGACCCAGAGACTTTTCACCAATGAGACGTGGGGAGAGAAGGCCGAGCATGGGCAGCGGACTGCATGGACATGATCAGCAAGAGCCATGGCGCAAATGCACTGAGCGCAAGGAAGCGAAACCATGACAACAAAACAGACCCCACAACGCACTTCATCTTACAGTGTTAAACCGCTATATACCGCAGGTAGCAGACAGCAGCTTTAAGGGTAAAAATGGACTGAAATCTTTTAACCACTCCTGATCAGGTCACTGGGTCGGGTGAGGGTTGGCAGGAGGCAAGGGAGCCTGAAGTCTATCCCAGACAGTTTATGGCACATGGCTGGGGTGCCTCCCCTGGATGAGATGTGCTCAGTTTGTAACACTGACACATGAACATTGATATTTCTTCGATTTCATGGCATCTGGATCACAGCACAGTGACTCAGCGTGGCCTCACGCCCCCACGGACACTGGTACCTGCTCTGTGTGTGTGTGGGGGGTGGGGAGCTTGTATGTTCTCCTTACATTGTGAGTATTTCACCTGCAGTTCTTTAATGCACATATTCTGTAGACTCTTTGCGCTTACATACCTGCCAAAAACAAGTTTGTATATACAGATTACATACATAGTGTATTTGTATATATATATACTCTGATAGCATGTCACAGATATTCTCTAGATATACTCTTTAGATAGTGATCCACAGATACAGGGTGTTTCAGATGTATGTGACTGACAGACATTACTGAGTTTTCAATTATTGAGTCTAAATGAAAACACCTTTCCATCTGGGGGTTGAGGTCTCCACCCATTTAAGGGGGTCAAGCAGGCTGCATTGGCTGGTTTTGATTTATAGTGGGGGTTACAATCCCCCATCCCTCCATAATTTACACCCATGCATCTGGGCATTGCTTGTGTCTGTCTTACACGGGGCTGAATCAGCATCACAGCATACCTGTGTCCATCTTCCCATCCTGAGCGGCTGGTCCTTCCGGGATGACACTCTTCACCTGCAGGAATTCGTCGGGTTCGTCCCCCCCGATGATGGTGAAGCCGAAGCCCATGTTACTCTTGGACAGGGTGGTGGACAGAAAGGTGCCCTTCAGCTGGGTGGGGTCTCGTGTGAAGGGGGGCTTCTCTGGGGCAACGAGAAAGGTACTGTTAATCCTGAGGAGGGAACCGGCCCCATCACCTGGGGAATGAAATAACAGCGTGGCAACTGGGCAAGAACGTCTCCCAGCCATGCTTCACTGATTGTAGCTGAAAAGCTGCTGAATCAGCCAATAGCCTGGAGGAGGGGATACTGTTGGGAAAGCGGAAAGGGTGCCTGTAATAATCCCTCCACTACACTAGGGGGCTTGTCTAGAGTGGAGATTTCTCCTTTCAGATAAGGTGCTTAACGTACATCACAGGCTCCCTAATACAGACTAGTGGCAAGATGGATCCATTGTATGATGGCTGAAAACCTGAACTAAACAGCACACAGAGTACTATCTCAGTAGTAGAATCTGCTACATCAACTCTGTCAGCGGTGAAACACATGCTCTGCTGCCATGGAGACCAAAAACCAACATCTACTGTATGAATGAGTGGCGGGAGGCTCACCTCTTAAAGGAGCGGGAAGGGGCAGTGAAGTCAGACCTTGACTATGCATTTGTTGCTGCTGGAGTCGCTGCTTGGCCTCCATCACAGGGTTTTCAAACTGCGTCCTACGGTTTATATGGCTGTAGAAGGAGCAGAGAGCAGGAATAACATCCAACTGTGGGTGGCCTGTGCACCTGGCTTCCATATTGGATTTCTGCGCAATTAAGCATAGATCAGGGACCAGCACCACCTTATGGCAGACTTTTAACAGTGGCAGTATGTCAACCACGCACGAAGGAAAAACAGGACGTGCCGCCTGTGCGCTGACTGACAGGGACATGCAGGAAGGTGCGTAAGGAGGCATATTCAGAAGTAGGCAGAGATGCATTAAAGCAATATGAAGGAACACGATACTTACTCAACATAGTAACTGCCATAAATGGGGTCATCAATTTTCTCCCAGCCATAAGGGAGCTCTGGAAAAACAAAAATGTATTACCCTTCCTGAGAGAAAGAAAAATCAATTTTTTAAAATAATCCATTTTTATAAGTGAATGCAATCATTACCACTTTTACTGCATCATCGTTAAAGGCAGATCCTATTACAGTTGAGAGTCCTTGATTAAGGACAATGCAGACAGCATTTGCATGCAATCCTCGGTGCGTCTTCAGCACAGTCAAGTAATTAATAGCAGAGTTATAGTGGTGTGACAGTACAAAGGCTATGCCAACAGGCCCTGACAGCTTTCCTAATCGTTCGGAACTGGTGTCAACCTCCACATGCAGGGTTTTGGCCATTTCTGAGCAGGAGTGCTAAGGGAGAAGCAGAGCTGGTTCCGCTGCTCGTCCATGGTATCTCACATGATGCCGCCTCTCACATGTCTTAACCTTGACTACAGAAGGTGAAGGCAGGATGTACATAAATGAGGATTAAATTGTGAACTGCTCTGCCAAAGCTGTGTTTGAGAAGAGCTGAGAGATACTTTAACAGTATTGGTATTGGTCATACAGTAAACAGCTGGTATACAGTATTGGTTTAGTTTAATTAGTACTCAATGGACTACCTAGCTGAAAACTCAGGCCATCACTGGCTGTCAACAATTGTGTGCAATCACGAAGTAGTCCGTGCGTTCGTTATTACGAACCATTGCATTTAACCCAAATTTTTTATATAATAGGCTCTATGGCAGTCTGTTCATAAGTATGAGTCGTCTGTAACTCAGACATTCTTGGCCCGGGGACTGCCTGTATTCCATATTTCCAAATCACTTGAGAAAATATCCGTAAGCAGGATATGTCTGCGTGGGTAATAGGTTTAGCACATTGCTAAATTACACAGGATCACTGGAGCATCAAAATGCACAGAAGCACAATGTAAGTGCCACTGAACTCATGATGAAATTCTCATCGGACTCTTCAATCAGTTTTGGGTGCACTTTAAATAAACGTTTCCATTTGTTTATAATGGAAGGGTGCTCAGCGTGCATGTGAATGGAAAGATGTGTTTGCCAGCTTCATAAATGTGAAATACATTATTCCATTAATGTTATTCAGTGCCTTAATATCAGCAGACCTAATAAAAATACATCAGAAAGCTTTTTAAATGATAAATTATGACTGTACCTGTTTCTACTCTCATGCAAGAATGAAAAAGAAAACCGTCATTTTAATAATACATAAAACTCGAGTGGCACTATATATTAATCTTGAACAAGCATAGTTTATCCCAAACAACAGTAAATCCTGAAACAAAGATATGGTATCTCATAGTATAAATGCCAACAGCTGGCTTCTTCATGTGCCAGGAAAAATTTGTTTGAAAGAGACAGTAAATTTACTTCCATATCCACAAAACTCAGATTCATTTCATTTGTTTCCCCCCTATTGCCATGCGATAGAAATTACAAACCAATCCTTCCCTGCTTGGAAACCTTCACCAGAGGCGAGGACTCTGCTTGGACTTTAGCCATTCAGACTTAGATTTCACACTAAAAAGGTTAAGTGGTACATTGGGCGGGGCTTAACAGCCCCCCCATGATGTCATCACCAATGATTG
>JAODKC010000001.1:29395460-29407478 GCA_026777985.1 Mormyrops attenuatus
TGGCCCTGTCAATCATTGGCGATGACGTCATGGGGGGGGCTGTTAAGCCCCGCCCAATGTACCACTTAACCTTTTTTTCACACTTTCTTTTTTGTTCCCTGTGATCATACAGTAACGTCTGATCTTCCTGTTCCACGAGATTTCACCCTGACATACCCAGTGACATTCTCCACCCTTCCTGACACATCGACTGAGTTCACTGCTGCCTGTCAGTGAAAAGCCGGCCCAGCGTTGCCGGATCTCGTGTGCTGGGATGGATTTATAAACAGCTGAATGCAGAGCCTTTCTCTGGTCTCTGAGACCTTCTGAGACTCCGGAACACCAGGTGAAGCATCCTGATGTTTCCTCACTCTTACTGAAACCCAAACAAAGCGGAACATACCACAGGACCGTGCTGCCCAGCCTGCACATACTCTTCTCTCAGATACCTATTCATAATGCACATAAACAAAATACACCCCCCCCTCCACACACACACACACACACTTTCCCTCAGTGATCTGCACATAACGCCACACATTCCCACTACACGGACCAAGAACTGGACGTATTTGTGGCCATCAAGCCTGCATCTCGTGGATATAATCAATCCATTATGGAGCTTTCTGCATGGAGAGCAGCTGCAAAGCTGGCCCTGTGAACTCCTGCCTGGGTTGCACACCTCGGAGTAGATGTTGTTCTTTGCTCCCAGCTTTTCACTGACAGGACACACATTTAAGTGCTACCAGGAACACCTCATCACTGATGCGGTGACTCAGACGTCGTAGCTCTCTCATGACTAAATAAAGGACAGGGCTTTTTTAAGCCGTCTTAAATCCATGCCATTTATGTGGAGCCACCTTAAATCACTAGATGCAAAGGAAGACAGTTTCCATGGTAACTTCAGGAGGAAGCTTTACTGCATGAACTGAAGGCTCTTTTATAGCCCCGTGTTTTAGCCACTAATTGCAGGAAAGAGAATTGCTCTCTCTTTGGTAACTGTTATGACCCTGAATCACAACTTTGCATATGAATACAATAATCAAGTAATAGAAACAGCAATTTCTGCATTACTGTTACTACTATCAATGTCAATATTTCAACAAGCAACCTGTGGTTTCAACACCAATTGAAAAGGTCTAATTAAGTATGTTTTGTACAATATGAAGTTACACCTGTGACTTTTAACACTATATTGACCATCCTATATTAACCGAGTTTCTATTTTACTGAGTCAAACACCTCTGAGAATCCATCAATCCATTTATACTCATTTGTTACATAACTGAACTTTGAGCACTGCGGTTGCAATGAGTCCTAAGTGGCTTTTTTTTCATTCAAATATGCAAATCACCTCAATTATATGCAATTAAACTTGTTTTAATGTGAGACTCTAAAATAGCCAAAGATAATGTGAATCAAGCCTAATTCGATTAATCAAAACTGACGAATACTACTTAGGGTATTATTACCTGATATTCAGATGTTTGGCACGCATTTCTCATTTGTAATCAACATAAAAAATCAAACTATGCTTCCTGTTCATTTGATGCATTCTCAGCAAGGGGAGCTGATGTTTTAATTCACTATGGTAAATCAACACTGAGCATCCTGCAAACGACGGTGCCTCCTGCTGCAGCATCCCGCTCTCCATTCCCATTCCTCCATCCCCTCCACCGTCCCTTCTCCTGCCACATGCCATCTGTGTGACAACACCCAGCGGCCACAGGGTCCTCGCTGCAACCCGCAGAAATGGAAAATCACCCTGGAAATCTGCAAGATGAAAAGCAAACTCCACCTACCCCAGAACAGATGCTCTCAGTAATGCCGTATCACACATTTACAGTATTTAGCAGATGCTCTTATCCAAAGTGACTTACATTTTTCTCAATTCAGAGACAGTCCCCCCTGAGGTGGGACTCAAACCCACGATCTCTTGGTCTAGAGGCAAGTGTCCTAACCACTAGACCACCAACACCCTACCATTTGGAGATTTAACTAACTAAACAAACTTTGACTAGACAATCAGTCTGCAAAACTAAATCTGATTCTAGTAATATCTAAGCAACGTATAAGGGTAACAAATGCAAGGATCACTGCATCCTTAGCATACCTGTTAGCACCAGCATCAGGACTTGTTCATCAGCATTATCAAAGGCCTGAAGCAGTATATACTAGCACTTGCATCAATTAGCCTATTTGCTTATAGGAGCTGCGCTAATGCACTGGGTAGGAGATGCATCAACACTAACATATGTGCAGCACATGCAGACACCTGGCAACCGCAACAAAATTAGCATACCAGGTGACAGCCAGTTAACAAATACCACACCTACGACCCATGACAAATCATACTCTTATATATAGTGGTTAGCATCTTGAGTCATGATACTGATTTTGGACTTTAGTTGTTAAGAGTAACAGTCTTCCACTGATGGAAGCAACCACCGTTATTCTCCTGGCTCAGATATTTAACCCAAATTTCTTCAGTAAGACTGCAAGCTGCATAAAGAAGTAAAATTGACTGGAATAAAAGAAAACAGGAAAAAACTGAGTGCTTCGCTTCATGAAGTCTTGAATGACAACTGGCTAAATTTTAGAAGCACTGTAATGGTTGCACTGTCATGAATGTTGCACCCCGAGCACAGCAGTAGCGTTATTTCATTTCACTGTGTCCTGTGCAGAGATGACAATAAAGCTTTACCTGACTTGAGAAGTGCTTTATAACACTCACAGAAACGAGTCAATAGTATCAGTTTAAGTTCATAACACACTGTAAACATTACACATCATAAATGTTACATGTGACTCAGATACAGTTTTAATTTTAAAACAAAAACCTGATTTATTTACAGAGAATCAGCAGTTCAGCCGAAATATATTTTTTCAAGTATAATATTATTAGTTAACAAATGAGAAGAAAACGACGGTCTATGATGCTGACTCAGCTAATGGGGAAAACGAGTCTCAACCAAACCAGACTAATTTCAAAGAATATTCTTGTGAGAAAATGAGCTGGTGGTTCGTGGTAGGATGCCTTTCTCTGCTGGGGAAAGTGGGTGAGGAGAATGACATAAGTAGATAAGGTGATGTTCCACGTCACGGGACAGTATACACCTCTCTCCAGTGAGCCAATGAGGAATGGTCAAGCTGACGAAGAGTAATAAGAATAACTTAGAGTGTATCTAAACACCTACGGACATGGCCGGCCCAGCTCTACAGTGTGAGCCGGCTCTAACAGTGTGAATTCTGGTCATTTTGCTGAATGAAGCGTGTGAATGAAGCTGCCTCACATGCACTTTATTACATGCATGGTAATGCATGTATCAACTGTTTATCCCACCCCATGATCCCACTGAATATAAATCTTTCCTATTTTCCCATATTGCAGTGAGTTCACATATACACTGTTGAATTGCACATCCTTTCATCTGCAGTCTCTTGTTTATAGTCTATTTTGTTTATATGGGTTATCTTTTTCTATACTTTTTCTTTGGATTAACATTATGTTGACAGCTGCACCAAGAGAAACACCTCTTAGCTGGCAAATACCGACTGTGATACAATGAAGAGCCACAGAAGCACCCGTCGAGAGGACACTCACCATTTTCTTTACATTCTTCCGGTGGCTTCGCTTTCTTGGCGAGACGTGGATCAAGCCAAGAAGTCGTTTTGGTGTTGTGACTAAACAGAAGAAGGACATTGTTGCAGGGGAATGGATGCAAGAATAAATTCAGAAAAGTATATACAAAATCACACAAAACTACAAAGTCACATAAAAGCTTCAGTTTGTAAAAGGGCTGTAACATTTAATTTGTTTATTTCTGATGACTCTCCTGAGTGAGAGCTGTTCAAACAACGAAGAGGAACATCTGCGCATTTGGAAACGTCATGCCAGTAGGACTCGGGTTCAAAGTGAACTGAAATCACACACGAGAGGATACAAAGAGTTCAAGAGTTTACCAAATGACACACCAAGCACACAAACTAAATTCATCAGAACCAGGCTACCACAATTACAGATTTTTATGTTTGAACGTCAGTGTGGGAAGTGATTCTTCACAAGGATTAAAGCAGTGTCAAATAATTACAATAAAGAAGTCAAAGGAAAAATTCATTATACTATTCTGATTTCTACAGATTCAATTACCTGGGGAGCTTAGCCTAACAAATGAGAAAACTTAAAAACAGAAACACTCAAGATGGCAAGGCTTAGGGTTTGGGTATGCATGCATCACTTACTGGTATATCAAGATTTTTAAAATGACTGTTCTATAGTGTTGTTTCTTCTCATGTCACAAAACCTGTCTGTTAACCAGATGGCTTCTCTGTAACTCTGAGCCTACACAGTTGGGCGATCATTGCTGCCACTTGGGAGCAGCCAATCAGACAAATGCAACAGCTGTCAGTCTCAAACGGAAAGCGCTATATATGCTGATACCTGGAGGTTTGCATCTGTAAGCCGCTATTTCATTTGCTCCACACTGTGTCTTAAACTGATGGGCACAGATTAGTCACCAATCATCATCACACATTCATTAACCCATGTCTTCCCTTTGACTTTTTCAATGCCAAAATTAAACCACAAATTATCTAAGGTGAAGACACACACTGTATCCAGTGACATGTAGAGGAGCTGAGCTGTTTTAACAATGTGCTCTGAGGGGTGTCTAATTCTTCATTCACACAGCACCAGCAAGAAAACTCTCCATCTAGCAACCATCTCTGAACTCTTCTATATTACACTATATGTAGCATCCTGGATGTACACTTGTGTCAGTTAGTCAAGATTCCATTATGATAATAATATTAAGGGCCAAACTAATGATAAAAGAACCAACTTGTGACAAGAGAACCACCTTTAAGTCATGCATAATACAACATACCAACCATATCTGTCCATTAATAAAGCTGATTCCTGCAGGCTTCACTTATGGGTTTATGATACCTTCATAATGTCATCTGGTAGAAAACAACTAAAATTAACTAGAGCAGAACATTACCCACACCTCTCCCTTTCAATCTGAATAATCTTCAGAAACTTGGCTGAAAAAAGCAGCTAACGACCGGCTTATGCTGGTAGCAGGTTACAGCTGGTCTAAGATGGTTTTATTCGTAACATCCCAGCTCTTGCTGTTCTTCGATGGTTTAGCTGTGTGGGTGCGGCCACCCTATTAAGCCGGACATGCTGGCACCACCAGCCAAACCAGCTAGAATGGCCATCATAAGCTGGTATTACCAGCTCAACCATCATATGAAAAAACATACTTGAAGCTGTACTTAAACTATAAGAATTGGTCAACCAGCTTAACCAGCTAGTTTGTTCAGCCAGGATGCAATAGCATAAGTATGAGAAGTACAGGAATAACACAGCTGTGTTAACCTTCTGGTTAAAAAGCTCGAAGCTCAAGAGAACTGCTTATTGCCCCAATAGCTACATCCTTTTGAAAACGATGATATTCTGCAAGGTTGTTTAGCATTGCAAGAACGGCCTTCCACTCCATGAAACAGCCTTTCAGGGCATTTTCTGATTTCTCAGGCAGGTTAATTGCATAGACCTCAGCTAATTCAGGCAAGCTTGTCCACTGAAGTAGGTCTTTTCTACTTGAGTACATTCATGCTTACTCAATGAAGTAGACCTCCCCCTTCTCTGTGTAAGCCATCTCCCAGTTGTCGGGTAGTGCCCCCAGGTCGTCGCTGTCGTCCTGTTTCGGTGGCGATGTCGAAGGCTGCTCCTCATCCTTGGGGGCCTCTGTAGGGGTGATGGTGGGGGTTTCGGTGGGACAGGGTTCTGGTGGAGTGTCCCCCGAAGCATCTGTGATTTTGTCTTCCTGTTCACTTGATTCTGCAGACGGAACACCTCCAGTCAGACACGTTGGCTCCACTGGCACCCTCATACCACAATGAAATGAAAACTATTCAAAAATGGACATCCCTAAATACTCCACAGTGTCTGACTTTGTGTCCAGTCATGGAGTGGCATCCCATGTAGGGAGTACCCTGCCATTAGCCCTGGGCTTCTTGGGATAGATCCCAAGCTGGCTGTTTACTGAAGGCAGATGGATTGTACCATTCTGCTTTGCTCTTCATCAAGCCTTGCAAATTTTTTAAAGGGCTCATTTCATTTGATTAACTGTAGCTGACAATTTAACAGTTTCCTCTAGTTTTTTTCTGTTCTATCAATTCTGTCTATTAGTTTTATTACACAGAATCAAATACAGTTTAAACAGCAGCACATTATGTGGAGAAAGCTGATGCATTTTAACTGAATTTCCTGCAGTTGCCCCATAACAGTATTTTTAATGAGGAAGGGAAAAAAGTGGACCATTAAATTAAAGTTAATTACCAACATTCAGCAGAAATCAAAATTCATTTAACCCAAGGGTGACCGCTCTGCCCTGGGCAATGCATTCAAATCAATACCTGACTGACAACGGAGCTGAAGTTGACGGATTATCTGCAGGATCATGGACACCTACCAATCAATGTCTGGTTTCACTATGGTACCTATACCTTACAGCTTTCCAACTTTTGCAACAGTTTCAAATTTTCTCAGATAAAAAGCACAAAAACTCTGAGACCACTGAGATGCTTTATGTAATGGGTCTATAGAGTAGGGATGGGTCGATCCAGATTGTTTTAGTTCCAATCAGATTCGGGTACACAGCTGCTGATACCAATACAGATTGCGATATAAGAGGTCTTTTTACTTTAATATTTTAATATAACAAATATGTAATATATGATACATTATAAATATTTTTTAACTATTTAAACTTTTTCATACAGATGAAAATATCTTCTTGGAGAGTATACGGAAGTGATGAATGTTTTAAGTGCCGAACAACTTTTCTCCCACTGGAAACAGCATCACTTACACCTCGTTATGATAGCATGCAGCCCCTCATGTATCGCAAGCTGTAGCGAGTGCGCCAAACAGCCCGAGGTAGCCACTTCGAAATCATACATTGTTTTGTTATTACACGTTGTCTCGCACAACTACGCGTGCGCTGTTTTTAGTGGGATTTTCCACTAAACGCTATCGTCACCTCTCAAAACTTCAAAACTTCAGACTGCAAATCGCTGTGCTAACAGTTGCTATTAGAAGCGTCAAATACTTCCACATCGTTACCCTCTTATCTGTTATTCATACGCTCCTCGTACTGTAAAGGGTGTGCACGTGACGTCACTGCAGGCGGAAGTCACTCCGCTCCACCCACTTAGTGGCAAATAGATTGAGTGGCAGCGTCAGTGTTCAGCCTGAATGCCACAAAAACACATTTAAACTGGGAAAGAGTTGTCGTGCGATTGATTGTAGGAATTAATTTTACACAAAATAGGAGATATCTTTTTAGAGACTCCCAAAAACTAAATCATTAAGTATATCGGAAGTGTATCGGTCACGGATACCCGATCTGTCAAATAGTTCTGGATCGGCGCCGATACCGATCCAAATATCGGATCGGTGCATCTCTAGTATAATAAGGCTTTCACAATACTGATTTACTCTCTAAATGACAGAACTGGCATATTGGTAAATTGCTATTTTTTTGTAGCCGTGATAGAACGTAATAGCTGCAGAAACCGCCAAGGGCAACAATAAAAATATCAACAATAATATCAAGGAAGGCAATAATATCAAGGAATATCAAAACAACAATAATACCAAGGAAGGCAAGTAAATTCTTAAAATATAATTAATAATATGGTGAAAAAAATAGTAAACCGAAAAAGTATTGGATGCTACTTCCTGCCTGTAATAGTTACAGTGTAAAATGTTCTATATTGGATACTCTTTCTGTGGCTCGGACATGACAATGCTGTAGAATCACCGTTTTTTTTTTAATGTCCTGCTGTTGCCTGACCTGGAGTGATGGCGACGCTGTTGCCATTGACAACAGGTCTCTCCTCCTCTTCCTCTTCTTCCTCCTCCTCAAGGGGCTCGATGCTGACCTTTTCCATGTTGCTCACTGACTTGTTACGTTTCCTCTTCCCCTCAGAACTGGGTCGGGCTCCGGGCAGAATCTGGTCCGTTACATTAAGCAGCAATGGTGTGGGTTCTGCTGGGGGCTTGGGGGTGCCGTAGTAGTTATCTACAAAGTGACCGCACAAATCGGGTGTTTGTGTGCTCAGAAGCATTAGCCTGAATATACATGGGCTGTACCAATTATCTACACAGAAACACTTGTTCTTGAAAACGGCGCACCAGCGGCTTACTTACGCACAGGCAGCACGGCTCTGTCCTTTTTCATTATACATTATTTTAGAGCTTTCTATTAATGTTTGCCAAGTTATTTGTACTTCCTATGAAAATCTATATTAGAGATGCACACTCATCAGGAGTGAACATAGCGAATGTTATTTAAAGATGGAATTAGGTAATCTCTTCATCACTGCGTGCGGAAATATACTCGTGCAATGGGATCACTGTGAAATGTCTGCCAAGTTATTTTTTTACTGTCATAAACGTCAGAAAAAATATTACTAAGAGAAAAAAACACCACTGTAGAATACTGAGTAGATAAAATTAGTAAAATTAGAGCAGAATTTCTCTAATGTACAAACGTTTCTGCTATAACGCAGCAAATGTGCTCCTCTAAAACCTCGCTTATGGATAATATAGGGTGGGGGCAGACCACTTAAAACATAACTAAAGCATTAACCATTACATTCATCGTATTCTAAATGATTTATAAGATAAAGCTTTTCCTTGAAAGCTAAAGCTTTTCATTTGAGTTAAACAGCTGAAATTTCACCATCAGGCTTTTCTTGTAACCTCGTGCACTCGTATTTATGGCAATGGAGTGAAAATTGGCACTTGCAGATCAAAGCAGGTGGTCTAACTGAGCTAATGAGCATCACATTTGCTGAAATAGTGCATAAGCCAGAGAGAGATGGACATTATACAGACACCGGTCCCCTATTTACCACCCCTGTTTGAGCCAATTCGCATTTAGGAAACTACCGCTCATTCGCTTTCAGTGAGAATCTTCCTGAAACGTAACTGCATTGCAAAAATGGCATATGAACGCACATTATTTTTCAATTTGGTGATATTATTCTCATATATAACTATGGTTTATTTCCCCAGAATTATCAATCTCATTCCTTAATAATTCAAAGGGATTTTTTTTGTGTTTTATTTCCTCTTTTAATTTCCTCTGGGAAATCAACAAAATGGGTTTTGACAACTTGATTAGGAAAATGCATTATACTAAAGAGTGAACTAATGAACAGATGTCGCTCACCTTATACACTCTACATATCCATGGGGGTAACATTTATTATCTGTCAAACGTCTATCAGTGTGCTCATCTGCTTCAGTGTGTTTGGACCTGTAAGCCAATCAGGGCTCCCGCTGAAGCCTACACAGATTGTTTACCATGGGTCTAGTAATTTGACTGTGAAAATCCTGCTAGTCTAGATTTACTATTCCAGAAGAAACTAACTAGACAGAACCATCATAATAACAGTATTAGACCACACCAAGAAAACATCTCGATGAAACTCAAATTTATATATTTTGAGCAGAAACAGTTCAGTGGTATACTGGGTAACACTGTAGCATCACACTTCCATGGTTGTGGGTTCAAATCCCTTTACACATATCTGAGTGTGTCTGTGTTCTGGTTAACTCCTGCAGTACAAAAACATGCAGACACCCATAAAGTGTGATTGTTGTCCTGTGATGGACTCCAGAAACTTTGACCCTGTACCAGATAATTGGCATGTACCATGATTGGATGAAAATAATACCAACAAATTACCACTTGGAAAATCAAATAAAGATACACATTGTAATGGAGATATAATGGAGATTGCAAAAATGTTAGTTAATTAATTATTACGTTTCATGTAAAGATGATAGCGACACCTGACAAAAATTGGTCTAAAATACCTTTGGGGAAAATGCAAGTTTTGTTTCCACTATAAATCCAAATATTTTTTAAAAAGGGGTATTGTTACATTACCTTCATATGTTCCACTCTCTAACAAGGCTCCACTACTCTCCAATTCCATAAACCGATCAACAGTCACAAAGTTGTAGTCTACCCCTGGAACCTCCCCTTCCTTGGGCTGTCTCGTGGTGCCTGGGGGGGGGGGAGAAGAATTATCACTTAACTGTCTGCAGGTTTACAGGTCAGAGGACATGTGAGAGCAGGTCACCAAGATATCAATCCCTAAACAGATCATGAATGTAGATGAAACAGAATACATTCCTATGCTGGTTTATATCTGCTTTTCTACACAATAGTTATAACGCGTGACCTTAAATATTAACATAGAATAACTCAAAAACACATCAGAAGAGGCTATGGTTAGTTGGTAAGTGTATCTCGTTAAAAGAATTAAAGAAATGATAAGACAAACGAGACGTGATCACCAAAATGTGCCTGTCATGGAAAGGCTGCAAGAAGATGTTAAGTTTCACTGACACAAGGTGCCAAAAAACTGACCATTCATGCAAGCAGGACATTACTTAAGGTTCCAAAATGCCACAACAAGTACAGTTCACCACAGCTGAAGTGGAAGAACGGCTAGGACTCATATCAGATCTCGCCTGCACTTTACCAGGGGGCATTTGGAAGGTTTAGAAAATAAGCAGATCTGTTGGCCAGGCAAGACAAAAATGGACTGTGTTTTTGCTCTCGGCAACTAAGCCTAAGTATGGCAATGGCAGCCTAGTTCAGCTGGGAGGCTTCAAGTCAGTGCCTTTTAGACTTGGTGAGATCAATCACAATGGAGGCAGAAAATTCCACATATATCCTGGAAGAGAACATACCGCAGTCTGCAAAGGATCTCAGAGTCGACTCAACTTACAGCAGAACAGAGACAAAAACGCACAGTGGCTTTAAAGACAGGAAAGTCAACACTCCAGAGAGGCTCAGTCAAAGGCCAAACCTCGATGAAAATCGAGAAAAGCGATCAGGAGTGAAGGAATGGCTGTACAGCATCTGTGTGCAAGCAGGCCGAAGGGGCCCAATGAGGCCTGCAGAACGTTTATCCTAAACCATGTCTGTTACTCTGTCAAACTCCAAGGGGGGAAATACTTACATACTTACCAATTATTTTATGCTTCATGAAAGCTGATATTTGGTGCTCATCATTGGTGTTAAAAAAAAATAAAATCCATATTTTACCACAAATACTAAAATAAAAGTACAAGGATTAGATGCAGGACTTTCTATACGCATTTACGTATTTAAAAATATGCTAACTTTGTACTTGCATTTATTTTAATTTCTGATATTTGCATTACAGTCATTTTAATAATGAAGAATGATGAAGTGATAAACCATTGCTGAATATGTGGACATTTTCCCAGTATGGTTTTTTGTCTATTCCCAATTCTTAATGTTAATTTCTTCACTTAGCCAATTGCATTTGGCAGGTGAATATTAGCTGTGTCAGTGAAATTGGGCCGTGATCTTTAACAGCAATGACCTCAACCTTCACCTCTGGGTGAGAAGTACAATTAACTACTCTGTACACCTGAATCACCAGCCTTCAGAAGCGACACTGTCCCACCTCAGTGTACCCCAAGGTCAATGTACTCTGCTTCAAAAACAAGCTGACTCCACACAGAGGTACTAAGGAGCTTAGTAAGACAGCCTGATACATCCCTAACACTTAGACAAAGTGCCACAAATCTGATAAAGTGGGGTGTTGGAAATCGGGGGTGGGACGCATTCCTAGATAGATAGATAGATAGATAAACAGTAGCACATTCCTTATCTTTTATTATGAATATGCACATTACTAAGGCCAAAACATATATAAGACTGTAGTCATGTATCAGACAAAGTCATTTTGTCATATGGATCAGTCACTTTTTTGGACCTTCAACAGGGCGATGATACATGATACTGTATCTCTATGATTCAAAGATTATTTTAAAATCTTTCTAACATTGAATCCTTTCATGATGTGACAACTGCAAGTGTGTCCATCGCATCCCCACTCCCTTGCCTCCCAAATTCGGGGGGGGGGGGGGGGGGGGGGGGGGGGGGGGGGGGGGGGGGGGGGGGGGGGGGGGGG
>JAODKC010000001.1:29407578-29422279 GCA_026777985.1 Mormyrops attenuatus
CACCCCACCCCAATGTCAAACTCCTTCCAACACCAGTGGGTGTCAATGTTATGATATTCACTGTAAAATATTAAACAACTGCTACTACAAACTCTAATAAAATCACGACAGCTATATTTTCCCCAGATGGTCCTGTCACCTTCCCCCAATTCCTCCCACACCCCCAACCTCCACTATCTCTAGCCCCCATACACTCTCCTCACCACTCCAAAAATCTTTATTAAAAGCCCGAATTTGCGTGACTACTCTCAGTATAATAAGATTAACCAAATGTGCATGTGTGACTGTCCTTTCGTGTGTCACCAATAAATTATACTGCTTCAATTTTGGTGCTATTTGTCTCAATATGAACTAGGCCCCAGATCATCAGCTATACAAAGGTCAATGGAAGTTTGAAAAAGACCCATCAAATACTTTAAGAGTGATTGTATCTACAAGATCAAGATAATGCCTTCTGCAGCCACTCTCTCCTTCCTTTGCTGCCACCTAGCACTGCTGCATCAATTTTTGGTATGATTGGTCTCAAAATTTGATGAATTTCAGATCACCCATGTAATGTGTCTGCAGATTTTGGAAAAGATCTGTTAAAAAGTTATCACACTAACGAGAATATTTCATTAGCTGAATTTTAAAAATGGACTGAAACTGAAAGGGGCAAAAGGACAGCAAACCGGCATAGATCCCTTCGTAGATGATACAAAAATGTCCACATGCACAAAAAAATGTTTTTTTTTTGTGATTTAAACTGAAAATAATACACAAAATAGTGAAATATTAATTTGTTAAAGAAGATATAGAGGAAAAACCATTAATTTTGTTGCCGAAAGCTGGTGGTGGTAACTTAAATGAAATTTGCATTGTGTTAGTAGCTTTCCTATCTTTCAAAAATGAGAATCTCCCAGAATGTCACACCATTTAATTCTGCTTCCAGTTATTATTAATGCTACATAATTTAATTTGGAAAGCTGAAGGTATAATTAAAATTCAAATTCAGCATGCCGGAAGGTATTTTCCACATATACATTTAGTCTCCATGTCACAAACTGATCTGAGGTCAAACCCAAAGCTTTGAGTTGCCTTCATCTTCAGTCACAAACATATGCAGCATACCTATAATATTTATAAACCTCACATGGAAGCAACTCAAAAATGTCATACTTCATCTATTACCATAACAACACCATCTACAAAACTTCAAACACTAACGTACACAGGATAATCAACATGCTTTGTAAACCATCAAGCACCCACAAAACACTAGCAAAGAATTGTGCTTCATTTTTGAAGGTCTTGAACACTATTAAGCTAACATTTTAGGCACAAGGACAATACATCAATTACAAGTCTTGTACATTATTTAATTAACATCTTTTATACAATAAAACTCCACAGATCATCTAACAGATATGCCATATTCACACAAGCTTCATTCATGATGCCATTCACAACTTCTGGTTGGTTTGTTCATCTGCTGATTCATTTCAATGGCATTTCATCATGTATGGACTCCATTCCGGTGGAGGAGGCTGTTCCATTTGGGGATTCTGAGTAGTCATTGTCGAGCTTGTGGGAAGACAGTCAGGAAACTGGCACCAAAAAGAATCTGTAATATTCTTTCCAGAATCCTCCACTTTGGTCTATAAAGACACGTTCTGATAGAAAGGCATTGGTCGGTCTCTTGGTGAAATATTTCATCCGTGTAGCAGTAAGACAACTCAGAGTCAAGTAACCGCCATAAATATGTGAATATGTCTTTCAGACAAAGCATAGTTTGAAACAGACATAAACTCTTTATGTTGGCAGAAGAGGGGAGAGCCCTTTATTAATAAATTGGGATTGTCTACATGTATGAAAATTAGATGCTGAAAGTATGAAATTTCAATGAGGCTCTTGCATATTGTGTTTCCATCTATCATACAGGATTTGTTTAGCAAAGCGGTGCTAGATTATGATTTCCCTAATAAGGCACGTACTACTCTGATTCATCAGCTCATTCACAAGTAGATCTTCCTAGGTCTTTTACCCCAAAGCTTAAAACTTGATAACTTTAAGCCATCCTACTATTCGACAAAATAAAAATGCATTAGACGTCTGTGAGCATCATCTTTCTTGGCTTCCTTATGGAGAAACCCCCACGGGAAGATGATGAGGTTTTAGCCTGAGGACACTGCGGACACGTCTTGGCAGCACAAGCATGCGGCTCGCATTTTGCCAAAAAAAACGTTCCCTTCTACTGCAATAAGCTTTGCCACAATGACTATGAGTGCAGCATTATCAATGTAGATAAAATATAAATTTGACTGTCCATCCAGAGTAATCAGCAAACCCATGGGATGTTAAAACAGGAAGATTCATAGCCCCCAGATTGGCCATTAATCGCAACATATGTTATATCAAGACGCTACCAGTCTAGAAATCATGTCTGCCAGGCATTCTCTGAAATAACTTTTTCCTTAAAAGAACAAGCTATGATTTGCACTGTACTACAGATATGTCTTGGAGAGTCTCTCCATAATTCTTTTTGTTAAATGTGATTCCATAAACAAATGTCTTATTACAGCTTACGTACGTCTCCATGCAATTTTGGAATAAATGCTAATTAGACATATCACACTAATTTCACCTCTGCATTTCATAGTACTAAAATGAGTTAAATTGACATAAACATTTTAAAATATGCCACCTATGCATTTAACTAACTGCACATAGGGAATTTTCCCTGCATCCAAATACTAGGAAATTTCAGGAGTATTTAATCACAGTTAGGCTCTATGTTCCTTGGCTACAGTTCTCTGCAGATCTCATTATATGCTCCTTTCACGTAATAGACATTAACAGTAAAGTATCAAAATCTATGACATTCATAACAGTGGCACAACATAGACAAATAAGTTACTAGACCAGCAACTACTGCTATCATGGGTTTCTCACAGTGCCCCTGTGTTTTGCCTGAAAATCACAGAATAGATAAAAAAAACAATTTCTTTTTGCAGTGACTGCACCAGGTTGCCAAAACCGTAGCAATTAACCTCCAGCCTTTCCGGAACCCTGTCGATACCATCAGCTCCTCAGTGTTCACACATCAGCACCTTTGTAGCCTCACTTGCATGAGTAATTGCTGGTCTCCAGTTGCCCGCACCAGTACACCATGGAACAAGCACGTCTTTGTTAGCTATTTGTTTGACACATTTAGCTAAGTGTGGGACATATGAATTAAGGGAGAAAATAGATATAAACTTGCCATGTTCAAAAGATCAGGCAATCCATAGTAACGAAACACGCCACTGTGTATGACGGAAGTGATATTCTCTGGATCGATGACAATGTTGCCAGACTCCAAAAAACCAAATGTGTGATAACGCAAAGTCACGCAGACTTACCTCACGTCGGTAACACACCATCCGCAACACTGCTGACTTCTGATCTTTCCAACAGTGTACAGTACTGTGTATAAGTCTTAGGCTGCTAAAGAAAATTATGGTAAAATGTTTATGTTGGTGTAAAACTATGATTTATGTATGCATATGTGTGTTAGCTTCACTATTTCAAAACCACAGTAACCATCCAATATACCCGTGTATTTATACCTCACAAGTTATTTAACTAATGAAGTCAATTAATTAAGAGTGCTGGTGCTGAAATTTAATTGAATGGCTGGGGGGGCCCCGAGGAGAGGTTTGGGAACTGAAGCTGTGTTCTTCCTACAAGATATCAGTAACTTTTTGGAGAACAAGAATAAATCACTTTTCTATTGTGTTAGTTAACTTTATATATATTCTAATGTTAAATTATATGTTTGCTGAGCAAATATACACTTACAACCCGGATAAATAGCTCTAAACATTTTCTCTGACTGCCTAACACTTACTGCTCCAGCATACACACCAAGTCATAAATCTCATCCCTGCATGAAGCATCCATGAAGCATCGATCTGCCCCCAGCTGTGTCCCTAGGAGGACTGAAGCTCCACTCGGTGTGTACTGTGTGTGCCCATCAAATCCTAGCATTTTTCTCGCTAACAGAAAAGTTTCCCTTAGGTTGGCCGTGCAAAACTGTGGACACGAGGAGATACAGCCTTATCTGCTATTGTTCAGGCTTTGTTTCAAATCTCTGTTAAAATGACCAGTACTGTTTAAATTGCGGCCTTATTTAGCACTTCCTGGTGCATCATTTTGAACCTTTTTCTGCATGTTACAACATAGTACTTCAGCTATTATGAAAAATTCGTATGTGGCTATTGCAATCAGTGCAAAACATAATATAATAAAACTCTCAGAACCAACAAAATGCTCAATAAAAATCAGCACTAAAATTAAGTTTTCGGATTAACCATTATGACTAAATCAAAGAGTCCACATGTACAATACAGGTTAGGACAAACTGCAAAATAAATATTACGAAAATAATGCATTTTCAAATAAGACTCCTTTTCACTGCAATTCCTTGATATAGGTTCCTTGATATTGATATATGAAAAGACATACTTGGTTACAAGAGTGTATCTACATATAGAAATTTGCTCCATTCCAGTAAATATATTCTCTAACCAACGAATTATCTTCATGCAATCACTTTCATTTAAAAATGACAGCTCCGTAATCCAAAACGACTATACACTCGTAAAATGCACAGTTTATATATAGCATCAGTGATTTTGGTCCTGACAAAAGATGCTGCAAAATCCTCTGCATCTTCCCTTAAAACACACACCTCCCTCGTCTGATGTAAAAATTCCTGGTGACGGCTGAACCCCTTGATGGATTTAAAATGATGGAGTGATTTCTGCCGTGATCGATCCTGGCACATCTGACCCTGCTTTGTAAAGTCAATCATAATAATAATATACATACAGATTCAATTTAAGCTGACAGCAAGAGAGGTGGCAGGACTGATGCTGAAGGGTCTATTAAGCAGCTTAATGATAATAATCAATCAAAACAGTTGTTCTCTGATGCAGGAAGTCTATGGAGTAATTAAAAAAAATACAGCAATAATGTGCCAATAAGAAAAGAGGGCGGGCCTTAAACCCCTAGTGACAAGCAGCGCACACACCGATTGGTCACCTTCCCATGTGACCGTAGAGGTAGCTGCGGCCTCTGGAATCTAACGACCAGGGTAATTTCATGCTGGAGTCATACCAGATTCTTAACATGCTTTGTACACCGTGTCACTTTAACTGTGCTGTCAGGATCTGAATGTAAATATATAATATAAACCATACAGTTTCTCTCTGGCCTCCCGTGTTATCTGGAAAATCAGCTATTCAACATGCTCAGATTTGATTTCTCACATGAGCTCATATGACCTTCATAAATGTCCTTGTAGTATTCAAAGCAAAACATAGAGAGCGGTGGTAACGTAGGGTCCTCATGCCATTCTGTGTCACAAGCACAATGCACAGCAGAGATACTGATCAGCTGCGGTATGGGTCCCAGCTGATAAAATGAGCGTGGAGGTTCCGTTGGAATCATCTGTAAGCGAGGGCCGTGGCAGGCTCACCCATGCGAATCCGAGATAATGGGGGTGCAGCCTTCGTGTTGTACGATGTCAGCAGCAGCCCCTCCTAGGCCCCAAAGATCTCCGTCACCCTGCACCATGCATAAGCGCTGCCTCACTCACCGCCGCCTGGCTGTAGGGGATTGGGATTGATGAGGCCAAAAACTGCAGGAGTCTGCACATTCCCTCAGTGCCTTTTTCACTGGGTCTCCCCCCGCAGCCCAACAACATGCAGTCAAGTGACCTGGCATATTTAATTCACCCATAGTGCTGGAGACTGTGTGAGTGACTGTGTACGCATTCGTACCCTGTGGTGGACTGACATTCCATCTAACGCGCACCCCCTGCCGTCAGCCTGGTTCTGGCTGCTATAGGAACCCGCTCCCCAACCACAATCCTAGGCTGGATAAGTGGTTAAACGATGGATGGATCGGCCATTTTCAGGACAGAAAAAAACATTACGTTACATTACTGCTGAGCAACAGTATACTCAGAGCAGATAACTAGAAGTAAAGCCTTTATGTATGAGCCTGCCCACCGAGTTGTAAATAAGGGACAAGTTACTGTGAAATCATATCAACCTCATCAAGATTCCCCAGGATGGATCCCAAGACACGAGCCTCTAATCATCAGCTAACAAGTCCTCTCCAACCTTAACCAATTCCAGAATGATCAAAGCGCTCGCTGAGAATGATGACTGGTCATGAGTAATGGGCATCATTAACAAAATAAACATGCAGCAAGCAAATTATAAACTCAGTTGATGTATTTCAGGTTCATTCCCCCCTGCAAAGCGATTTTTGCAATAAAAAATGTGAAAAGGTTGGATAAATAATTACTTTCAGAGGGATGAATGCATGAACTGCATAAAAATAACCATGAACAGAAAAACCTTCTCTGAGGCAGGATGAAGTTATTACTTACGGCGGTAAGGCCGTCCCCTCATCCTCATGTGCTAATAACTCACGCCATGCTGGTAGGTCTCTTCATATCACTTACCTCCTACAGTCCCCTGTTTGTAACACTTACTCACCTCCTACAGTCCGCTATCTACAGTGCCGTTTCCCAGATTTGGTCCTAGCAGGCCACCGGCTATGTTCATCTTCAGTCCAAGTTCTTTCTAACTTCTGCTTGATTGAGTTGTTTATTAAATTCATTTACTTGCAAATGCTTAAACTGTAACAATATTTAGGTTGCATTATGTGCAATGCATTTGTCTGAAAATAATTTTAAAACTGCACTATAAATCGTTGTGAAGGAATAATTGTATCAATGAAAAATGACTCACTGTTTCTCTTTAAGCTGGTTTGGTAACATTTGTATTCACTATTCAGTTTC
Organism: Mormyrops attenuatus; assembly: GCA_026777985.1. Classification (NCBI taxonomy): domain Eukaryota; kingdom Metazoa; phylum Chordata; class Actinopteri; order Osteoglossiformes; family Mormyridae; genus Mormyrops; species Mormyrops attenuatus. Next base: position 29,414,414 of record JAODKC010000001.1, read on the forward strand.
AGTTTTAACTCCTTTTAACTCCTGAAGAATTATAAGAATAATTAGGGAGTAATCTGATTTTTTAAAACTGAATGTTCATATATTATCAAATGAACAGAAAAGATTTTATGAACATAAACACATAATATTTCTGTTTTGATTAAGATTAAAAGCTCAAAACTATTCAAGCTGTGTACTGTGACATGATCACAACTCTGCAAGACATTCAACAGTAAATATTAAATGGAGTTAGACTGCAGCTGAACCGCCAATTTACATGGTCTGCTACAAAGACCAGGTTTGGGAAATGCAGGTCTACCACACACACACACACACACACACACATGCACACACACACACACAGACCTGTACTCATATCTTTGTGGGGACTCTCCATTCATTTCTATGGGGAAAACCCAAATGCCAACAATGACGACCTTAACCCCTACCCAGCCCTAACCTTAGCCACAAGTACCCAAACAAAATAAAGACTTTTGGCATTTTTAGTTTTTTTATTGTAGTTTCATATTTCTAATAAATTTAATTTCTTCTTATGAGGACTGAAAAAATGGTCCCCACAACGTTAAAATAACAGGTTTTTATTAAATTGGGGGGATATTCGGTCATTCATACCCCCCCCCACCCCTCACACACAGAGCCTGAAATCTGTCTGCAGCTATTTCCTCCTAGTTTTCTGTATGTCACTTATTCTCCCCCAAAAGCCCTCCATTTTGAACACCACACATCACTGCTAGAATACCAATCTTTGATATCCTGTTAGTGACCAATCCTATTCTTAAGCAGCTGCAATGGGTCAAACTATTGGCACCCAGTATCAGTAAGTAACTGGGTAGACATGTCAGCTGGGCTAGTTAGGAACGAAATTCTTCAGAAGCTAAAATGGGGAATGTGTGAATAATGAATATACTCTATGGCTCTGCATGTTTTACTTGGGAGATTAAACCGGCAGCCACCATCCTTTATTTTGTGTTTATTTAAAGCACTTTGGAGAATAAATAAGCCACACTGTGTACTTTATGCATAGTGATCTCTGCTGGCAGCTGAATCCAGCCCATCTGGTTATGCTACATCTGCTGCTGGTGCAGGTGAACACAGAGCAGGTGAGCTTTTCCAAAGCCTTTAGCTGTGCCTCCACCATTTATCTGCATGAGTTTAATAAATCAGAACATTCTAGAAATACGGATGACTGTTGCATATGAGCAGCAGGTGGCCAAACAGTCAATCAGTTTGATCAGAGACTCAAACGTGCTGTATTATATCCTGAACATCTGAATATCATTTTGTGTAGCCAATCTGGCCAAGGGACACCTACTGCCTTTAAAGGGAGGCAGGACGAGAACTACACCGAACAGTGATGGGTTGGTTTGCAGTAAGGAGGGCATCAGGGCAACGTGGTACCAAAAGCTTTGGATAGAGCCAACGCTGAGAGGCGTTCTTATGAAAGCTCTGCTATTCGCTGCCTTTGGCTCCCCTTCAGGGCAGGTTTGCAATAGACTGGTTTGACAGTGAGGTTATACACTATGATATTAAGGACATCTTACATTTTACAGTTTGTAAAATATATCTACCACATGAGTAGATTCCATGCAAGGGCTTAACTTTGGGGGGGGTTGTGGTCGATGCCCATTTAGGGGGAAACATGATTATTGGGGGGTTACAATCCCCATAATTTACACACATGGTTTCATGTCTAACATATCATAGTTGCGTCCATAACACATAACTGGAAGTACTATACATTGGATAATAAATTCTAATAATAAAAACTAAATCATTAAACATCAGTTATCCATCCATCCATTTTCTATAACCACTTGTCCTATTCAGGGTTATGGAGGTCTGGGGCATATACCAGAAACTAGGAGTGCACCTATACCAGAAACTAGGAGTGCACCTATACCAGAAACTAGGAGTGTACGGCAGGAAATAACCCAGAACAGGGCACCAAGCCATCGCAGCACACACATGCCATTCTAAACACCAATTAATAAAACAAAAATAAAAATACTGATGAACATAGCATTTATGTAATACATTATGACTGCAACATAGACATTATGTGCCATTTCCAATCATCTATTAACATTTCTGGCATCCTGAAAAAAACAGATCCTGGAGATAGTCAGAATCCGACAGCCAATCAGATTCCACCTCACATGATTAGCCTGCAGACAGCATTCTGCTGCAGAAGTGTAAAAATGCTAATGTAATCCTAGTCGTCACATCTAATGGCCGGTCCTCACAGGGGAGTGGTAATGAGACCAGAACGGTGGTTTCACGTCTAAATAACAAACATACTACTCCCTGCGGTGAACGGTATCTGCGAAAACAGACCTGCTTCCATCGATTCGGGTGAAATCGAAACACATATGCAACACACTCTAAACCGCTCGCTATCAACCCTTAGATAGTACCTCAAATAACTTTGCAGTGGCCTCTTTATGTCACTCCCTCACTGACAGTCTGCTGCTATCCCAGCATGCACTTCTCTGGTGAATGTTATGAGTGCTGCTGGGACAGCAGCTGGATGCTGGCTACCTGAAAGAGCAGTCATGTGGATGGAACACGGGTCATAACTGCCTGAGAACCAGACAGGCTGTAATAAATCAAGCGGCACAATGCATTGGGAGTCCAGAACTCTAAACACACAAACATCCTCATCGATCAAACTTCAATACAGCCAGGATCCGGAGCATGGGGAATGTTGGGTTTGGACACTGTCGCTACTCGCAGCCTTCCGAAAGCTCTTTCAGCCCCAACAGAGGTAACATGAGTCTCTGTGGCCCCCTGAAATCCTTCTTTGAACCAACGTTCCCATTCTGGAATCCACTTGCTACTAAAAAGCAGCAGATTGAGAAGACGTCTTTAAGTGCTTCAGTAAAGTTGAAGTGAAACAGCATGAGCAGAGGGAACATCACATGGCAGCTTGCCGTCACCTGCTGCGGGCAGCCTCGCCCAAGCAATCCCTCCCATTAGAACCTCCTTACTGAGAAGAACATTCTAGCACAACATCCGCTTTTTCTGCTTTCACGGTAACAAGAATCTTGGGAGTTATTATACCACAAGCTGATTACGTAAATGCAGTATCATATTCTCCTGTAAATGAATTTCCTTTAGGAACACAATAAGAAGTTACTTTAAGCATCAATTTTCTGGTTAAATACAAAATATTTATAGTTCAAGACTGGGCAGCTCAGGAAATTACAAAAAAAGTCTTTAAATTATAAAAGATCTGAATTTAGCCGAGGGCAAGTTAGTGCAGTTGAAAATTCAGGGGAGAGTCCTGCGGGTAAAGCAAAGTATCGCGTTCACTTGAAATTCTGTGGTAAGGATGTAAAATGAGGTTGCATCTCACATCAAGTTTCATGGACATGAAGGAAAGCTTTGGTTGACTGGCACCAAAGTAGCCCTCAGAAATAACTTAAGCCCAGCAGACTTCATAGGGTGGTCTGAAGACAGTATGAAGGCTGTCTTTGTACCCGACTAGTCCAATGATAGCAGATATGATTGTTGAATGTTTGTTGTCTTTGAAATGATGTAATATGCAGTTTGAAATAGATCACAGTAAACAGTGGCCTAAGTTTGGCTTGTCTTTATTGAAACATAGGTACTGAAAAAATTAGGAGATCACAGAAAGATGAGGGGGGCTCAGTGGCTCACTGGACAGCGCTGGTGGCTCCCACATGCAGGGCTGGGGATTTGAATGCCGCCTCCACTCTATGGGTGTGGAGTTTGCACATTCTCCCTATATCACACAAGGTTCCTGCAGGTTCTCCTGTTTCCTCGCCTGTCTTGTAGCCTATGCTGCCTGAGACAGGGGTGAACTGGGTTTTAGCCCCCCTTGTGACCCTCGACAGGATAAGCTGTTAGTAGAAGGATGGATGGACAATGAGATGACAGCTTCATTCTTTAACTGTCATCTATATACCTGGAGATATGACCAAGCCACAGCTGCGCAGATATCAATGTCTGTCAACCCGTCAATACTCTGGGCAAGTTTGGGGCTCCATCACTGCTGCGGGAGTGGGATGGCCACATGGCCAGTTCTCATTGAGTTCGCCCCGCTATATGTGATAGCACAGCTAATAATCTATCTTAATGTCTCCTTGCAAACGGATTTTGAGTTGTGGTCATTGACAACTTGTCTTCAGGTTACTGGTGATAGAACTTTCATACCACCTCTACAGGGCCAAAATCTCTGAGAGATCCGCGGTCACAAAAAAGGAGTCTGGAGGACCATGAGCCCAGGCACAGTGAACCTGTATGAAGGCCAAAAGATCTTTCTATAACTACTGCTCAATAATCAAGTTCAAAGAGAAACACATGAGCAGAGATGGACGCTGGCAGCAGGTCTGCTGGAGTCTGCCTGGTCCCAGAGCAGCTGCTGACTTCCTGCCATGCTGGGCTTGTCGGGGGGGGGGGGGTCTCGCTGAGGTGACATGGTTCCCGCATCACAAGAGCAGAAATACACTGAAGCTGAACGCTTCTGTACATCTGCTCAAAGACATGCTTTTGTCTGATTCCATTTGACCTGTGACTGCCCAGACGGGGGGATGTACATGCCTGTGTGTGTGTGTGTGTGTGTGTGTGTGTGTGTGTGGTCCAGGTATACCTTACTTTGTGGGGACCAAATGTCCCCACAATGTGATGAATACCCGTTTTTTTTACCTTATGGGGATCAGTTTCCTGGTCCCCAATTGGGAAAACTCTATTTTATAAAAATCCGTGACTGCAATGAAAAAACTAAAAATCAAAAACTCTTGAATTTTGTTTGGTTACATATGGTTATGGCTAGGACTGGGCAGGGGTTAAGGTTGTCATAGTTAACATTGACATTTTTCCCCTAGAAATGAATGAGCGGTCCCCAAAAAGATATGATTACACGACTCTGTGTGTGTGTGTGTGTGTGTGTGTGTGTGTGTGTGTATGTGTGTGACTCAGCGTGCCCGAGGTTTAAGCTGCATGGTAAGGCTCTGTTACTCCTGAGTGTGACAGTGTATGTGTGTGTGTATGTGTGTGTGTGGATTATGTTTATATTACATTGTTGGCACCAACTGTCCCCCACAATGTAATAAAAACCTGTTATTTTGACGTTGTGGGGACCTGAAAAATGGTCCCCACAAAGACCTGTGAATGCCATCAAAATCTAAAAATGCCTTAAAAGACCTTTTGGTTAAGGTTAAGGCTGGGTAAGGTTGGGATTAGAATTTTCCCCAAAGGAGTGAATGGAGAATCCCCATAAAGAAAGAATTACAAACCCGTGTGTGTGTGTTTTGCATGTACGATGTGTCAGCAAAAGGGAACACTGAGTCATGTGGAACGCCAAAGTACAGCTTTAAACGGATACAAATCACATAAGGCACGATATCTAAAAACATATCTGGCTAACGCGACTACAGTTGTTCCGGTTCTGTTTCGGTTTATGTTCTCACTCTGTGATTTTAGCTGTTGCTAGGTAACACATCGCCATTCAGCTGAGAACAGACCAACTGCATGTGTTTCACAGATCAGCGTTTTGGCTTTATAAGGCACATCAGGTAGAAATACTGGCCAATCAAGGAGTATAAAAACAAAGTGCAGCTAGTTTGGTTTGCCAGGGAACGAAGGAGTATGTGGATTTGGCTTCCAATGTCTAAAGAAATCTCTCCTTAAAGGTGAGCCTTAAAAGTGTTGAAGGTGATTGTCCACTATAAGTTCTTGCTGATTCGACAGGAACATATACAGGTGCACAAAAAATGCCTCTGAACATTTCTTATTTCTGTTCAAAGCTGTTGGTTGAGTTCCTCTGACAACATTGAATGGAGCATCTGAAACATACGATTAAGCAGAGCTATACAGAGATCTGGGGGGAGGGGGTCATACGCTGCCTCCTATGAGAGGTCCACACTGTGGTGTCTGAGGATTTATCCATCTGAATTTGTCATAGGGATAGAGGGGGGTGGGGACAGGGGAGAGAGGGAGGCTACAGAGGAAAAAAAAAGTAAGAGAAAGAGGAATGAAAAAGGTGGGGGGAAGAAGGGAATGTAGCAAGAGGGAGAAAGAGAGAGACGGAGAGAGAGAGGAGGGACACAGGGGAAAAAGTGAGAGAGGAATGAAAAGGGTGGGGTGAAGGAAGGGAATATAGCAACAGAGAAAGAGAGAGACAAAGAGAGAGAAAGAAAGAGAGAGAGAGAGAGATTGAGTTTAATTTGTGTGTGTGTGTGTGTGTGTGTGTGTGTCTGGAAAGGTGAGGATTATTCTGTTTTGTTTGTGTTGGCAAAATATGAAGGTCAAGCAGGTCTGCTGCATCTGATGGTGCGTGAGCTCCTTGAGCTTCAGCTGTGCCTGTAATCTTCATGCAAGTCAGACAGTGTGTAATGGAAGCCCGTCACCAAAGTGCTACGTGTAACTCAGAGAGGGGAAGCTGTGCTCCAGCTCCGGCTGACAGCGAGGTCTCCTGCCCGGCACTGGATGTGCTCACTGCAGCATCCCAGTCAAGAGCAGCAGTGACTCGAAAGAAGCCAAGCTGACAATTGACACAGTTTGAAAAAATGAGTGATTAATCTGTTCGCCACGTGAGGAAAACAATCATGCTGAGAGGCCAGTCTCCTCCAGTTTCCGGCCGAGAGGACTGAAGGTACAGCATTGAGTCTGGAAGTGGGACTCATCGGAAGCTAAGATAAAATCGAGGAGAGGCCAAACTATGGACTGGAGAGCTCAGGGAGTCCGTATGAGTCACTCTAACAATGAAGAAGAGTCGTGTCAGGCTCTCCTAAGGAATGCAGTCCGTCCTAATTAAAGGAGGCCTGTCAGGGGAGGCCTGCTAGCAGGGAGCCCAGCAGTGTCACACTCTGGCCAGCAGGGGTCCCTCGACAGGCCACTTTAATTGGGAGTGTCTGTGTTTTTTTCCCCCCAAGCCTCACAGTACCTCCATACCTCTGGTGAACACATCCTGACGTCCATGGATGGGGCTAAAATTTCCACAGAGGAGCAGAAAGGACATACAGTGACCCGGCCCCGGAAGAGTCACAGATATCACAGGGCACAGGGATGACCCTTCCGGGTATAGCAGCGCTGACCGTTTGCCTCTAACGAGAGCACTGCTCAGCACACACGCATAGTGACAGTACATGGGCACGACCAGCAAGAGTGTCTCTCCTCCCAGTTTTCTACTGGTGTACATCAGATTCTGCTGTTCACAGTTCTCCCCCAGAGTGGGTGTGTGTCAGAATGGATGCTCCTCTGCCATCCAGAGTCATCTTCACTCTCCTCCCTTTCTAATCAGAGAACAGGGCCTGGCAGTGAACACGGATAGACCTCCCCTTGCAACACTCCAGAAATGTACACATGTCAGGGGGGAGAAGCCATAAAAAATAGATTTATTGCACAGAAAATAGAACATTCTACCATCTCTAAAAATGATATCAACAAGCTCCTCCCACACGGTAGCGCATGGACAAATAAATGGAAAGGTAAGGCTCAGATGATCATCTTCAAGGGGAAGAACAAGAACAACCTATGGTGAATTTGTGGACTATTTCCCGGCCTGTTTCCTGGCAGGGAAATGTAGGGCTTGCTCTTAGACACAGATTTGTATACATATGGGACACGCAACGGAAGCTACGCATCTCCGAAAATATATTCTACAAAATAAAATGGCTGATATTGAATTCAGGGCAGAATAAAGCTTTCACTGCAATCCAAAAAAGTACAACACAATTCTAAATTAAGTTGAAAACTAGAAATCCCTCCCCCGGTATCATCATAAATCTATATAAAGCTTGAAGTATATGGCCACGAGAAAGTCCGCGGGGGGGGGGGGGGGGGGGGGGGGGGGCGGGGGGGCCCGCCGCGGCCCGCGGCCCGCCGGCCGCGCGGCGCGGCGCG
>JAODKC010000001.1:29422379-29441439 GCA_026777985.1 Mormyrops attenuatus
CCCCCGGTATAATCATAAAACTATATAAAGCTTTAATTTTTTGGCCACCCCAAAGCCCAACCCCCCCCCCCCCCCCCCCACACACACACACACACACGCACGCACCAAACTGACATGGACCGAGAAGTAGACTCAGAATTTAGAACTCACCCTTAACCGCACTATAACCACTCAGAAACAATTACATAACTCGCAAGGGAACACAAACAATAGGACGGAAATGTGATTCCGACCTCTACAAAGAAATGACTTCATGGCAAACACGCTTTTGTTCTGCTGAATTGCTATACAAATGTAGCATCTTCGATGGGACACGGTACACCACCTTCTTCAAGCTGATGTCAGAAAAGACTCTAGTATCTCCTGTTTAAAAGAAATGTCCAGGTTGGGAATATCCAACTGTTGGCTTATAGGGAGTTTAATAGAGTTTGTGGGTCTACCCAATCAAGACAAGCCAAGCATTGAGACCCTCACTGTGAAGGCCTAGAGGCTGATTAAACACAGCACATATTTATTTTACAATCGCCTTTGGCCTTGTTGGATGATATCACAACTGGAGTCTCTGCCTTACTGGGACTGCCCTAGATAGCTTTAGGTTATACCCTACTGACAGCAGCCATGTAATATCCACAGACAGCCTCTGTCCCAAAGAAGTCCTTCAGGGTTCTTCACTGTTCATTTGCTGCTCTAGAGTGGAATCATTGCATCTGCCCGCAGTTTGCAAGGCACGCCCTTGGATTTGTGTAGATTGTTTGCAGCTACATTCATTCAAAGAATCTGTTTTCAGTTAAACACTTTAGCCATGAATACAGCTGCTTATTGTTTAGGGATAGAAAAGCATGACATTTCAGTCACAAGTCCAAGAATCTGTGGGGGTTTTTTTGCTTGTCTTCACTGAACACATCAGACATAAAAATATCTATCTGCTGTACTATTGTTACTAGGATACCACTAAAGAGACTAAAAATCTTAACAGAACTAATCATAGTGTAATTTACAAAGCTGCTGAACAAATATCACAATCAAAACATGATAAACAGTTATTCGTAGACTTCCTGTGGCTTCACAAATCATGTTAGTACTCAAAAATCACATCTGTAACTGGTTAAACTGTGTTTTTTTTCCACACATTTGACCAATTTACTGATACTCCCATGAAACAGCTCTACAGGTACAAGTGTGAGGCGACAGCTTCTATGATTAATCTTCTACATGCCATTACGCTTCAGGTGAACAGAAGTGCGGCTCACACAAAGGTCACCAATCTGCACAAAGGCGTGTGGTTCTTCATCATAATACAGCAAATGTTGCTAGAGGACAACACCGATTCACTAGTCGCCACATCCCACTTTCCATAGAAAACGCTATAACTGCTTTCTCTGGCTAGAGGATCACAAGGTTCCAAAATGTGCACGTGTCTTCAGCATTGGTTACCTTAGCAGCTCCGTAATGCACCATGCCCGCTAGGACACCCTGTCCTTCCTACACATTGAGGACAGATTCACAATCTGCTTGGGGAAAGTCCGTCTCACATCCAGACTCAACGTCGCATCCTGCTGGCTGCTAGGAAGGGATCACAGCATCTCTGTGATCCCTCTTCTCAGCCTCCAGCCATTGATTATCATATAGGCACACAAACCACCGTAAATTTCATTCTTTTCCTCCATTGGCCTCATACAAAGTGAAAACCATATCTGAACTGTGCGTTCCCACCCTCAGATTACATGGAACGATTTTCTATGCTGCCGAGAAGTTACAAATTCAAGATCTATCCTGTGACGGATTAAACATGCACTCTTTAAGAATTCCAAGAGTATGTCTCAAAATTCCTATCCTTATCCCGTTAACCATGGCTGTGGCTTGATCAAATGTACCCGATACACAATGAGCTCTTATCAAACGTGCACAGAAAGCCAAGATGCTTCTAGAGTAGCTGAGAACTGCCGAAACCCCCATTGGGTCCGTAGGGTGAAGGTTTCGATCAAGTTGGCAGGTCGTCTTGAAACAAATCCCTCAGCTTATCTGGGGATCGCGCACAGAGCCTTGAGCCAGCTGAGCCGTGCCTCACGCCATCTACAGGAAGACGAGAACGCACAGCTCGTCTTGCCAACAGGCTCAAACTCTGAACACGGACATAGGGTAGGGCTTCCTGTTAAAAAGCCGCAATCAGAGCCTCTCAGTGTTTGAAGAGGGAAAAAACCGGTGCTGGCAGCCCCCTTGTTATTCAGTACCGGCAGATAATGAAAGGTGCCGGTAGGCAAGAAATGTCCCTGCTACTCAAAGAGAAAAACAAAGCCATGCCGGGAATGTGTACCAGTGTGTACCAGCCCACTTAAGCACTGGAGTGTCTTAAACCAGCAGTGGCTAGACAGAGGACCACACTGGAGCTGTCCAAATGTCCATGTGCAAATGCAGCCTTGGATACAGGCGTTCAGAAACTCCACTTAAAGAGGCATTTCACGTCTCGGCCCAGAATATCCCCAACTGTCTAAACACAACTGCTGCTCCAGTGTAGAGTTTCCGTAGCTGTATACACCATAAGCTACAGCAGGTGGACAAAAAGACTACTTACAGGGTACGGTCCGTAGGTACAGGTTGTCCCGGATGGTCTGCTGGAGCTCGTGGTCCACGGAGCCCTTTGGGAAGCGAAGGTTGAGGTAGTGACGGAGGTCTTTGTCAATGACACCCCCTGAGGGAAGAAGACGGCAACAGCTTTTGTAAGCTTCAGTGCTGACATCCTGCAGTTCGGCTACAGGATGCCCTGGTTTTGCTGTGGACAGGGCAGCCGCCCCTTTCAAGTGACTGGCCACTGTTGGGCTTTCAGACGGAGACCCACGTTTCTAGAGTCAACACCTGGCGCTCAGAAAAGCGTTTAATCTTTTGGATGGCGACGGCATTCATTTTCCATCCAAGAGACACTGGTCGTTGACATTTAACACTGGATTTAACCGGCAGCAAAATGTTACAGGATTCGGAAGGAGGATAAAACATGATGCACTTTAATTACAAAAAAAAAATTAAGAATAGGCGAGTGGATAAAATGCTAAAAAAAAAATGACAAAGGCTTGCACAGTCACACACATACACACACAGAAACATACATACACACACAGAAACACACATACACAAAAAGCCTGAGGATTATTTTCAAGAGAAGAAAATGGAGCCTGTGAGAAAAACAGCAGAAATATATTTTTCTCTTTTTCTTTGTGTATGTTCATATATGTATTTAATGCCAGTGCGCTTTCCTCACAATCCTATGGCATTTAGGATACAATTGAAATAAAAAAATAAATAGATATGCTCATTTACTGATAGAAAATAAAGCAAACAGAAAATGAGCATGAAGAATTTGACATTGTGAAGGAGCAGGAAAATACACAGGCGTACACACAGAACAAAGCAGGCAGACAGGCACATAACAGCACACACACACACATACACACACACAGACGGACAAAGGCAGTAAAAGCACCTCCGCTTGTAGCGCTGCTGCTATTCACACGCACACTGGGCTTCCCGTTAGTCCACCGGCCGCGTGTGACTGTGCTCCATCAGCACCCGCTCCTCCCAGAAGCCCTCATCCAGGCACGGAACGGAGACAATGAGCAAGGAGAAATGGAAGAGCGACGCGCGAGAGAGAGCCAGACCGAGGGAGAGACAGAAAGAGCCAGACAGCGGGAGAGCGATCAGCCACTGGAGGCCTGAGTCACTGGCAGCCGCCTTCTGATTGGCCTGTGCGATTCAGAGGTCCTGCAGCTTCTCCTGGTGGCCATGACAGGCAGTGCATGGTGTTTTGGTGTACAAGGAAGATACTATCTGGCACACAGTGAAAGTGCCACCCTTTGGCGCTGATGGGAACCTTATTAGCATGTGAAAATCTCATTAGCATGTGAAAGGCCTCATGTGTGCCAGCGCGGTAAAACATTAACCCACGTCGGTTGCTGACTGACAAGCGATCACTCAGTCCAGACAAAGTCAGTTATGCTGTGACCCACACACCACAGCTCGAGGTCTAACCACTGTGCAACGTGAAGCCAGCTAGTCAAATGCTGTTTAAATGAATAAAGAATAGGGAATAAAAATGGTGTGTAGGGATCTATGTCCACATCTGGAAGGTTGTGGGTTCAAATCCTAGTTGGCAGAGCAATCATATCACCACTGGGACCTAGAGCAAAGCTCCTGGACCTGAGATGCTCAAAAGACCCTTCTCATTGATCCTCAATTGTATGGGGCTTTGCACAAAAACATCAACTGAATATGTAAAAAGCACAATAAAAAATAATAATAAATGTCCATTATGCTTTATCTGTGTATTGTTTGCACATTTATTTCTCATTTTATATATATTTTTTTATTTCAGTGTTTTCTGGCCTCAAATCACTCCATTACAACCATCAGTCAGTATTTTAAAAATATGTTATTAGGGGTTACCCCAGCCTTATAACAAATGTATACATTAAAAAAAATCCACAAAGAAACTCTGATATATCCTAGGTAGGGGTGGATCCGGGAAAGGGTGAGATGGGTGATTGCCATTGGTGGACATGTCAGGTCCAGAAGGCAAAATCCAGACCATGATTTTGTTTCAACCAACCAGTTGAGCATAAAGAGTCACAGTCACAGAGTACTGAGCTGGTTGGTTGAAACAAAATCATGGTCTGGATTTTTACTTACTGGACCTGAACTGTCGATTTCTGGGGATTGCTCAGGGAGGCTTCTTCTGAGGGGGTGTTGTCCTAGTGAACTGCCTGAGCCAACCACCACCTGTTAAACTTTTACCATCCACAGCCACCCCACCCCCCAACCTTCATGGAGGAGAGGGTAAAATTAGTGGAGGTGGGGGGGGGGGTCATAGGTGAAGTTTGCCTCAGGTGCCAGATGGGCTACAACCTCCACTGGGTAGACAGGACTCATTTAACTTCCCAGTATCAAACAAAAAATGGATAATAGTTATACAAAATGAGAACACAAATGAAGTAGACGCAAGTACACATGAAAACACATTTGCTATGGAATTAAGGAATTAAGATTACTTTCGGAAAGTCATGTTCCTTGGTGCAAGTTGATTAGTATGATGTCATTCATTTACTATGTATGCCTTGCTTAATTACTCATTCATACATTTCACCTTGAAAACTACCACACCCCCACCCCGCTTCAACGCCCCACTGCTGCAAATGTAGGGGAATTTAAATCACAAACAGGAAGCGAGAGGCAACAGTACTAAGCACTGAACCGTCACACCACCCAGGCCAAAAACACTTTTGAATCGCCCTTCCTGTGTTTGCGTGTGCGTTGCGATCACTTGGTGTTCGGTACCACATGCCCCGAGCACCAGATTAAGTGGTTAAGGAAAATGGATGCACAAATAGATTAACATTTTTTTTTTATATATATATATATATATATATATATATATAGATTAGCAATGGAATCATATTCACGCCGCAAATGCCATGATCACGGGCTGAAAAGTGCAACAGTCGTCATACTGGGTTATCGCCGTGCAATCATGTTGTCATAATATTGTGAACACACAGGCATTTTGTTGTTATTTGTCATCGTTTTTGTCATGTTTGTACAACTCCTTTCTTTATTTAGTTTCTAATATTTAGCAGGCTTCTGCTCTCTATAACAGTTATTCCCTTCTTTTGCAAACAGAAGCTTCCCCAGTACACCAGTGACACACCTCCTGAAAGGAACGACGCATCTAATACACTAATGATGAGGTGCTTTGTCGGTCGGAGACATGACAGCCCTTAATGGCTCACGTTCATCCAGCTAGAGATCATTCCACTCACCCTCTCCTTCAGCCAAAAGGTTTCGTTTTGTGAGAGTTTACCTGAGTGGTCAGTTCCCCGATGAAAAAGTCACCAGCCACTGGTCAGATAATCCCTGTACCAGATAACAGATGTAATCTATATACTTGCTGCATTTCCTGTTTACGGTTCATTCCAACATTAGAAGTTCCATTAGACACGATAATGAGGTTATAGCCCCATTTGTGGCCAAATCCAGGTAAATGTGGCACTAAGTGTAGGAAAATGAGATTCCTAAATTCTTGTATTTTTACAGTTAGTGTTTGTTTAACATTTTGTGACTTTTAAAAAATACCCATCATCCTATAGAGTACCACAGATGACTTTTACCCAGCATGTAACACTGAGACCAACGTTAAATAAATACATTTGACACAGCCAGTACATTGACACATTTGTAATTTATAGTCAGCGACCACTTTCTTAGGGACACCTGCTTGTTAAAGCCAAAGTCCAACCTGCTTCTATCAAGAGAGAATCATGTGGCTGCAACTTTGTACATAAAGCGTGTAAGCGTGGTGTGCTTAAGGGAGTCAGACAAGGTGGTTCCGGTGTCTCAGAGACAACTATCTATCCTGGATTTTCACGCAGGATGGCGTCCAGAGTTTACAGAGGATAATCCAGTCAGTTGTAGTTCTGCGGCAAAAACACCTTGTTAATGTTTACCCAATGAAGCAGTGGCTGAGTGCAAACTGTAGCTGGTTGCCTTTCAGAAGTGAAAACACAACCTTTAAAGATCACATAATTTACTGGGCCAAAGACTCCCACAGCAACTCGGGCACCAATTCCACAGGGTGACGTTACTGCGGTAAATGACACACGCGCCCGATGAACTCTGCAACCCCCCCAAAAACAAATACAAACCTGAGCGACCGGCAGACACAAGTCTGCAGCATCAGAGGCGCCACAGTAAGAGACAATCAACCCCCAGATCTGTGCAGCCAGCTGAGCTCACTGGCAGCCGCAGCTCGTGCAGCCAGACAAACCCAGACTGTCAATGAGCTCCACTCCGTTCCCACAAAAGAGAAAAACTTTGTTTTGCTACTGCAGGGCATTTCAGGCACATATGCAATTTCATTCAGAGGCATCTCTTTGTGGAAGATAGTGAATGACAAGGTGCCACCACCAATCCTGAGCTTCAGGATGCCATCAGTAAGCAATTACAACACAAGCAGAGGGCGGCTGTCGGAGCGAGCCATCACTCTGCTGTCTGCTAGTGCGAACAGAGCACAATACTGATCACTAAAATAACCGCAGAGAGGAGCCTTCAACCTTTCTATTTTTATATGGTTTTCATTTATGAGATGCCGTAGATCTTTAAGGCTATGTGTCTAGAGGTTCCGCAGATCGATTCCCAACAGGTTAATCTGCAAGGGTATTATGATCTCCTCTATATTAGGGTACAGATTGGTCCAGAAAGGTCCAAGGACGAGGAGGGCTCGGGAGGGAAAACACACACACATGCCGGTGCATTTCTATTAGTGTGCGGACTGC
Source organism: Mormyrops attenuatus (assembly GCA_026777985.1). Taxonomy (NCBI): domain Eukaryota; kingdom Metazoa; phylum Chordata; class Actinopteri; order Osteoglossiformes; family Mormyridae; genus Mormyrops; species Mormyrops attenuatus. The sequence continues at coordinate 29,429,696 of JAODKC010000001.1, forward strand.
CCTTTAAAACCCATTTTATTCCAATTAATCATCCTTGACATTGCTCCAGCACAATTCAACAACATGAGGGCTGACAATTCGCCGCAGAAACTTTTGGCATTTTCGTGAAGCAAAATAGTTTCTCCTTCTCAAAAGTTAGTGCCCCTGTTGGGATGTTTTGTAATGTTACAAATGACAAATTAATGACAAAGCCCATAAACAAACAAACCACAAAGACATCTACAACATTATGATTATTAAAGAGACGACTGGCAGCTGTTTGTTTCTAAATGACACTGAAATTGCACTGCGCTTTAAAATTGTTTGCGAATTTACAATTCTCAGCTGACAGTCCTCTCCAATCCATATCCAGCGTAAGTACATTTATTGGTTACTTCAAACAGGCCTGTTGTGTTGTAATACATTCTAATTTATTTTATACTGTCTGTTGACAGGTAACTCATACGTAAGGTAACACACGTGCATCGAGCAGTCTACCTCATCTCCCACATTTAGCCATCCATCCATCCATCCATCCATCCATCCTGGTCAGGGCATGGGTGGGGGTGGCTGGAGCCATTCCGAGGCAGCGCAGGGCAGAAGTCTTTAGCCATCATTCTCTATCCAAACTTATATGGCTGCCAGCTGAATCTTTCCTCCCAGGCTCACAATTATGGCATTTGGCTGGTTGAAATGGTTTCTTCTACATGGCTGTGTTTACATGCCAGAGTCGCCTTCTGGGGCATCTCCCGCGCACACGAAAAGTCACGATCAGCACCATGAAACCCAGATCCTCACTCACAACACTGTTTCACAGATCAGCCCTCTAGGGTAAGAGGCAGCTTGTGGCCTTGGGCACAGGGGCCAGTGGGTAGCTGGGGGTGGTGTCAATCCCCCAGGGATTTAGCTCCACCCACCTTGACCCACAATCTTGGCCAAGATAAGTGATCAGAGGATTTAAAACATTTCTATTTTTGAATATACAATGAAAAAAAAACAATGTGAAAGGTGGACCTCAGAGATATATGCTTAAATGTTGGGGTTGAATCCAGCTTTTCCAGTGGATTCAGCAAGCAGCAGTCTTTGTTAGAGGAATAAAAAAGCACGCCGTTTATGTGCAACACGGAAGAAGTTAATTAAAAACTCTTCAAAGTTAACTCACCTCATGCGCTTGCTGGTAATTTAGCCAACACAAAGCATTTCAGAGAGTGAGCCGATACAGCCCACTCCTATCCAGCGGGGACGCAAACAGGTACACAGACCCTTGGGAAGAATTCCATTTCCCAGCTTTCAGTTTAATATGTTTCTGAGGTGGGCCTGCAGCATTGTGACAGAAAACACACCTGACCCGTTATTCTCCAGAGGAATCCTATGGCCTGCAGTGGTCAAAAGTGCACACTTGACCTAAATTCTACCATTCATCTACACTCTTTAAGCGAAGAATTTACTTTGTTTCATGGAATGAACCATGTCTGGAGTTTCTTTTTTTAAGAAATCTACCTCTTTAGTTTTTCTTATACCTAAAGGTCTCGAGAAAAGGACAGGCCTTGATCACAAAGTTGTTTATGAGTAACACAGTCAGGGCCACCAGTACTGACAGCATCCAGCCTCCCACCATGGTTCAGTATACCCTCTGCCTTATACCAGGTTCTCATGTCATTATTTTGTCCTGACAGCATCCGGCCCCCCCACCAAGGTTCTGTATACCCTCTGCCTACACTAACAGTATCCATTGTTCCTTTATGAATCCATATATCCCCTGCCTTATATCTTCTCATTCCAAACATCTGACTCAGTCCATCACAATCGTTCAGCTCCAATTCCTGTCAGTCAGAAGCAAGCATTTCAAAACACTGTTTACTTCTGTATTCCTCCTTTTATATCAGGGGTCAGGGAATCATTTTCAGTTTTCCCCAATGGCAGCATTTAAGATATTTTATTTTTAGATTTTTGATGAACTTGTTGCATGATGTGTTTTTCTGAAGGATTATCTGCATATGTCTCCAGGGGCTTAATAAAATCAGCTCCTGAAAATCATCTTTAGTCAAAATTAGCAATTCACAAGTGTCCATGACAGGCAAGTGTCACTTCTGTCTTTTATTTTAAGTGTAAGAGGCATTTAAAGTTTTTTAAAAGCAAATTGAAGTGCAACTGCAAGGCTAAAATGCTTAATTATGAGAATGAGCCCAGTAAAACCATTCCGTGTCATCATCCCAGCTGTGATCCTCAAGGTAAGTATGCAGTTAGTGTTGGTCCTGTATCACTGTCTAGCATTCTCTCTCTCTCTCTCTCTCTCTCTCTCTCTCTCTCTCTCACACACACACACACACACACACACACACACACACACACGGAAATGCTTTGTACTTGACCCACAGGGACATGCAGTGCAAACAGTAGAAGTAGAAAATATTTTAGTGTGAATATTTCCTGTCTTGGGGTTTATCTAGATTGGCTCAAAACTGTCTACATTTGAAATACAAATGATTTCAAGAAAATGCAGAAGAAATACAAATCTCAAAAGCTCCTTTGTGAATGAATAAACAAGGGACGCCATAGTACATATTTCTGAAAGGTGTTGGTAAAGACACATATCACTTTATTGTTACTATACTTAAGATGTTTTGGGTGCCCTTTGTGTTTTTATCTTACAGGTTTGCTCAGCAGCCATTAAAACGCCTCCTGTAGATATTTTTTTACTAAGAGCACAAGGCAAATAGGTCACAAATGTAACCTTGTTTTTAGAGCCAGTTTCTGCTTTAATCAACACGCCTCTTAACATTAATATCACTGCCAAAGTGCAGGTTGAATTTCTTACCATGAGCGACATCGCATTACCTGGGGAGGGAGTAGCGTCTGGCAACCCACATATAAGAACTGAGAAAATATAGTTTGAGCTCCCTGTTAATTCCTCTGTCGCAGACAGGAACAGAAGATCACAGGTACATCAGCTCTCGATTTACAGATGAAGAAAAGGATAGTATCTGAGTGAGAACAGGAAGGATACAAGACATTCATGCTGTACCTCCTTGCTGTCTGCCTGAGGAATAAAATACTCATCCCTCACTGGACATTTACAACTGAGTAACAAAGTACAAATGAGTTTATAGAATAGAACAGGTCTCACATGGGTTAAGGGACAGGAAAATAAAAGGCAGGCAGGCAATTTAAAACTATCCGATCAATAAGTATCGCAACTTGAATTAGCACTTCTGTAGGGTTTCTTGTAGCCTAAATGATAAAATTTACCATACGGCCCACTGGATACCTCTGGTGCATGAGATATGAGAATCAGTAAAATGAGCATCTTGTCACAGTACGGCGCCTTGTCGGGACAAGGAGGCCCATGTGCGTCAGGGATGCTAAGTGCTCTGTAGCTGGTGGTGGATCATCACAGTGGCGACTGTATTTCAAACTGTGCAGAATAAAATGACAGTAAATCTGTACAGAACCCAGAAAACCCTATGGGTACATGCATCAGAATATCATTATAGTGCTGGAAGATCAGGAAAGATCGAAAAAGATTTCTTAGAAGGGGTGGAACAAGAATTCCAAAAAGAAACTTGGAAAGGCCAATAATAATAACCACATCTGAAAAATCACTGACAGATGTCAATGGGCAAATAACCATAACAACCAACAACAGCAAAGACTTTAGTAACCAGCACATTTAACAGGATGTCATAGAAGAACCTTCAGTATAAGGTCATAAGGATGTGCTACAGTACATGCTAATTTTGAAGAAAAGACCTTTTGAGGACTTTTTAAGAGTATCATAATACAGAAAAAACAAACAATTGCAGTACTTCACCTTCAAATAATGTACATTATTATTATTCAATGTAGAAATTTTCAGTGAATATATTACAACCTTTTCTATAAATCAACAAAGATAGACAAGCCAAGACATGCAAATACATTCATTGTATGACACTGAAAATAAGGTGGACAAAACACCTGGTACCTCATAAAATGGCGTTTTTACTTAGAATCCTGTGCTGCCCCAGAGAATGTAACCAATTTTTCTTTGAAACAGAAATATAATATTGAATGTATACTGTAACTGTATTCTTTTGATTTATAATATAGAATTGTGGTTGTATAATAGTGCAGTGGGCATTCTCATGGGTTGTGGTTTCACATCCCATTCTTGCTGTGTGTGTAGAGTCTGAATGTGTGGGCTGTGGGTTTAATGCTCATTCCTGCTAGGTGCATGCGTGGTCTAGATGTTCACTCTGTATTGCTGATTTGCTCTGGAGTCCGAAGGCTTATAGTGGGTAATGGGTATGTCAAAATTTCCTGTGTGTGTGTGTGTGTGTGTGTGTGTGTGCCCTGCAATGGACTGGAGTCCCACCAAGGGTGATCCACTGCCTTACATCATTCATTTCCTACTAGGACAGACTTTGTACTGGAAAAGCAGTTGATAGATGATTGGCTGTGTATACCTGTTATTACGCTTTTTCTTAAATTAAATATTATGACTTGATACCTCTTAAGCACATTTTTCATCTGATCACTGATTAGCCTTTCAGTCACTTCTCTGTGCAGCTACAAAAAATGCTAAATGCATCACTGGTCTTAATCAGAAAATTGATAGTAAAGTAAATTAATCAAAACACAAGGAGCAAGATGAAGATTGTGGTCTGGTCCAGTCCTCAACATCTGACAGAATACTACAGAGAACTACAGTATCACTGCTATGCTTGAGGTAGGATCCAAAGTTTCTTGGCAGTTTCTTATGGCAACCTACAGGTCTACGCTGCTTCTACTCATGCTTACCATTGAACAAGTTGTTTTGAAGAACAAGTTAACTGGCTACTAGTTACAAGTTTATGACCATGCGGCACCTCATATTTCATGGCTATAAAACTAATGGAGCAGCGTGTGTCGGTAATTGGGGGAAATTGATGTTTGATATTCAGAGGATAATTATAATTACGTGTCCAAGTCTCTTAAGACGTTGTAATCAAGCACCTACTCAAGAAGTCTAATATGGCTCCACATGTAACACATCTTCGAATAATAAAGAGAGGCTTTCACATAGACTCCACTTTTGAAATTTAGAGAGATCCATTTCCTGGTAGTGCTTGGCCTTCTTACAACCCAGCCGTCCACAAACCTTTATCGAAACGCCACTGCAGCACTGAAGCAGCATTTGTTGACGTGACGCATAGCGTGCCTCTCTCCTCCGACTGGTTTCGTCTCTGTTCTTGTGCCTTTGACACCACATTTTCTTGCGCAGAGTGCTCTGAGAGAATTGATCCTTTCATACTTTAAGCAAAATCTGTCGGATCGTTACAGGTTTCTTCAAAAAAAGTATGAATCGTTGAACTGTTCCACAGCAGAGTATGAGACGAGCTCCATTAAACTTCCATCTATACATTCTACCTCCTGAGGATATTACTCACAAGCTAATTATCATCGCTATGCTGAGGACACATAACCCCATGTATCTGTCAGAGTGAAGAACCTCTGTACGCCTGAAACCAGCATAAAAGACATGAAGAACCAGATGACAAATGACTTTCTTCTAGTCGAATACAACAGAAGTTATGTTAGTGGTAATGTAAAGTACTACTTCACAGCCTTCAAACCTAAAATAAAATTTCCCTTTCTTCCCAAGATCAAGATTTTTCTGGTTTTTCATTCACTCAGGAAAAAATGTGGTGGGCCATTGTGAAAAGCAGTAATCTGGATCCAGAAATCCCAGACTGCACTGGGAAACTGTCTATGCACCCTAGAAAGAGTCAACAACAATAGCTGTCATCAAGATCATGGAAGCAACTCATCACGATGAAAACGGTTAACTCTTCTCGTCCCAGACACATAGTAAACAGAGAGTATAATATCACTATTCTAAAACTACTTTACCCTAACTGAGTATGTTTATTGACTCCTACAGTTCAGTGGGTGAGTAATGGATTGTGTATTTTTCCTCTGTGCCAGTTTCTTTATTTACATTCAGTGAACCTTTCAAATAAAGTACCTAGTAAAACACCAGCCCCATAGAAGTATCATTGCTTTACCTTGTTCAACAGAGGGCAATGTGATTCGGTTACAGCACAACACTGCCCTCTGTAGGATAAAAACACACATCCAAATTAATTACTGTTAACCACTATGCATGATGAATGAAAACATGATTTGTGCTCAGTCAGTGAGCCACACTGCTGCCATCGTGCACTCAAGCTGTCCATATGATTTGTTGCCAAGAGATGTTCAGCCAGAACAGGAACCTGGGGACACCGATGGTGCCCCCTGAATAGGTGGGGCTTTTAAGACAAGGTAAGATACCGCCCACAGCGAGTTCCAGTAGCAGAAATGGCAGTGAGATCCTGGACACAATAGACCAAATACAGGCACACACACTCTCTTTTTTTCCCCTCACATATCAGCTGATATCAGACCACACACCCAGACCGGCTCCCTGACTCAGAGATGACACAATGAGAGAGTGGGCCAATGTTCTTCAGACCTGACGAGCAGATGGGTAAGCGGTCTGGTGTTCAGCAAGCCCGGTGGACCAATCACAATGCATTGTAAAGTTCTAGAAACATGACAAGCCACCAGAAGATCAAAACTCCCTAAACAAGGGCCAGTAGTAATCATCGACGGGCCAATTTTATACAGCCCCAACAAACTGAAAGCAACAGACCGAGCGCAGTGCAGGTCAGGGCTCCGCAGATCACAGATACCAACAAAAGGAGCAGACAAGCAAACTGCAGCAGGACAAGCTGTGGGTTAGCAAGGCTTCAGCACTGGGTTCTGGATGGAACAAAAATACCAAGAGACAGTAGCACTCATAAATTAAACCTCTGCAGTCTGCAGAGACAATATAATTAACTGATATAATACTCTTGGGGCATACAGATCATATTGTAGTTCATATACCCTGTAAGGCACATAGTAATGTAATTATTTCACTGGACCAAAGGGGCTGTTTTAGGACATTTATCATGATAATGTTTGTTTTATCCATACGGTTAACTGCAGGGTTAGCAGTATACATTGAAAGAGGAGCCATAGGCAAGGCAAGAGTATGAGGGGATTCAGAGTGTTTGCACTACTGAGTCGTCTTTGTTCTGCTTATATTAAGTTTAAATTGGGAAACCCATGAATAAACTGGATATACTGCCAAATGAGGACACCTGTCTTGACTTGGAAGGCAGCATGTAGCACAGTCTATGTTGGTTTGTCGTAGTCTGAGTCAGGTAGTTAGTCCAACGCTACATGGTTTTTCCCTTTGCTGAACTGTATAGCAGACAAGCAGGGGTCTCTCCTTGTGGGAGTCTCAGACACAGAGCTCCGTCTGAAACACCTTAGGTCAGTAGTCACCAGCGACCCCCCCCCCCCAGCTTTTCTGTACTGCATTGATGGCCACGACCCTGTCACTTTATACTATCCTTTATACACATGAATATTAAGCTCCAGATACACTGAACATCTTAATCATTACTGACACACATAACTTGCTAAAAAAAATTATGAGGCTCTGTCCTGTGACGTCAATGTAATCTGACATAACACCTCTGAAAATCTCCACCAGAGGGACACTGCAATAGGAACGGTAAGGGACTCTCCTTTATACTGCCAGATAAATGATGGGCAACTCTTATTCACAATGCCAGAAAATGGTACGGGACTCTCTTTCACAATGCCAAATAAACGGTAACCGACTCTTCACACTGCCAAACAAATAGTAAACACTCTCCTTTACACTGCCAGAGAAATGGTAAGTGGCTTTTCTTACACAGCTCGACATACAGCCCAGCTAACAGGGAACGTTTCCAAGACTTTAGCCAATGTCATGTAAAGAGCTTCTCAAAGATGGCAGAGAACGTTCCTATTGTAACGTTAATAGAACTTTGATGACATGCGGAATGTGGAAATAAAGGTTCTGTCAATGTCAGCATGATAGCTTTATTACCTGAACATCCTCTTAATGTAACTAATGTTGAAAAATATTGTTTTATAATAAAAATATTCTTTTATAATAGTGATATATGCAAACGTGGCATCCAACTTTGAACCCACAATGACAGAGGCAAACAGTGACAGTTACCTGCTGCTGTACCAGGCCGTTTATTTGTTTTTACATTATTAGTCTTAGTTGTAGCAGTGGTTGTAGTAGTGGGATAATGTTTTGGGAACATCAGGAAAACTGGACACTCTGAAAATTTCAATACTTTAATTGTAATGTTCAGTACAGTTCAGTACTGAACAGTACAGTACAGTTAAGAATGAAAAATTGTTAGCTGGGTGTAAGGGACTCTTTAGGGTGCCAGACAAATGATAAAGGATTGTCCTTCACGCTGGCAAATAAATGGTATGGGACTCTCCTTCACACTGCCAGACTAATAGCAAGCGACTCTTTTTAATGTTGTCAACAGAAATATTTTAGTGTGTTTTCCACTAAAATGCACACAGAAGCATTTGAGCGTATTTTCTCTCAATCAATAAGTGAGAACGATTTTAACCCCCTGAATGCTTTATGGCACATAAATACAGCAAAATGTCCATTCAGTGTTCCGTACAATAGGTTTTTACAATAGTCTCTTCGCATCATATTCACTTTCAGCATATGACCTACAAACGCTTGTGTGAACTCAAATAAACACACACCAAATTACTCGGAGTTTCATGACGCCAAGTGATTCCATCTCCAATCAGAAACCTCTATCTAAGGTTTCATGTGTCTTTTTTAAAAAAATATTTCAAATTTATAAGATGGATATTTCAATGAAGCAATCTTATGCCCTCCAGTATTCACCATCAATGATTATTTCTTGTTCTGCTGTGCATTATATTTCCAAATCACACAAATACACAAACAAGATCTTACTTTGTGAAATTGGAATCCGCGTTGTGTTCAACACAAGAATGGATCATTTAAGGTAAAAATACGCTATATGGACAAAAGTATTGGGACACCTGGCCGTTACAGCTACAGGAACTTTTATGACATCCCATTCTAAATCCATAGGTATCAATGTGGAGCTGGTCCGCTCTTTGCAGCTATAACAGCTGCCACTCTTCTGGGAAGGCTTTCTACAAATTTATGGAGTGTGGGAATTTTTGCCTATTCATCCAGGACAGCATTTGTGATGTCAGGCACTGCTGTTGGACATGAAGACCTGGCTCACAATCTCTGTTCTAGTTCATCTCAAAGCTGTTTTCAAAGGGTTGAGGTCAGGGCTCTGTGTGGGCCAGTCAATTACTTCTACACTGAACTCACCCAACCATGTCTTTATGGACCTTGCATTGTGCACTGGGGCATGGTCACGCCGGAACAGAAAAGGGCCTTCCCCAAACTCTTCCTACAAAGATGGAAGCATGGAATTGTCTTGGTATGCTGAAGCATTAAGAGGGGCCTAGCCCAACCCCTGAAAAACAACCCCATACCATTATCCCTACTCCACCGAACTTTACAGTAGGAACACAGCAGTCAGGCATGTAACGTTCTCCTGGCATCCGCCAAACCAAGATTCACTCATCAGATTTGAAACACGATTTGTCACTCTGCAGAACACATTTCCACTACTCCACAGTCCAGAGGCGGCGTGCTTTACACCACTCCATCTGACGTTTGGCATTTTGCTTAGTGATGTGAGGCTTGCATGCAGCTGCTCGGTCATGGAAGCCCATTCCATGAAGCTCCCAGCACATAGTTTTGTGCTGGAGTTAATGCCAGAGGAAGTCTGGAGCTACAGTTATTCAGTCAGCAGAGCGTTGGTGACTTTTACGCACTATGTGCCTCAGCACTCGGTGACCCCCCCACTCTGTTACTTTACGTGGTCTGACACTTCATGGCTGAGCTTCTGTTGTTTCTAGATGCTTCTACTTAGCAATAATATAATTTATGGTTGACCATGGAATATCTAGCAGGGACGATATTTCACTAAGGTGGCGTCCTATGACAGTACCACGTTTGAATTCACTGAACGACACATTCTTTCAGAAATGTTTGTAAACCTGACTGCATGGCTAGGTGCTTAACTATATACACCTGTGGCGATGAGTCTGAATGAAACACCTGAATTCAATTATTAAGATGTGTATCCCAGTACTTTTGTCCATATATAGTGTATAACACTGACTTACAGATTATACTGGATAATAGGTCATGCCAAAGAACCACACTGAACTTAAAAAAATAATAATAAACACAGTTTTCAGGAGAAGTTGGGCTAGGTTATAAAAATTAACAAAGCCATTTTTCAAGGGGCATGAGAATTCCATTTCAACAACATGGAAAAAGGCACAACTCGGAAGCTACCACTAAGATCATGTTGTAAAACACATGACATACACTACAAAGGGATGGATTAAAAACAAGAGGATCGGTATTTTGAAACGACCCAATCAAACGGCATTGAAAATCTATGGTGACCTAAAAATTGTTGTCCACTAACACTAACTTGGCAGAGATGGAACAAATTTGCATAGAGGATTGGGCAAAAATTCCAAAATCAAAATGTGCAATGACATACCCCTTTAAGATTTATAATGTATTGACTTGGAGGGTTGGTGATTACTTTTCTAAATGCGGTATGAAAGACTAGGGGAAAAAAAAAGAAAAAAAAATGATTGAAATACATTTTCCATCACAAAAGTCTTGAATGTACACTGTGTGGTAGTGGAGAAGCCTGCAGTAACTCCTGGTCTGTAACCAGAGGTAATTTGCAATACGTTCCTAGGTGCTGCACAGTCTCTGTGGGGTGCCCATAACCAAGCAGCCTATAGCTCAACCGACGCTCCAGTTAAACTGAGAATTAAATTTATTTTTCCCTGCAGAAATGAGCCAGAACCAAAAGCAGATCCGAAAGCATGTTTATAGTCATGTCTGAAGTGCAGAGTTTTATAGGGTGAAAACAGTCTTATTTGCCCAAGACGGACTGCGCGCTTAACAGATGCTGATACCGGTAAAGTGATATTTCTATGACATATAACCATGCAAATATTTTGTAATGAACATGCGTGGATAATAATTTAAACTTGAACTTTTTTGCCCGTTGCCTTTAATTAATAAAGTACATATGGCAGCAACAAACCTCTGGATACAAGCAAATAAGTTTCTAAGGTAGTATAGTCAGAATATTGTTCTGGGTGTTTTAGCCTTTCTGGTAATAATAAACACAAACAAAGCCAAAGATGCACAACCACCACATTCATGCTCAGCCCTTCGAACCTTCAGGAAAGCATGAATACAAATGTAATCTTTCATATCAGGCTGGTGAGGATGGGCTTACATTCAGCTGTCAGTTGAGTATTTCACCAGTCCTGAACTGCAAACTTTAACCTAAATGCCATAGTGAGGAATGGGATGCACACACAAAACGCAAGACAAACCTGGTAACTCAATCAGAATTGAACCCCACTAAAAGCACAGTTCATGAATAAACATACCGTGGAATGACTTGGCTTCCCAGGTGGTGTTCCTTAAACAGGATAATGACATTACTGATCCTTATCCATGGTTCTCTCTGTACATAATGGTCACTGCTACTTTTGGGGGGTTAAAAACAATACAGTTTTTTTTCACCATTATAAATAAGAACAATGAAACTGATATATTAAAGAAAATAGACAAATTTCAAGAAACAACACAAAGGTCTGAATGCTTTCAGAAAGCTGCCCCGAGCAAAGGAGACTAAGGGGGGACATGATCCAGGTGTATAAGATTCTAATAGGTCAGGATGCTGTTCAGCTAAATTTCAATATTAGTTTAAATACTAAAACTCGTGGCCATAAGTGGAAATTAGTGG
>JAODKC010000001.1:29441539-29458866 GCA_026777985.1 Mormyrops attenuatus
AGTTAAGTTCTCCCCAAACGAGCTTGATGGGCCGAATGGCCTCCTCTCGTTTGTAAATTTCTTATGTTCTTATGTAGGTTGCTGACAATCTGATGCAGTACCACTGCCAGTCACTAGAGGCAGAGTTGTTTTGGAGTCTTTGCAAGCTCTATCCCCAAATCCCCCATTTTTTCTCCTTGCAATTCTTCTCTTTCACCTTGATACCTTATGCCAGTGTCACCAGCATTGTTGGTGAGGTGAGAATCCTTTTACGTATTGGGATTCAGCCATCTCTCCAAGGTCTTTATTCTGTTACATGAACAAAAGGTACTGACTCCTTCACAGAAAAGCTACAAAGCAGTAGTTAATGGGGTTTATGCAGCCAAAACTGGGATTTCTACACAGGATTTTGTTTTAATCTAAAGCCAAGAAACAGAACACCAAGGACACTATGACCGTTGTGAATGTCAAAATCACCTTCCATTCAATTCATATTTTTTCACTGCAATTACACTTATAAAATGTATGTACTTACAGTACCGATTAACTAGTGAGGTACCACAGATGTAAAAAAAAATCCATATTCATGCACAGAAAACAGTATATGAACATAATTATGATTATGAACAATATCTTTCCAAATATCTCTGCCTGTTTGTCTTTTTCCAAAATAACCACGAGAAAACTAAGCAATTCTCAGTAAAGCGTTCACATCTGTGACAGTGAGATTCTGCGCAGTTAAGTGACATGTTTACTTGTCAGAAACAAGGCTTTGAGAGCCTCAATCCGATTTGCAGCTGCTGCTAGTGGTAATGTTTCAGCATTCATTATAACACGGGGCAGAAATCTGACTGACTCCCTCACCATGAATTTGCACAAGGACGCAGTCAAACGGTAATACTGTTAATTAATGGGAAAGGTCTCCTATATTTTAGGGCTGCAGTCGCATATTCTTTCTTAAAATAGTTCGCAATAATTTCACATAAGCTAACATGCAAGGTACTTTTACACAATACAGAGCAAAGTAAGTCGCTGGGATAAATGGGACATTTTCCATGACAGGATTTTAACACATTTAACACAGATTTTAAAACGTATAGTTTGTCACAATCGTGAGGAAGGGCTGTGTGATATATATGATTTATCCTATATTTAATACATTTTTACATATGAAATGGCTTGATATAATATATTGTTACATCAATTTTATGTATTTATTGTAAATGTAGTACCGATTGTATCAGCAAATATCGGTATTGGCCGATACAGCAACAATCGGCCAGCGGTTAAAAATGACCCAATATTTACCAAAGATAATTCCCTGTAAAATGGTGACCCATATTGCTTTGCACACCTGCATACTAAACAGTCAGAAAAGTGTCTGCTGGGTGGAATTATTTTAACGTCCTTAGAAATGCATTTTGCATACATCCCTCTGCTAAAATTTCACGAGGAGTATCTACTAATAAACATTTCAACACAACAGATTTGCTCACCTTACAGTGAGATAGTACAGCACACACCTTTGTTTGTAGTGCTATGTGGTCGTAAATTTTACTCCATACATTTAACTTTTGAGCAACCTGGCCGTTAAATACTTGAAATCCTTTATTATGAACATTTCACTTTTTCCAACTATCAGTTTTCTTCCCCTCCATCTCCTTTCCAGGGTTCCGTACATATTCAGTCAATTATTATTATTATTATTATTATTATTATTATTATTATTATTATTATTTCAGTTCATGTGAAATAGTTCAGCAGAGGAACAAAACAGCACTGAAAAAATAATGTTATACAAAGTCTTATCTATTTGTTTAATACCCTTGGATAATAAGTCAATTTTCATTTTTTCTAAGAAGAGTTTTTCTTTTTTATTCTTTTTTTTATCTTGAGTGATATTGCATGTTCAGCAGAGATGCACTTTTTTGTTTTCCAGTTGGGGAACATTGATGAGAATAAATAAAACCATAGTTCATTTCTGTCCTGACTTTTAAAAAGTATTTTAGAGAAACATTAATAATGTCAAACATCGATATGGTGACTTAAGATATCGAGGTATTGTTTTTCAGTCATACTGCCCAACTCTATTGTGAGATACTGAATACCACCTGCAAAGAACAATCCGGAAGCACTGTGGTAATTGAGGTTTCTCTTTTCTCAGTCCCACATGTGGGCCGTCATCGCTGCTCAGATCCCAGCCTGCCGCATCGGACCAGTTGGAGATGGAGAGCGTCCAAGTGCTAAGAGAGGCTGTGAGCACTTCTCCCTGCCCCCCACTGGGTCCTGCAGTCCTCCCTCCCTTGCGTGATCCCCACCCACCCCAAAGACCTCTGTACAGGCACACGTGGATGAAAAGATGCGGCTTATGCAAGACTCCAGAAACGTCTGGCTGGCGAGATCTGGACGCCGCTAGCCGCGAGGGGAGACCTCTATCACTAACTTGACATCGCGGCCACAGAGCTCCCCTCGGCCAGCCGCAATACCTCTCCGTGCATCATCTAAATTACAACTGTTAGAATATCAAACCACATAAACAGCAAGTAAAAACAGAGCATCAGTTTTCATATAAGGGTGGATAAAACCCATTACAAGGGTCAATATCGCAGTCATAGTATATCTAATGTTAGTCCTCGGCAAACTACAGTAAAAGAGACCCACTTCTGCTCTGTCCATTTAGACAATGGTGGACTAATGCAAATTAAGGTGAGCCGGCCTTCAGAAAGCTCCAATTAAGTGATTTTGCCTTGCTAGTTGACAGGCTCTCAGGCAGCATGTTTATCTCTGGTTTGAGTCCAGTAAGAGCAGGCTGACGGGACCGCACAGGAAATAGGATCATAAACAGGGACACTGTGCACAGTGTGATGTGATTTCCTTTTAACGTTCATTCAACCCCCCCCCCCCATCAACACTAAAGATTTAATCCCTGCACACATGCCCTTCCTGCACAGTGGGAACAATTACACAGGTTTATCGATAAATACTGGTCATATTCAATGTGACACATAACAAAATAATATAAGTACCATGGGGAATGGGGTTGGTGCTGTTAGATGTTGCGGGGGATGGGGAAGGGGGACAGGTTCGGGCAGCTCTGCTCCTTGCCACCCAGCCCTCGAGATGAGAATGAGATCTGTCACATAAGTATATAGCTGCTAAAGTCAAAAAAAGCCTTCACTGGACTGTGTCTGAACACAGGCAGAAAACGACCTCTCACAATACCCAATCAAGAGTGGCTACATGCTTAAATTACGGAGAACCCATGTAAAATAATTACCGCCAGAAGTGCTATATTTGTGCCAAGGAGGTATTTATAAAGTTTTTTTTTTTTAAAAGAAATGTGGTCATTATACAAGGACTTTTCATGTCCTCGCCGGGCTCCTGCAGTACTAAGTGCATCTTCACACAGTTCAAAGACATGCAGTTAGGCGAATTGCCGTCTCTGAATTGACTGTATGTGTATGTGCTCTGGATGGACCAGCATCTCGTCCATGGTGTACCCCAACCTTTTTGCCCCCACTGGAACATTGACCAGGATAAGACGAGATTACAAGATGGATAGAGAACATTATAAGAACTCAATATTTTATTTTACTTTTGTTTCATTTGATTTTTTTCATATAGGATTAAGAAATGTGTCAAAACCCCAACGAATGCAGGGAGCCCCAACAGCAGAATGCCTCACACCTCCTCTGCCTTTAACAAACAGCTGTGCATCAGAATATTTATTACTCACAGCTGGCGGGGAGAGCGACGTAGGATTCAAAGACGAAACACACAGCAGCTTCAGATTCACAATGACATGCAGGCGTATGCATTATGGGGCATTTCAATCAAAGCCGCAAAATCATCAGGCTTTGTTTGTTAGAATAATCGACAGCCATTAAACACATTAAACCTACATCTGCCAGTGATCAGCTCTCAATTCAGCTGAAAATCTAATTCAGTCTACATGTTTGCAATAAGAGAGACATTACTGTCTTTTGAAAAATGTTTTGTGCATCAAAATATTGACTATATTCATCTCACAGATCCACACCTATAGAACAAGACAACCATAAAATAGTGAGATAGTAAGAGACTGCAAGCAATCACTTCCAAGGCTTCCAAGACCCCTAATAATAGACTTACCCCTGCAAAATATTTGGTATTGTCATCATAGATGAAGAATGTCCATATATGGACACCTTATGGTATACTCTTCATTTCTTAATGTTTAGAAATTCATAAGCCTCATTTTATCTGATCAGGGAGTCCTGATCCACAGTACAGTATATCCGTGTAAGATTCTCAAAAGGATGTGGTAAGAAAATGGATGGATGGATGGATGGGAAATTTTAATGCCTTTTCTGGAATGTGTGTGGTAGAAATTTTGAGCAGTAAATTAACAACACAACAAAAGATAAATCCTCAAGCCCTTGGGATTCCAGTATGACTCTGAAAATAAAAACAAAGTTTTTTCAAATTACCCTTTAAGGCTTAAAAGTTGAGAGTGGAATGATATAGAAGTCAATGGGATCAACTTCCAAAGGGAGAAACTTCTGCAATTTCCTAGTAATTTCATTTCTAGAAAGAAAATACAAGGTCCTTTTTTTGACAAACTGCATGCTACTAAAATATCCCTTAATATCCCAACTGGAAGAAAAAAAACAGGTCAAACTTGTTTCCAAGCAAAGTGAGCCTGACAAAGTAAAAATGCTTACTGCCAGTGAAGGCTGTGACAGGGAGAGCATGACTACAATCCCTCCCCAGTCTGACGTGATCACACGTCTCCGCTAGGGAAAACACTCACCACGCTTCCTGCAGAAATCACTCCAAATCATCACCTCAGCCAGGGACACAGCCGTGCCAAAAGATCTGAGCTGCTCCATTTCCCCCCTTCCATACTAGTGTTTAATGTCCATGCTGCCCAGTGGCAGAGCCTCCACTCTATCGAGCTCCAATCTCATTCTACACTCGGCCTCTCTGCTCTCCCACCGTCCACAAGATGAAAGAAAGAGCACGGTATTGATGACACTCAAGTGCATTTCCTGTCAACAGTACACAGATCACAAGAAGGACAAAAAGCAAACAATCAAGCACTAACTAACAGAGTTGGGAAATTCAGGTCCAGAGAGTAAAAGTCCAGGCCGGGATTTTGTTTCAACCAACCAATTGAGTACTCTGTGACTGTGACCCTTTATGCTCAACTGGTTGGTTAAAACAAAATCCTGGTTTGGATTTTTACTTTCTGGACCTGAAATGTCCACCTCTGTATGCACCATTTAATTCCTGAAATGAAATTGTCTTAGGTTGCCTCCTAACATCAAATGGGAGCCCTGCTGTTTATCAAGCACAGAAACGGATCTCCTGTCGCTGGAGCTGCACAGCAGGAAGAAGGGTAACACAGAAACTTGAGGGTCTGCCAGGGACCCACCCAGCCACATGCACACTGCCCAGCATTTCCCTGTGTCACATGACCCTTCCTGTCACATGACTAAGCCCCTGTCCCATTCCACAAACATCCCTGCCCCCACCCCAATAAATTTCCACACCGCATGACACAGGGCCTCTTTTGCTGAAAAAAGAAAAAAAAATACTGAATGAAATGTAAAATAAGCGGGGGGAGGGGGGGGCTGATCCTTCATGAAATTCCAGAGGAGCTGAATCATCATGCTACAGTAATACTCAAGGCAGAAGCGTCCCATCCTGAAGAGGTAAACGGGAACAGTGACAGGAGAAAGCGAGAGGACAGGCAGCCCTCGCTGGGGAAAGAAGCCACAAACGAAGAGCCACAGTTATTAAGACGTCGAGCAGCCAGTCATTCGCACAGTGAGGCCTTGTTGTTTACACAGTGAGTACACAGTCATTAAGGCAGCCTGAGCAGTGAGACATTAACATCTGTGCGTGCTGTGTGTCTGCAGCCCGCTTGCATCATGAGCGAAACTCGCTCCGCCACAACTGGACAAATTCCTGTGCTTCGTTTTGGCCTCTGCCTCGCGCTGCTGCTTCCGCCGCGCCCCACGGGGAGCTTCTAGGGAACGTCACACCCAGGAGAAGCGGTTTCGTCTCATCCTTAATCCTTTCTTTTAAGACTTTGTAGCCCTGCCTTCAGCAGTGACACCTTACAGTCTTCCGGACAGACCACGTAGGCCGACCCTGCAGCACCCCAGGGGGCATCGCATAGCACTTTGCCACAATCAGACCCTTCATCTCTATGAGAAGCGTGAAACAGAGGCTACCTTCCCTTCACTGGTTTTAACACCAGTGCAGCAAGACAGGAGACAAGGAGGACAAGAACCAAACAATCAAGCACTAACTAATATTATCAATATTATATGTACTGTATCAGGATATTAGGGTATTTTTGAAATCATAGTTTTAGGATTCTTCCAGCTTTCTGCTCACTGGAAACCTGTGCTGAAAGAGCAGAACACAAAAACACATGTAGCGTTTATCTTCCATGTCGCAGGAAACGCACTCCATGCACCTTTTCATTCCTGAAATTCTCTTGGGTGACTCCCAACATTGATTGATAAGCCTGATTGTTGTTGACTGCGCTTTAATCATTATTTGTTCTACACTTAAAATTCTTATAAATGAGGTTTTTTGTGTGTGGTACCTTTTCTGGTCTTTAAATTGCTAATACAGGGGTAAGTGCTATCGCGGCAATTACTTTGCAGCACATATATTTAATTGTCCGGACGATAAACCACGAATTAAACTAAATGAGTGCCTAATTAAGATCAATACCATTTTACACTCTTAAGGGAGGAAATGAATTATGCAGTGTTATTTTAACAAACATACTCAATACACCTTTCACGTAATTATGGAACTGGCAGCAGTCACAAAATCAAGATCACAATCCAGGCAAACATCAAAGAGTTTTCCGAAATGAAAACCAACACAGAGGTCTGCCGAGAGAAAAGCGCTCTAAAACATACACACGCAAAAATTTAAATACTGACTATGGACACTATATAGTCAGAGAATCAACAGCAGCAGCCTCTATATGTACAGCAAATGTTTTTTTTAAATCCTAATAGGATTAGTTGTTGGAAGCCAAGAAAAACCTCCTGTCTGGTGGAGAATGGATTTAAAATCACAGAAGATGCTAAACCTGAGACACAAGAGATGCATCAGAGAGAGCAAACATCCACAGTACTGTATCACAACCCTGCATGTTCTTCTGTTTTTGCTTCAAACATTAATGAGGTTCTCGTTCTCTTATCGATTCACCAGCTGGTTCAGGATCTACTGCTCTGGTTCAATACAATGTAGGTTTCTTTGCTAAAGTGAGGTTCTGTCCATCTGGCTCATTACTCGTAGAGTACACTGGTGTAGTCTTATCGTTGATACTAGCTGAAGAAGACTGATCGGCCTCGGGATCATTGCAGCTTATTGAGGTTCTCCTCTACTCATTTATCACAGGTGGTTTCCTTCAGGAGGATTTGGCTCCCAGCTTTCTTTTATTTGTGCATGTCATACATGGTGATTAGATGGATGAACTCACTGCACGCTTCAGCGTAATACTATCCTAATAGACATACACAGTAGAATACGTGTTGAGGGAGATGGACAGGTTTGGTTTGGAGTAGTCCCATACAAATATTCATTCATTATCAGTCAGTGGGTGAGGACTCGGTGGCTTTATAGCTCCAGGCATGTGGATGTTCTCACCAACTTTTGCAGGTTTCACACACATATTTCACTTTCCTTTAAGGAGTTTTACAAAAATCATGCAGGCAGGCTAACTGGCGCTTCTACATTACTGTCTGACTGTGTATGTGCCCTGTGGTGGGCTGGCATCCCATCCCATCCAGTGTGTACCCCTGCTCCGTGTTGCATGGGGTAGTCTCCGGACCCCCCAAACCTTGGATAAGTGCTACAAAGATAGATGGATGGATGGATGGATGGAAGGATGAAGTTAGTGGAGAAGGACAATCAGACCACCACTTGTAACATTATGCACAACCAAACAAAAACTACACTAACACACACACACACACACACACACTTTCCCTGCTCCACTGCCTAGGCACATCAAGTATGGCATCACATGACCTTGACAGGCCTGCAGACATAAACAGTGCTTCTCCAGATGGTGAGATGGTGGAAGGCTTTTGTACAGAGGGCACAGAAGGAACATGGCAGTGCACTGCTTATAGCATCTACTGATGCAAGGTGGAAGGTAAATGCTGGGAGTATGAAATGTATATGAAAATACGAGATAAATCACTTAATGATTTCAGAAAAAATATTTTTATGGCGGGCTGAGACAAAAAATAGGGGGACTGAAGCCCACCTAAATAGGGTTTAGATCCACTATGCTTCCAGCCAACATATTCTTAGCGACTCCTGAGGTACAACTGGCCATCAGGCCTGTCAATCCACCCCACTGAGTTTCCGTGGCCCTAATACGGCCACACTAACAGACCCCTCCGATCTAACCTGAAAATGTCACCTTGTCCCCAAAGCCCGCGGCTCTTCAAGGAAACCTCGTTTCCACCATCTGCCGACGCCTGCTGAGGGAGCGACGCGGGACTGTCTAACCCCACACGTCCTGAGCAGCAGCCCTCCTCCTCGCCGGCGCCTACGTGGAGCAAAATTTCAGCGGAAATCAGAGCAAACGGACTGCCGGCTCGGGCTGAGAGTAACTGGTTTTAATGGCCTACAGCAGGAAAAAAGGAGGAAGTGAGATCAGGCGTGTAAAGGAAGGAGAGAGAAAAAGAGGGTGGGACGTTGAGGTAGACAGCCACATAAACACGTCACAGTCATTCAACGGGAATAACCCTGACCTCTTGGCACGACCTGTGTCTTTATTCACAATGACAATCATTCACATGGCATTACTACCGTAATGCTTTGGTGGCATGAAGGGAAGAAACTCCTGCTGAAGAAAGCAGCTTCCTCACCTGCCTGTCTAGACATCATAATTCCACTGGACCTTCCACATTTATACCTGGACTATATACAATTTTACTTTATAAATCGAGACTTTGTTATGTTGGATCTCCTGCCGGCCCCTGGAGGATGGGCTCCCCCTTTGAGTCTGTTTCCTTCCAAGGTTTCTTCCTCCTAGGGAGTTTTTCCTTGGTACTGTTGCCTCTGGCTTGCTCTCTGGGGCCATCGGGCAGGGATAGTGTAAAGCGCTTTGAGACAATGTCATGTTGTGAAAATGCGCCATAGAAAAACAGATTGAATTCAATTGAAAAGAAAATGATGCTCTGCATGCAGCACCCCAGCGTCAGACGTTATGTTATGGAGGTGACCTGGTCAAACGGTTCTACTCTGCACCCTGCCAAAGCAACCCCAGAAATGCAGTTCAGTGCATCAGAATTCTTCTCTCTCTCTCTCTCTCTCTCTCTCATACACACACACACACACACACACAGATTTCTGCTTATTCTCAATTACTGCCACTGATTGCAAGTGGGGGGTTTGCAAGCAGTGAAATGCTTGGAGATCGCCATGGCAATACTGTCGACACTGCCACATACCCAGACTCCACTATTGTAAAACATGCAAAATATTTCACATTTTTAAAATCAGTTTTTCATCCAGGGAAGGATTAACGCTTCCTAAATCTGTCCAAATGAGGTGCACTTATTCACTCAATGGGAATTATATCATAGCAGCAAAATAACAGATGTTGCCAGAGCTTGCATGAAATCAACAGTTTAGGGAGCTTGGACAAAAACAGACTATAACTAAGCCAAAACAGGAAGCAGATGAGTAGGTGTCTCTCTGCTAATAGGCTTGTATTCCTTTAATATGAGGCTCACCGAAGGTAGTTTTCCATACCCTAAGACCTCGGTTACCATCCTTTCTCACACTGCAAGCCAGACTGACACTCATAATGTGTCATTCTTGTGTCACTGCATCAAGCATTTACAATTTAGATATGTTTATCCAGAATGACATGGCTTGCAGATCTGGGTTTGGATATACTCACTGGCTGAAACCTGACTCCTTACCCACTCTCATCTTACAGCTTAGTCCTATTTACACTATAAACTGTACCTTTGTGACATCACAATCAAGAAGTGCACCTTATTGACATCATAATCGTTTGTAACGTAAGCCCTGTCTTCCTCATAGCATAAGATATACTCACAGTAGCACTACAGTTCCTCAGAGTGTAAGGTACGACTCCTCCTAAGCTGAGATATTTGTATTTATCCCACATCAGACTGCTTAGAGTCCGCACAACATCAAGAATGTAAGCCTTAGGACAAAACTCTTGAACCCTTGTAAACACAGAGCTGCACATTTCCTGCAAAGCGTTGACTTACACCACAACTCCCAAGAGATTTTTTTTAATTAACAACCATTTACACAGTTTATAATTTCAGCCCAGGTATTTAATATTTAGCGGTACGAGTTGCCGATGGGTGCTTGAAGAACGTCCTGCAACCATTCACCCAGAATCTCTGAAGCACAGTGTACGACCAGCAAAAGCTGGATCCTTCTGAAATTTCCCTTGACGCATTTCAGCAAGTGTCCCTCGCATGAAAAATGCAGATCAGAAGTACATGCTAGCATCAATATGAGGTGGTCACCCAGAAGATGAGTCTCACTAAAAGAATGACACCAAACTGTTACTCACAGTCAACCACCATAAACAGCCTGAAGAACCCTGGCCAGACTGGGGAGGGTAGTAGGCGAATGTCACAGCGTTTATTCATAGCCAGAGTCACCCATTGTCAAGCAGGGGGCTGGGATACGTGTCCCTCTGGCATGGATGCTGGGCATCTGGTCCTATACCTCGGTGTGGTGTATGGACAAAATGGTTCATTTTCACTGTATTTAAACAAGCCTCAACGACATAAGAATCAAAGCAGTCATGTTTGTAGCCACACAAAACATTACATGCATATATAATGAATGTCTTGATAAAAAAGTATAAACAAGAATACCCAGCCTGGCTCCTTCTTAGTTTGTTTTTTTTTTCAGTTAAACGTTTATTACCAATTTAAATTTAAGAATAAAAATATAAATGCAATATTGCCTAGAGTCTAACAGCAATCCTTGGCTGTGCAGCAATCCGTTGTTGATGATCATTAGTGCACAGTCTCTTGCAGTGATTAAATTATCATCCCACATGCACATGAAATTGTTTAATGAAACAATTAGATGGATGAAACGCCACACCCACCAACGTTTTCTAGACAAACCAACGGCAAATTAGAATGCATTCAAGGAAATCAACAACACAAACAGTACAAAACGGAAAACAAGATTACACAGTAAGGACGCGATTCTCAGCATCGACAACATGTCCGGGATTTCCGATGTCTCCATGGTTCCAATTAGACGACAGATAATTCTCTGTATTCCCCTTACTACCACTCCACCAACAATGAACAAGTCGATGGCAATGAATAACTTCAAAATCTGAGTTGAATCAAATTTTAAACAAAGGTAATAACTTCGAAACACATCTACGCCACAGATCAATAATCGCATGTGTAGAACGCGTAAGAAATAAAAGTTAACCACTCATAAATTCAGTGTTTCCCTGCGCAATGCCCAGCCTGGAAACGGGGAGACGCATGGATAAGATCGCGGTGGCGCGGACGGATGAACGCGGACGCGCAGCGGCTCCGCACACGGGCCAAAGCGACGCTGCCCCGGTCCAGCCCTTACCCTGCTTGACACACTTGAGCCGGATCGGGTCTTTGCAGTGCTTGACAACGGCCAGCACGTCCCTGGTGGTGAGCCCGGCCACTGGCGTGTCATTGACCTCCAGAAGCAGCTCGTCCTGGGACAGCTTGCCGCTCTGACAGGCTACCTTGCCCTGCTTCACCTCCCCGAGGTAGGGGAACTGGCCATTCTCCGCACAGCCCTTGAGCTCGAAGCCCAGCTCTCCGTCTTTATTCCTTCCGAGGACGATCTCATGGACTTTGTTGGTCCAGTGGTTTTTCTTCTTCAGGCTCTTGGACATGGCTGGCAGGGACGGCGACGCGGTGAAATGTCAGCCCGATCTCCGCTTTGGGGGTTTTGCGCTGCGATCCCCCACCCCCCCGGTGCAGCACCCCGGTTAGGATGCCAGGTGATCTCAGCAGCAGCAGTAGCAGCAGCAGCAGCGTACGACAGCAGCGGCCGCATCCATGGCAGGTCCGCTTCTTTACCTGGAGCCCGCTGGCTTGTGAAGGGGAGGGGGGCGGCGGCGGCTGCGTTACAATGTAACCGAGGAGGAGCAGCCTGACACTCGCAAGGCAGCCCACTGACCCGGATGTGAAGTCTGTAAGGAGGAGAGAAGCGGGGCTCCCGGTCTCCCCGCCGAAGATGAAAACGGGGAGGGAGTAAGGAAGAAATGTCAGGTTGGGGGGGGGGGGGGTATTTTCACTACGGCATCTAGCCGTGTCTAGACTGCATATCAGCAGGGTGCGCTGCGCGTCTAGCGGCCGCCGGGGAGCGTCCCGGCCGTGCGGCGCTGGATGGGCGATCTCCCCTCTATCTCGTCCTCACTGCTGGGCTGCTGCGCCTATCGTCCGTCTGCTGTGAAAGAGGCTGCAGAAATCGGGGGGTGAGAAGGGGGAAATGAGGCTGTGTCACCCCCGAGATCGCGAATCGCCCCTCAAATCGCCGACATTTTTTATCCGGCCGCGGTGTACCCGCTGTCCGGGCGACGGGAACAGACCGTCGATCAGCCCTGCCATCGAGTCATTGTCACGCTAGGTTAGTCGTTATGGCGTTTGTACGCAGACTGTAAACTGCACTTTAAATAGGGATCGTGTGCTCTGAGAATATGGATAAACACGAGTCGGACCTTCAGAGATTCTTCATAGCAAAATCTGAAATTGAAGGTGACATTCTATTTTTTCTTTATTCTGCTGCCATGCTGATTTCTCACTGTCAAAGCACGATGCAGCAGTAAATAAGTGCGCATTAATGCAACGCAACTCATCGCGTATATTAGTGCGTTTTCTTCTTACAGGATTTTTTTTTCAAAAAGCCACCCTTTCGGATAAAACCATCTTATTCATGCGAGATCCTACTACTATCTTCTCTTTAGTATGCAGCAGTTGTTATTGTTGTTATTTAGCTTGCCCCGGTTTGGTAGCCGTAACACTCAGGTGTGTCTCGCACGGGTCAGTTTGCTCTGTCTGCCCTCCACTTTAACGTCCCGCTGCACCAGCGTCCGTCCCAGACGGTGGGCTGAGAAAAGGAACAGAAAACACCCGTGTATAAATAAAGAGAACCGGGTCAAGGCCGTCATTGTTGTGATGGAAATAATAGTGAATAAAAGTGAATGTGAATTATAAATATGTGATCAAGTAGTCCGGGTGGATTAGCTGGGTCACCAGTCGCATAGAGCATTGACAAAGGAAAAGCTACTTGCCGAACCATACGTTTCCGCTGAAGTGCTTCTCAAATTTAGTGAAACTTTGTTGATTACTCTGCTTTAAAGTTCATGTTTGCCTGATATACATATATAATCTTTTATTTTAAAATTCTATTTCTATTTATTATGGAAATTCTGGATGTATATAGATACTTCTTTAATACCACGTTTGTTAATGTAAGGCTCAGTGCTACCCTTAAATATTTCTATAACTCTAATCATCTTCCAGCTGCTTGTCTAGTGCAAGCTTGAAATCTTCCTTATAAGATGACATTGCAGAATGGTGTGTAATTGTGCCCAGTGATGGGTTGGCGTCGTGTCCTGGGTTGTTCCCTGCCTTGTGCCCATAGCTTCCAGGATAGGCTCTGGACCCCCATGACCCTGAATAGGATAAGACGTTTCAGAAAATAGATGGATGGATGACATTGCATTAAGTTATTAAAATATCTCATATTCTGTAGCCGGTGACTTTATCCTGTTCCTCACCTTCATTTGACCAGTTAGTCTAGCTGGATATTTTACTGGAGCAGTTCAGGTACATAGCTGAAGGCACATTAGCTGGTCCTGCTGGGACGTCAGGTCATGAGTCTTTGCCCTTAGCCACTAGGCTACCTGCTGTCTGCTAGTCCCAGGCAGCTGATGATTAGTCCACCCAAAGAGAGCAGGCCTGATAATTGGCCAGCAAACCTTAAACAATGCCCTGCAAGGACCTTCTGTTGTGACTGCCGTTTCTTATTGCTGAGACACTGGATAGACTTTAATGCAGTGGAGAATTTACCATACCATACCATACCATACCATACCATCTTTATTGATAAAAGCACTTTAAAGCAACCATAGCTGACACAAAGTGCTGTACATTGGGGAAAAAAAAATCCAAGGTCAGATAACTAAAAGAAAACTAAGTCCTGCTGGGGCCAAACACCAAAGCATAAAAGTGAGTTTTAAGACGTGTTTTGAAGGTGGAGAGTGAGGGGGCCTCTCTAACATGCAAGGGCAAGTTATTACGTAATTTGGGAGCAACGGTAGAGAATGTTGTGTCACATGGCAGCTTCCTTGCAGTGATCATGGTGAAAATTGGTGCAGCTCTGGGCCCACTTCCAGGGTGGTTTGCTTCTGTATTACAATGAAGCCATATCACTGTGTCTTTAAATCAGGCCAAGCATTTCCATCAGTCACGCCAGGGTGGCCTCTCCTCTCAGCACCCTCAGGTTGTGAAGCCCCACCCTGTTTGTTAAAGTATTCGAAACCCGCTGACAGTATAATGCAAATCAGATGAGAATAGGGGGTGACTTTATTACACTTTATTAATATTAATCTTCCCTGTTCAGTTGATGAATAATTCACCAGGAAATACATTTCTGCAATAAAGCTCAAATACTGCTTTTCTGTTTTCTTCTGATTTTAGTTAGATACATACATAGGCTTCATAGGATCCTGGGAAGGACACCGCTGTTTTACCTTTAATCCTGCACTGATCACTGACAGGGGACATGAATCTGCAGACCTATGGTCCATGAGTCCATGGTAAGGATAAGCCTCTCAGAATTACGAGGTATATAAAGACCCCAAAGTCCAGGGTTTGTCACTCAGACAGGAGAACTTTCGCCCACTGTGTCATGAACTCATCCATACTGTCATCCCTCCACTACTCTGTTATGCATGTTAACCAGAATAACTCACTGCTGTACAAGGCGAGTCTCATTAATATAGGGAGCACCTAAAATAATTCCATTTACAAGGTCTGGCAAAATGACCCTTACTAAAGACTTTTACGGTAATACCGTATAATGAAATGTTTCAGCGTACGTTGGAAACAGTGGGGGTTTTAGTGGTAAATGAGGCAAGAGCATGTACTTTGTACCCTGTTGGGAGTTTTTGTAATCACTGCTACGGCAGAAACAGAACGATGCTATTCCAAACAGCCTCGCCTTAGCCTCTTGTACTTTCGGGCCCTGGAGACGATCAAAAGGTTGCTCAGGTGAGCTTCAATGGGTCTCACACGGCAGAGAAGAAAACAAAATCCAAATGCTACAGCAGACCGAACAAGGAATTGGGCACTCAGGTCCTTTGTGAACTAGTGGAGGTATACATTCTCAATGCAGAAGAACTGTGGCATCTAACAGCACAACAGAAAATGTGCTAAAAATCTATTATTTCAGGAGCGTGAAAAACACATCTTCCTAGAAACTACTTTGCAAAATAAAAACAAAACAATGAAATGAGACCCATATGATACCACAAATAGAGACCTGTCTTTACATAGCCATCAGTGAATGATTTAATGTTTTAAACGGACTTACGTGGATTGTTCTCAGCGAGGCAAATGGGTCAGTGTCTACAAGATATCAAATAATCTTGATTTATATTCACAATTAACAATAATGTTAGTTAGCTGGATATCCAGATATCAATGTTAGGTTGTTAAAATTAGCATATAAAGTATTCCATACAAATGACCATCATGAATACAAATGGTAATAAGTAGAAACATAAATGCAAAAGTGAAATAGATGACTTCATAAAACATCTTGTCATTGGTAAATTTTTTGTCAAACACTATCAGTAGACAGAGGAGAATGGTCATAATTAATATATAGTAAAAGCTCAAAATTACAAAAAGTGGACATATGCAGTTTTCTGTTGCAGATAGGCATGATGAAGGGCAGATGATCCATTTGGTGAATGACCATAATCACACAGATTCAGGCTCACAGTAGAAGAAGTCACACACAGGCTAGATGCACAGCAGTTGAAGGTCAGTTAGCTCAGGGAATAGAGGAAGTTACAAGAAGACACCAGCTACACTACCCAGAGGTCAGCCTCACAGTGGTGTTAAGCACATGGTGACAGGACTCACAGTGATGATAATCACATCAAAACTTAGGCCAGGTACATCCGGTCTGTGAGGTTAAGCAACTTTTCAGTCAATCATTGACACTTTGTATTGGCCCTTGCAGTAGAGGATATTTTTTTTGCAGAAAACTTAAAAAAAATGCTTGTCAGAAGGATTACAAAAAAAACAAGTTGGGCTGGAGAAGAGCAGGAATTCAGTTTCATGCTTAGAAGCAAGTCTTAGCTGTCCCCACTGCTAGCCAATCATAAAAAGGCACTGGGAATGAAGGGAAAGGATGAAAGGCTTGCCTTTGGGTTTCTCTTCGGTTTCATCAATGTCATTGGCTCTATGCAAAGCAGAGCTGAAGAACACAACTCAGCAGTGAGCAAAATCCCATTGAAGGCAGCACATTGTTGGTTAACTGGTTAAACATTGGGGGCACAGGAAAATGGGGAGATTCAGGCGAGATGATTTAATAACTGACAAGAACCTAATAGTCCCACTAATGGCTCTATTTTCTACCTGCGCAAAGCGTGACACAAAGTGGTTTTGCTAGTTTCTTACCAGTGCCTTGCTCATTTTCATGCCATGCGTTCACGTCATCAAAATAGTAAATGATTTTGTGCCTGCTTTCCGCTCATAGGAACAGTGCTGCCAGGTCCAGCAAAAATCTCCAGCCCAAGGTCTGCTTAAAATCCGCCCAACAGAAGTTGAAACTAACCCAATCATTGAAATCAGTTTAATTGCCTTGTAAATAGTCTGTAGGGTTTGCAAACTACCCCGACTTCACTAATTTTAGGTTTATAATGTAATAATTTATACACTGCTCAAAAAATGGAAAGGAACACTTTTTAATCAGAGTATAGCTGCATAGCATCAAGCCAGTTAAACTTCTGGCATATTGACCTGTGGCCTGTACTACAAATGGGGTTACTGCAGTGGTTTCCAACCCAGTCCTGTTACCCCAGACAGTCCACATTTTTGCTCCCTTCCAGCTCCCAGCCAATCAAGAACGCCAAATACCTGGTACAGGTGTTAGGAGCTGGGAAGGAGCAAAAATGTGGACTGTCTGGGGTCCCTGAGGACTGGATTGGGAACCACTGGGTTACTGGCTTATCGGGGTAACTTGTCGGATTTAAGGTAGTCTGGGCAAAATGTAAGTAAACGAATATGAAGTCC
>JAODKC010000001.1:29463189-29476545 GCA_026777985.1 Mormyrops attenuatus
AGCCGCTGAAACTGATTAACAACCCCCTCTGCTACTTAACTGACCAGATCAATATCCCAGAAGTTTAACTGAATTGACGCTATACTCTGATTTAAAAGTGTTCCTTTAATATTTTTGAGCAGTGTATATATACACACACATCACAAAGAACTGTGATGCGTTGGGGAAAAATAGCGGGGGTGCGATAGGTGAACCGCGATATAGCGGGGGATCACTGTATGTAATACATATATGTATGTATGTAACAGTGGTTATATAGAATAAGGGAACACCCGCACTGTGTGGGTGTGCGCGCGTCAGCGAGTTATGATAGTTGCACAATTAAGTTTTCCTTGGAATAACAGCAGAAAAAATAAAGTAGCAGGGTCTGAACATCAGTGCTCTCACTACGCTACCATGGCCACGATGCTAATAACCTACAAAGGCCAGCCAAACAACATAAATATGCACATGTTAACATGCTTAAGAATATTTCATATCGTTCATAATCGGGAAGACTGCTAACTCGAAAATGTACAATTTTTACACTTTATTAGCACTAACTTAGCAATTAGTAAACGATTCCCCGGTTCCTGCACTTCCTGTTGTGGCAGAGCATGCACCTGACGTCAGTGGCTGAACGTGCAGATGGCTGAGGGTGCACGTTCTGCAGCCAGACCCTTCTCAAATCAGCTCCTTGAGGATCCCCTGATGTTCATCAGTCCACTGGACAGGGGTTCTGGCAGGTAGCTGCACTCCTCTTCCCTCCTTAGACGTCCCATGGGCTACTGCAGGTTTCCCCTTCACCTTCAGTAGCTCATAGATGGGTTTTGCGATGCTGGAGAAATTCTGCACATGCACCCGATAGTAGCTGAGGAACCCAAGCAAGTTCCGCACCTCACCAATTGTGCTGGGCCTCCTCCCCTTTAGTGCTACGATGGTGTCGACATCTCTTGGGTCAATCCTGACACCATTAGCTGAGACCAGCCTCCCTACATACCTGACTTCTTGCCGGAATAGTTCACACTTAGTATGCTGAAGCTTGACGCCGTGGTCCTGCAATGCTCTCAGAACTCTACGCACTCCCTCGACATGGTCATTGAAGGACTTAGCGTAGCAAAGGATGTCATCGAGGTATGGGATACAGCAGTTGTCACGGAGGGAGTCCAACATCTCTTCCATGCTGCGCTGAAATGCTGCAGGGGCATTGGCAAGCCCAAACGGTATCCTCACCCACTCATACCGGCCCCAAGGAGTGATGAAGGCTGTCATATGTCGGGATCTTTCAGCCATATAACCCTGGTGATAGGCCTTACCTTGGTCTAAGATGCTGAACCAGCTGTGGCCTCCTAGGGTGTCTATGAGGTCCTGGATGCGAGCCAATGGGTGACGGTCTAGCATGGTCTTCTGATTCAAAAGTCGGTAGTCTATACACAACCTGAAAGACCCATCCTTCTTCCTGACACAGACTACAGGTGCCGCAAATAGTGACTTCAATTTAACTATCCACCCTTTAGTGAGCAGGTCTTGGATATATTCTTTGACCTCTTTGTAAAGTGGCTACGGCACCGAAGCATATGTACGCTGGACTGGTGTGATATCCTTTAAATTGATTGTCATCTGTAGGCTTGGGATGCACCCTATGTCTCCGTCATCTCGAGCAAAAGCCCCTGACTCCTCATACAGCATCTGTCTCACCTCCCTCTGTTGCTCACCACTTAAGTGGCTCAAATCGACAGGTGGGTGCCACAGTGCAGTACTGGGTTGGTAACCGTCAGAGCTCAGTGATGGTAAACAGTCAACGGTGTTCGCCAGGGTTCGGCCATCCACGTTGTTCAGATTTTCGAACTCTATCACCCTTCCGATGGCTTCAACGGTGCCTAGGACTGTTGAGCTGTGTAGGGTCGCAGTGTCTTTGGAATGGTTAGACACAGGTACCTTTACAAAGGGCTTATATGCCTGTTGGATTTCCATTAGCCCCTCCCCAACGCTCAGTGGTTTCAATACTCCCTGGAGTGTAGAAGCGTCATACTTGATGATTGAATTTACCTGCCTGGAGGAAAACATTATTTTCGGCTTCAGTCCTATTATACGACATAGGAATTGCTGGGAGGCTTCATGGTCATGTTGTTTAGCACACATCAATTCAATTCAATTCAGTTTTATTTATATAGCGCTTTTAACAACGGTCATTGTCACAAAGCACTATACATATAACCGGCCCGAACCCCACCAAGCAAGCCTGAGGTGACAGTGGCAAGGAAAAACTCCCTCTAGTAGGAAGAAACCTTGAGAGGAACCTAGACTCGGAAGGGGACCCCATCCTCCTCTGGACGACCGGGGCGCATGAAACAGTATTTTCATTGACATTAATTCCAGTCCAAATAGTTTTAAAAGTCCCAGTTGGTTACATGTAAATATATCCAAGGTGTCCAGGTGAGGGTTCAAGCGGTGTAGTGCCGGCTCAGGATCAGCTCAGGATCAGCTCGGAAGAGGGAAGATGGAGAAGAGAGTTACTGCCCTACACCTAACCTCCGGCAGTACTAGAGTAACTATGGCAGCCCGGCTAAAAGAGAGACCTGGAAGGAAGCACAGACATGAGGGTTTCCAGGGGTTTTGGCGTCAAGCCAAACTACCGTCTTCAGCTTAAGTGATCGGCGAGAGTTGCAGGACGACAGCACCAATCCCCCTTTCACCTTTAATCTCAAATGACCATGAACCTCCAGATTTCCCATTCACCTTAGAAAAGGGAATTTTACTATCCAAAAGACTGGCTAAAGAGGTAAGTCTTAAGCCTTGACTTAAAGGCAGAGATTGTGTCTGAGTTTCGAACACTAATAGGAAGTTTATTCCATAACGTGGTGCTTTATGAGCAAATGCTTCTCCCCCAAAAGTAACGTTCTTAACTTTGGGTATGCATAGAAGACCTGCATCTTGCGATCGAAGCATACGATTCGGAATGTACTTGCAGATGAGGTCAATTACATACTGTGGTGCAAGACCATTTACAGCTTTACAAGTTAATAGTATTTTATAGTCAACACGAAATCTAACTGGCAGCCAGTGTAGTGAAGATGAAATTGGGGTAATGTGATCATATTTTTTGGTTTTGGTGAGGACTCTGGCTGCTGCATTCTGGACTAGCTGGAGTTTATTTAATGACCTACTCGGACAGCCGGAGAATAAGACATTACAGTAATCGAGCCTGGAGGTAATAAACGCATGAACCAATTTCTCTGCATCTTGAAAGGATAGCATGTTTCTTAATTTGGCAATATTACGCAGGTGAAAGAAGGCAGTACGGCTAATGTTAGAAGCATGTGCATCAAACAAAAGATCAGAATCTAGAATAACACCAAGGTTTTTAACAACAGTACTTGGTGCAATAGATAGTCCATCCAGATTAACTATGATGTCAGATAGTTTACTTCTGGTGGCTTTAGTGCCAGTAATGGAGCTGAAATCTCTGAGTAACAATCACTACACTTTTTTTCATAAATACACAATAGAGATCACTATGCATGTGGGCAGGGAAACTAAAGAAACAAACAAATAAAAACACTATGTGAGACTCCAAATCTGATTCTGCTTGAAGAACAGCAAAATAAGAATTATTCCACCAGAATGCTATAGGATATCAGTGCTGAAAACGGGAAGTACTAACACTACCTTTTACAATTTTAGCACCTCGAGCAACTAAAAGCCTGTCTGTTGACATGTAAAGAAAATAAACATACGTAGCGCTGAGACTGTAGGTAAGAGTCACGGACTCCCCGCCAGTCATCTGTAGAAACACAGACCAGTCAGTGGCTCAATAGCCCATTCAGAGCCTGAACAGCAAAATGAAATCCCAAACTGTCTTTGTAAATGTCATTTTCTCTGTGGTGCACATTCAATATATTGCACAGGAGAGGGAGAAAGCATGGTGGTGTAGGAAACATAGATGAGATCGCAGGGAGATTCTTTTTGCTGTATAAACACTAGTTCAATGAGAGGCAGTGAGAGGTAAAAAGTCAAATTTCTCAAGATAGAAGGAGACAGGACAGAAGCCAGATTCAGGATTACTTAAAAAAAATAAACTACAGTATGTGTCCGCTCAAAAATAAGAAAATAAAATATATAAAATGTGCACTATGCAGTGGTTTTGATTAATAATCACTGTCATATTCACTCGTGCTCTGATGATGTTTACTCCACTGAACACTGTAATTTTGACTACAGAGGTGTTGAACAAAGTGCACATCTGACGTAATATCGTTATGATTGTAGAGGGCAAAGTATCAATTAAAGTTAACAAAGAGCATAACATACCCAACTCAGTTATGATTAAAAGGATGAAGTATCAAAACTAATATTACAGTGAAATCCCTACTAGAGTAATGGTGATTAGAAAAATTAACTATTATATCAATACATGGGAAAAGCTATTTAAGGTGAAGGATCTGATGATGACGATCATATTTTGATCGATATTGTTATGGACAATAAAAAGAAACTTTCAGCTGCACTAGACCTCAAGGAATATGGTGCACGGCAGTTGAACCTGTTGACTTTTGTTAGTGATTAATCAATGTTGACTGATATACTAATTGAATTTGTTGCACAAATCATGCAACAGAAGTGAATCGAGGACTTGTTTGAACACTATATTTTTCATTTTAAGGGGTAAAAACCTCTAGCCTTTTATTTTTTCATGATTAAATTATTCTGAACAATTCTTCAGCCGATGCTCTTGATTTAACTGGATTTTAATTGAAAAAATTAACATTTAAAATTATTCATGAGTGATTAATTCAGGACTTCATCAAGCTGGACCAAAAAGCAGTGTACATGGTTTGCCGCAAGGACAGAGGATGTACAATATCACATTAAAGGATATTAGCATTTCATATTCACTTTCATTTTATTTCATTATACACTCTGTGGCCAGTTTATTAGGTACACCTGCACGTTAATGCAGATGCCCCCCTCCCCCAAACAGTGAATCAGGTGGCTGCAATTGAATGCATATTGCACACAGATACAGAGGTTCCAGTATCTCAGAAACAAGGTACAGTGTCCAGAGTTTACAAACAATGGTGTGGTAAACAAGACAATATCCAGTCAGGGGCAGATCTATGGCGAAAAACACCTTGTTAATGGGAGTGGTCAGAGTAGGATTTACAGACTCGTTAAAGCCAAGAGGAAGGCCAGAGGGGCAAAAATAATAACCTATACTACAGTGTAATACAGTGGTGCACAGAAAGACTACCCCTGAAGCAATTCTGGAGTCAAAAGTAGGTCCAAGCAAGTACCTAATATGTGGCCACTAAGTGCAATTCAATGTTAACATTTCAATAATAATTAGTGTTCTGAACTCCTGCAGGTACATCAGATAACAACAGAACGGGATGAACAGAACATGACTGAGAAAATAACGGGATTATTGTCTATCTGCTATAAACAACATAGTCTATTGTTCAAATATTCAGACGTTATGTAACTGCTGCATTGTACAACACGATAAACCACATGAGACAGGGGAAAAGTTATAAAGACATAAACTATGAAAGCCCCCAGATTTATAGGAAAGAAATATAGGTGTGTGTATCTGTTTGTATCTTCTTTTTTGCCAAATTCACTATTGCATAATACCTAATTTTCCTGGACACTGCAGATTTCCTTCCACTTAGGAATGACTGTCAGTAGAAACATGGTGTGTATATACGATGACAATGCAGTTCGATCTGATGACATTTTCTAGGGGACACACATACGTTATATTTTTTTTACGGTTTGGGCTGGAATAAAGATCGGAATCACTATAAGTAAAATAATGGCAGCCCTACTGGTATGAAAGCCTGAATGGGACTCCAGCTTATTGCGGGACACATACCCACACACATGCACACAAACAGACACTACAGACACCTGAGAAGCCGGTTAATCTAACTTCAGGTCATTGGACTGCGGGAGGAAATTGATCTATGGCATAGAAATTTTAACTACCAACGGTGGCGGTGTGAAGCTCTATGCTGCTCAGCTAGAAAAATAATAATTAAAAAATGTTGAACACTGCCCTCTTGTGGATCCGTGCTGATCATGTCCAAAATATTTGAAAAAAAAAAATCCTCAAATCAAAAAACACCAATCTTTCTGTTCATTATGAGCTTAGTAAGTTCTAAATAGGGTATTTAACTGAGAACAGAGAAACCTGATATTCTCAAGATTGAAAAAGTCAATACACAGCACAAATATGTAAGTGAAAAGTGTAGAGAGTGTAGGCATAGTGACACTTGTGTGGAGGACAAGTGATACATGGGTGACGTGTGAAGAGATTAGAGAGAGCGTGGTTCATATTCAGAATTCTTACTCGTCATCTACACATTTTATATTAAATAAACACAATTTTCTTTTGTAGTACAGACATAAGCAGTATTCACTTTTTTATTTGATTCCTCAGAGCAGTGATTTCTAACTGGTAGTAGAACAGAGTAAGATATGGACACACTAATCATGCAGTTATCTTGAACAGGGTAGGTTTTCAAACTCATTTAAATTAAAACAGGGTTTGTAATTAGACAGATCAGCCATAACATTAAAACCACATGCTTGAAATTGTGTAGGCTGCTCTTGTGCCACCAAAACAGCTCTGACCCAAGGTATGGACTCCACAAGACCTCTGAAGGAGTCCTGTGGTATCTGGCACCAAGACATTAGCAGCAGATACTTTAAGTCCTGTAAGTTGCAAGGTGGGGCCTCCATGGTTCAGATTTGTCCAGCACATCCCACAGATGCTCAACTGGATTTAGATCTGCTGGATTTGGAGGCCATGTCAACACCTTGAACTCTTTTTCATGTTCCTTAAACTGTTCCTGAAATAATTTTTGCAGTGTGGCAGAGCGCATTATCCTGCTGAAAGAGACCACTGCCATCGAGGAATACGAATGCCATGAAGGGGTGTACTTGGTCCGCAACAATGTTTATGTAGGTGGTATGTGTCAAAGTCACATCCGCATGAATGCAAGGATGCAAACTTTCCCAGCAGAACGTTGCCTAGAGCATCACACTGCCTCTGCCGGCTTGCCTTCTTCCCATAGTGCCATCTTGCCCTCAGGAAACACACATGCTCAAACCATCCATATGATGCAACAGAAAATGTGACTCATCAGACCAGGCCGCCATCTTCCATTGCTCCATGGTCCAATTCTGGTGCTCCGATGCCAAATGTTGGCATATCTGCGGTGGACAGGGGTCATCATGGGACCATTGACTGTTGTATAGCTATGTAGCCCCAATACACATCAAGCCACGATGCACTGTGCGTTCTGACACCTTTATATCATGACCAGCATAAACTTTTTCAGTAATATGTGCTACAGTAGCTCTCCTGTGGGATCGGGCCAGACGGGCTAGCTTTCACTCCTCACACACAGCAATGAGCCTTGGGCACCCATGACCCCAGCTGGCCTTCTTTGGTAAACGTTTGGTAGGTACTTACCACTGCATAATGGGAACACCATGACTCACTGACATTCATGTCACTGGTCACACCTCTCCCTTGTTCTTTCTCTGACAGAAGCTCCTTTTTTCATATTGCTGTGTCTGCTGTTATCAAACATTCAGTTCTTTCTCATTCAATTCATTTTCAATCATACAATTTATGCTGCTTCAAGGCATCCAGAGATCATCCACTTCTGTACATATATGTGTATCACATATGTTATATATATCTTATCTTGCCTTACCTTACCTTACCTTACACTGCTTTAATATCTGGTCTCCCAAAGGCCATGGAACACCATAGTGCACTGAAGTGTCTGTGTGTGAGTGATTCAGTCATTTGCAGGGAGCATGCTTTGCTTGTGTCTTCTCATTACTGTGGGACAGACGATCATTAGTTACATGCAAGTGTGCGACAGATTCTCTGGGCGACACAAACAGGGGGAACAAAAATTCTGGAAAAACAGTGCCCTTTAACCAGGCAAGATAAATGAGAGATGTCTGTATCTATCCCACTGAGAGTTAATGAATTTTGAGGGAAGGATTAGATGATCAGTGCCAGATATTCAAAGATTTTGCAGTAAATGCATAGACATACATATAATACAGTACTATAGATGTTAATTCCCCATCAATGGAAACAAATGGCATTTGACTAAAACTGTAAAGAGTGGATGCTGGCAGCTGCAGCTACATAAAGTAGACAACTGTGACCATCATCAGAGCCTTTGCGGGCAATGGTTTGGGTAGGGCTCGTGGGTGACGTGGCGGGCAGGGTTTGTGGGTGACATGGTGGGTAGAGCCCGTGGGTGACGTGGCGGGTAGGGCTCGTGGGTGACGTGGCGGGTAGGGCTCGTGGGTGACGTGGCTCTTGGAGCTCGTGGGTGACGCGGCGGGTAGGGCTCGTGGGTGACGTGGTGGGTAGAGCTCATGGGTGACGTGGCACGTAGGGCCCATGGGTGACGTGGCGGGTAAGGCCTGTGGGTGACATGGGGCTTGGTAGGTGACAAGGTGGGAACTCCTTTGGTGACAAAGACACCCAGCTGAATTCCAGCTGTTAATCCTAAGCACACTCGGGATAAAAGTGTGAAACATAGATCCGCTTATTAGGAAAAGATGACAGACTTATTGAGGTGTGATGAATACTTTCTCAGCAGCTCATCACAGCATGCAGGGATGTTCATTTACCGCAGTCAGCTCTGTGCTCAGTAGCGGCCTCCTCCAAGGAGAAATGTGGGCAGCATTCTTATCATCATTGTTTTTAAAACAAGCAGATTTATAAGTGCCATGTGGCAGTTCAACGGCTTTCTTAGAAATGTGGTGCTTGGTTGCAAATTTTGACCTTGTTCTTTGAGTAATGGTATTATGTGTGTTATCACAGACTTAACACTTTTATTTACACCAATCAAGTGAAAGCACAGTCTGAAAACAGCAGAACATGGACTGAGATCTGGTGTTGACTGAAACCAGTAGAAACTTAAGCAGCAGCTTCATCAAATTAATGTTTTGTTATGTGTTTTACCTACAGGGCCGGACTAACTTCTCTGGGGCCCCTAGACTGACATGGGTAAGGCCCCCCTAAGTCGTCCATTGGACATATAAAACATAATATAAAACAATGGAACATCAATGATATTCTAATCAAAGCGTAGGGTGCCAGTGGTAAAACTTACTGATCAGGGTGGGGGTGGGAATGATGTCAGTTAAATATGCTGATGGGGTGGAGTGGGGTATCGCACCAGAGGATTGACCAGTCAAGTTTAAGAAGTTTAATCATTCCCTCTTTTGCTATTGTTAGTCTTGATTTTTTGCATACATTCATTTAATTGTGTTCTTTCCACTTCTGTTCACAAGTTGTCTACCACTCTGGTGAGACAGTATCAGACAAGGGAGATCTAATGTTAGTCTTGTATCTGTGTGCCAGTTCGCCTGCCAGTGAACTGCCAGTAAACTCCAGTGGTAAAAGAAAGCTGGGCAGCGCAAAGCCTCAAAACTTTGTCTATCCCGAAAACTGATGCTAAAAATACAAATCATATACATGTTACTACCATTTGCATGATCATTTTATGTTAAATCCTTAAAAGTAACTTGTGGAAATTCTGTCTTCATGGGACCCTAGTTTTCTGGGGCCTCAGGTGGGTGTCTACCCCTGCCTTATGGTAAGTCCGCCCCTGAACTTAGTTACCTTAGAAAAACATAATAGTGAAAATGGTGATTGTAGCAGTGCTAGTTAAAAAAAGGGGCCAGTATTACCGAATGCATGCCATTATCACTGTTGTTGGCATTTTCAGTTCAGCTCAAATGAAGCTAGTGGTTAATGCACTACAATGTAACAAAAAAAAAAATATATATATATATATACACACACACACACACACAGCCATGGCACATGTACAAAATATGTTTGACAGTCAGCCATTGAACAGGACCTCTAAAGCTCCTTCCATAGACTTAAGGTAAATGTTAACTATCATCTGATATGAGTGTTGCCTCATCAGTATTGATTTAATACAGCGTTTACAGTCATTTTTATAATTCACCGACATTTTCCACAGACATTCTTAATTGGGATTTGTCTGCACCTCTATTTGCCTCAGATTTTGGCATGTCTTCAGACACTGTGTGTAGCTGGGTACACATGTAGAATGTAGAGAGCCATTCTTGGCTGCTGCCCAGCACTGCAGGACTTCACTGTAGCACTTTCTGCTTGCAAACCGTATATCTCTTAAGCTAGGTCAGTCTACACATTATGAGAGGTTAATAGACACCCAGCACAACCACTAGGGACATTTAAAGACTCTTAAATGAGTTCAATGAGCATGACAGCAAAATACAATAATAAACAATACCTTTTTAAACATATTGGGCGCCCAGTACAGGGATTCCCCTGCTTTGCACCCTCAGCTTCCATGGACAGGCCCCAGGTCCACCAGAGCCATGGGACGCTTTTCAATATGCATAATTGATTGTTCTTGTGTTCTTGCATACCCGTTTTACATCATCTTCCATTGCCAAAGTACAGGTCCAATACTCAAGAACAGAAGTACGGCAGACAGTAAAAATCCCCAGATGTCGTTCTTGCCCAGCCCCAAATATCAAGGATACATCGGTTGCGTCCTTGTCAAGGAGAACAATCCCATGATTCATTGGGTCCCAAGTTCGTTCTTGGGGGCAAGCTAGCAAGAATTCTTTTGCCAAGAACACAAGTACACTCTGCGTTCTTGGTACTGAGAAACATCTAAGCGATGAAAGAAGACAGAGGGTTGGATGTCAAGACAGATGTATGAGCTGTTGGCATTTCAGTTCAAATTAGCCAAACTAAACAAACTCCGCACAAAAGAGACATGTGCTGTTATAACATACCTGTT
Organism: Mormyrops attenuatus; assembly: GCA_026777985.1. Lineage (NCBI taxonomy): Eukaryota > Metazoa > Chordata > Actinopteri > Osteoglossiformes > Mormyridae > Mormyrops > Mormyrops attenuatus. The sequence continues at coordinate 29,474,019 of JAODKC010000001.1, forward strand.
AAGCAGACTTTGGGATGTGTGCTGTGCCCAAAGCATTAATATATGCAAAGACAGATGTGCATTAAATATGCATTACCTTTGTTTAAACTTGAGTCGTAATTAGAGATGCACTTGCTGTAATAAATGAAGCTGCTTTCAAGCTCTTACGTCACCGCTGAACTTGACATTTTATTCAAACTGCATTAATTGTTTGCACAGTTTAACTTAAGGTGAGCTACACTGTCATACCACAAGAGGGTGCTAGCAAAGCACCATTCCACTGCGGAGAATGCGGAAGGCGCATACAGACCATATTCTCTTCTTATGAAGTCTGCATGGATGTTGGTGAAAACATGGTGTAATGTGTGTACAGTCTGATTGTAGAACATTCTTGTAATGTTCTTATGCAATAGAGCACTAGGCAGGGAAACTAAAGCATAGCTAGAATCAAAACCAGAATTAATGTGCAGTTGCAAATAATAACATCAGTATAAATAGATAGCAGTGTGACAGTGGGGGGGAGGAAGGATGCAGATGTCCAGGAGGCTCGTTTGAACAGAAAGGCAAAAAAAAAAGCTGTTAGGCTGCTGGGCAGATTCACTTCTGACAGACCGGTAGCATGTCCCTGAGGTGAGTTTATTAAACAGATGGCGGCCGGGGTGGGGGGGGGATCAGCAACAATCTTTTCTGCTTGCTTTTTTCACTCTGAGTTGTGTGTGTTTCCAAATGAGGTCACATTGCAGCCGATTGCCCCAGAATGGGAGGTACATTGCTGAGCTGGATGGCGATGGAGGATGTGAGGATGATGTGAGGATGCGAGGGTGCGAGGATGATGTGAGGATGATGTGAGGATGCGAGGGTGATGTGAGGATGATGTGAAGATGATGCGAGGGTGCGAGGATGATGTGAGGATGCGAGGATGATGTGAGGATCAGAGGTTGCGAGAATGATGTGAGGATGATGTGAGGATGTTGTGATGTGAGGATGATGTGAGGATGACGTGAGGATGTTGTGATGTGAGAATGATGTGAGGATGATGCGAGGATGTGAGGGTGTGAAGTGCCGCCTTAAAAATCTGCATGCGGATGGACTGGATCACTTTTTATCTTTTTGATAGTCGACTTGAAAATGTTTTTGCAAAGATGTGGTGGAATCTGAATAACTCAGTCACGTTAATGTTTCTGGGTGGGGGGGGTGTTTCCGAAAGACTGCATTCTCACGGTGTTGAGGATCATACCGTATATGCATCAAATAAGATCTTTAAGAAAAGAGACATCCCTGAGAGACAACCCTCTTTTTATTGACCATCTAATTCACGCTACTTATTTCTGTCACTTATTTCATTGAACAAAAAGTTGCACCCAGGAACAAATATGGCGGTAATACATTGGATTGTTTGATAAAATCATAACAACCAGATATTAATATATTTGCTGGGCCCACATAGTAATCAAGTCCTTGTTCTCACTGCAGATAGGCGATATAACTGCCATGAGACTGATTGTTCTCCTCTACAGAATTCTACTCTCATAGAGTGGACCTCACGGCTGGATGGAGTGGACATTTTTCACAGAATGGTGCTCTCATGTCAAGTGGATCCCTCTTCCCAACATTGAAATTTCACAAGAAAGGTTCTTCGGAACTCAGGAAGTTAAATGTAACATATTGCTGATGACCAGCCAGAATGTGGGCTTAATGAGGGGGGTTTTGGGTGGACCTGGGCACAAGTCTGCAGGGAACATTAGGAAGAAAGAAATGACATGGGCTTGAAATGTAAATTATATCCTTGCAGAAAAAATGGATCTAATACTATTTTTTTTATGGTTTTGAAAACCAGCTCCCCTGGACAACACCTAGGCTCAAATGTTTAACCAAGTTTAATTCATTCATTTGAAAGAAAAAAACTCCTTTAAAAGCTGTGTTTTGTAGGTACTGTAGGTTTTATTTCTTTTACAGAACAACGATGTCCATTTGATGTTGAGGATTTTATCCTGTTCCAAAGAGAGAAACATCAGGAGCTATTTATAACATTCTCCCATGAAGACTGTGCCAGTCCAGAAGAATATCACCCTGTTGCCATGGCACCAGGAGTAGATGACATCATAAAGCAAATGGGAGGATGAAAGGCATTCTGGGACAGAATCTCGACACACAAACACTGCATCTGAATTTCTGATATTTCTCCCCGGCTCAGGAGCCAGACAACCACTGCTTTATAAGCCCCACAGTGTTATGTGTGAGAATGAATGGGAATTTGTGCATGAGTCTAGTTTAAGCAGGTACTGTGATAGAAGGAAAAGAAAATAACAGACTGCCTCCGGGAGCACCTGGCAGACAGGCGCCCTATGGCTGCACCTCCATGATTTAATTCAAGGGCCTTCTTTTCTCATCTAGGATTAAAGTGCGTGAAGGCTTTAAAGTAGAGAGACTGGGGACTAAGAAATTAACTAAACAAGGGAAACTATTAATTCAATCGAGTGCTTAAAAATAAGGACAGCCATATCTCCTGATGAACCAAGACGATTAAAAAGAAATATATATATGTATA
>JAODKC010000001.1:29476645-29512229 GCA_026777985.1 Mormyrops attenuatus
TATATTCAGACATTTATTTAACTTCATCTCCAGCCATTGTGAAGAAGACAGATGACAGACTGCAAACAGTCACAGAGGTCAAAGGGTTAAGACCATAACACAGAAAAACACTGATACCAAGTCCGACGACCTCCCATTACAGGTTACATCACGAGAACAACATGAACAGCTGACTGCAAAGACCACTTTGGAAAGGAGAAACACCACCTGGTCCCACAAGAGGCATGTGGATTGTCTGGTTCAGCTCTGACATGAGCTACAGTCTGACGTTAGAAAGACCAAATACCTCTGTCTCTTGCTTGCATCATTGAGAGAGAGAGAAAAAAAAAAAACACATACACACAAAACAGACACACACACACACACACACACACACACACACCAGTCCTTAAAAGGCCATATCAACACATGACTTGAAGAATAAAACAGCTTCACAATGGATTATTAACAGGTTTTATTAGCAAAATAAGGAAAATGTTGTCCTACCATAGAGAACATAGCTACTGACAGTTACGTCAGTTTGTCTAGTGTAACAGATCAACCATTATTCTCCGCCCAGACCCTGCCCCACCCCTACCCCCACCCAAAAACACTTTCATATGTTAGTTTGTGAACTGTGTACTGCACAGTTTTGCATTTTGAACTGTGTACTGCACAGCACTAAGGCAGATATTCCTATACACGTACCCTTCAAAACATTTCTCTGACAAATTAAATCACGACAGTTTTAGTTACACTTTCAAACCACGCTGCTGGCCTGGCGTTATTTTAAAAAGGTTACTGAAAACACTCAGGCCCAAGGCTGTTATACGGCTAGCCGTGGCCGACAGTGTCCACAAGCCACTTCCCCTAACATGACAGACCAGGAAGAGTATGCACACTGGGAAGGTACATTAAAAATAAAACCTTCATGATTTCACTCTGGAACGATTGACCTGGCAGTAACAAATACTGAAAAATGGGAGAATCACACATGCAAAGGCACAAATACCCATTCACTTGGTCCACAATGAAACCATTTTCCCTGTGTGGGAGAAATGGCATTTCCACCAAAGCCAAGCTGCCAGTTTACAAGACCAGACAAAAAAAACTTAATCAAAATACAAAAGAAACACGTTTATGGGAGGTGGGGGGTGGTTACAAGATTTACACAAACATCTTACACAAGTTAAAACCGACCCACACTGAAACAAAGTCATTAAGACTGACTGAGAACACAGTGCTGGCCTGTGATTGGTAGGTTTCACCCCATTTGTCTTTCCCCCTTTCAATATGCATACTTGACCGTACTTGTGTTCTTGTGTACCCATTTTATATATCATCTTCTATTGCCCGTAGGCCAGTTCCAATACTCAAGAACAGAAGTACAGAGGACAGTAAAAATCCCCAGATGTTGTTCTTGTTCCGTCCCAAATCAGTTGCATCCTCACCAAACAAGACCAATCCCATGATTCATTGTACCCCATGTTCGTTCTTGGGAGGCAAGTTACCAACACCGGTCATTCCAAAAACACAAGTGCAATCTTTGCTTTCTCGGTATTTAGAAACACCCATGGATTCCTCCACATCCACCCCTGCATGAAAACAAACCCAATTTCAATGCACCGGTGACCTCGCAGAAGTCAGCCACTGAGAGGATGTCAGCTAGTCACTTCTGCTTCTTCAGCCCACAACAGAGAAACAGCTTTCAAATGAAGAAAATGCATATAATCATACATCAGAAAAAAAAAAGAATATTTGACAATGGCATGCGACATGGAATTTTTCGGATGAGTCCATCAACCGTTGTATTGGAATTTGGTGATCAGTGGTCATGGTTGACACCACAGCACACAACAATGAAATGTGTTCTCTGCATTTAACCCATATGTGACATTGTGACATTGTAGGGGGTAGCTAATTCAGTGCTTGGGGGTCATACCTTGCTCAGGGTACCTCAGTGGTGCCTTGCTGGTCGGGGATTCGAACCAGCAATCTTTCAATTACAAGTGCGCTTCCCTAACCATTAAGCCACCACTGCCCATTAAAGTACTGATTGATTTTTAATATGCTTGCGATGGTGAAAAGCTACACACGCTCCATAAGGATGTACAATCAACCACCATATCGCAGCATATTCGTCGCTATCAGAGCGCAAGCTGACCGTAATGCAGCCGTAATCCGTGTGATGCCTCTGACAGAGGAGGCTGCTCTAGAACAGGCCACAGTCCTTCAGGTTGTTCTTGATGATGACGTCGGTAACGGCATCGAAGACGAACTGCACGTTCTTGGTGTCAGTGGCGCAGGTGAAATGGGTGTAGATCTCCTTGGTGTCCTTCCTCTTGTTCAGGTCTTCAAACTGGCACTGGATGTAGGCGGCGGCTCCTTCGTACGTGTTGGAGCCTGTTGGGAGACACAGACTGATCTGCTAAACCCAGAGTCAAAGGATGAGCAGCTAACAGCACACAGAGGACTCAAAGATGATGGAACCTAGTTTCCTATATCGCCAAGTCAGTGTTTCCCGATCCGGCCATGGGGACCTACAGCCGGTCTACAGTTTTGCTCCCTCCGACCTCCCGCCAGACAGTCCACATATTTGTTCCCTCCCAGCTCCCTACCAGGACATGTGGACTGTCTATGGGCCCCCGAGGACCGGAGTGGGACCCTTTTGTAAGGGACTGTATCACTTACCTTGTTTTCTGAGCCCCAGGATAAATGTACATCCCCCCCCGCCCATCATTTCTTACACAGAAAGCACAGGGCATGAGAGACCATCACAGGACACACACACACACACACAATCACAGGCTATGGGCACTGTACACACACCGATTCACCTAAGCATGTCTTTGGAGGACCTGGGGGAAACCCACACAAATATGGGGAGAACATGCCAATTCACACACAGAACCTGGCTTAGGATCACAGGATACCCAACTGAACCACTGTCACCCTGAATTGCAGGAAATAAAAAAAAAAAAAAAATACAAAAATTACACAGAAACGGAAAAAACAATTTCACTTAAAACAAAAACCTGAAATCAAACCTAACCTCCCTGAAAATGTCTAACTAAAAACTCAATAACCGGAGCTCAACAGAGATCTCTGCAGCTCTACATATTGTATTACGATGCTTGATTGATCGGCACTATCTTTCTGCACAGATTGTCATACAGATTGCACAACTTCTTAAAGCCTTTGCCAGGCATTCGGGAAATGGGACAGGAGCAATGGCTTCTGGGAACGGAACATCCAGTCTTTTCGCGTCCACAGTGCTGTCCGGCTATGTTGCCTAGGAGACCATTAGGAGTTCAAGGTAAACGTGACCAGGAAGCATGTTGTCATGACCACAGGAAATGGGTTCACAGAAGAGGATTTGTGTACATCACACCGTCATGGTGGCCGCTTGTGTGAGAGGGTTAGGGTTGCAGACAAATAAAAGGACAGATTACATGACTCATCTGCTTCCACCTGAATCCCATAAAGTTTGAATGTTCAGATTATCATCAAGCCTTTTCGTCACTAATGCTCATTAAATTGTAATGACACAGCTGTGGAAAAACTATAAATCCAGGCTTCGTCCTTGTAAACCCTTTCAAATCCTCTATTCATGCATCTTAGCCTAGAATACAATTCCCATCCTAATACACCACACACTCAAGTGTTTTAGAGTGCCTGCATGATTGTAAGACAAAACAAGTACTTTTTAAGCCTCATTTCCAAAGAAATAACACAGTGATGCAATCAGTTTTAAGTCTTCTAAAACAATCAATAATCAAAAATCAAAAATACGGATTCAGCAAACTTCTTGAGGGACAGGCTGATTGTAAGGGTAGAAAACAAACAACAGGTAAAGCTTAGGCTACAAAACAAAGAATGAACAGTGACTATGGGATGACCAGCTCTGGACCAGCTGAATCACTGGGAATACCAGCAGGGCCGGATCTGTTTTTTTTGGAACCTTAGCTTTACTTGGGAGGCCCCCATACCAAGAAAATCGATGATGATTTCATTTCCTGCACAAAGCAAGTAATTCAAGTGCCCTAGGCAACTGCCTATAGCTAGAGCTGGTGATGTATATAATATATATTTTCAGGATTTTGTCTGGGTCCCCATGTGCCAATCCGGCCATAGGAAGCTGTCTATTTTGCCTTTGCCTGGATCCAGCCGTATACCCACGTGATACTGAATAAAGCCCACATGGGCTATGAAAAATGGGCTCTCACCTGCATACTCTGGATAACAGATGGTCAATGGACTCTTTTTGATCTTCTCCTCAAACAGGTCTTTCTTGTTGAGGAACAAGATGATGGAGGTGTCTGTGAACCACTTGTTGTTGCAGATGCTGTCAAACAGCTTCATGCTTTCGTGCATCCGGTTCTGCGGGGTGAAAGAGAGCCGTTTGTGTTGGGGCCAACATCTAAGTCCATAACCCAAAAAAAACAGGGGCTATACCAGCCAATATCCACAGACTGGGGGGAAGGCGGCAAAGATTGAGTTTTACAACTTACCATCTCCTCATCCTCAGCCAGGACCAGGTCATAGTCACTTAACGCTACGCAGAAGATGATGGCCGTCACACCCTCGAAGCAATGGATCCACTTTTTCCTCTCTGACCTCTGACCCCCCACGTCGAACATTCTGTGGGATACCAAACCGTCAACTAAGCAGAGATGAAAGTATGCAAGAAGGGTCACCCGAGCCAAATGATAAGAGCTGCGGCTTTAGGTTCATCTTCCCATGCTGATTCACACCTCGAACTTTGTGACCTTGAAACAACTGAAAGCTGGAAAATTGGTCAAAGGCAGCAATCTCATCCAATACCACAAGCCAGCTGTTTTGAAGGTCATACCGGAAAGCAAAATATTGTGGAAGAAAAGTCACTTCTGGTGAGGTTGATTTGGGTATTTATTTATTTTTTTACATGTGCACCCTGGGGCCACCTTAGACCATACTCAGGGAAGGAGGACCTTAAATACAACATGATTAAATAGCAGGGCGTGTGACAGTGGGCCAGCTGTCTACTCGTGCCTCCTTGCCTAGGATCTGGATGGGGGTTTAGCACCATTTTCACCCCTCGGAGGCTGAGTTGGATCATCTACACTTCAAAGAAAAAGGAACATCTGGGTGGGGAGTGGTAACAGGCACCTCAGAGACTTCCTGCAGCCTGGGGCCTGGTTCATACTCACTGCGGTACGGCTAGCTGAGTCCTGCAACTTTCCATCTATCCTTACAAATAAAATTACTAAAACTTAAAATTAAACTAAAATATATAACAGCTAAATAGATATGCATCTTTAAAATGAAAACCAGTGAAACCACACCAAAAACTAAAACTAAACTGGATTTCAAATGAAAAATGAAAAAAAGAAAAAAAAAATTGTAATAACACTGATGCAAACAGATAGAGAGGTATTTGGTGTTGCTGATAAGCATATTTTATTTTAATTTGCAGCCATATGGAGTCTTTATAATCTTGTAGCAAGGAATCATATAAATGCCAACCTTCCTTTGAATTCACCAGCCAAATTTTCTTTCAGTCTAGAGCAATGTTTCCCAATCCGGTCCTTGGGGACCCACAGACAGTCCATGTGTTTGCTTTCTCCCAACTCCGGTAGAGAGGGAGCAAAAATGTAGACTGTCTTATAGGGAGCTCAGAGGGTGCAAAAACATGGACCGAGTGTGGGTCCCTGAGAAACACTGGTCTAACAGGTACAAAACGTGTTCATATACAGTCCTTGGTCTGATCTCTATTCTGGCCTTCTGCTATTGTGCCCATAGCTAATGGACGATCAGTATGTTTGCGTTACTGAACGAACTATCCACGTTGTCCCAATTTTCCTCGTACGTGGCCCCGATGCAGTCTACGCACTCAACCTCGGTGAGAAAAATCATAACACCACCACCACATGCACCGTGGTGGGTCTGCAGTATGTATGAAGCAGCATTAAGAGACATTCATTTCATTCCATGACACGCAAGGCGCCACAGGGACGACAACTAACAATAAAAATGCAGATGATGCTACAGTGTCAGATTTTGTATTGAAATGTTGGAAGGAAAGAGAAACAGACAGGATCTCTCAAAAAAACCCAGCACAATGTGCCATGTGGAGCTCATCCAGGTGGTGGGCACTTTACATGTCGTATGTCACTTTCAGACACAGGTGGATAGTTCAGGTCCAAAATGTAAAAATCCAAACCAAGATTTTGTTTCAACCAACCAGCTGAGTACTCTGTGATTGTGACTCTTCATATTCAACTGGTTGGTTGAAGCCAAATCTTGGTCTGGATTTTTATTTTTGGGACTTGAACTATCCAGCTACACCTTCAGAACAGCTAGGCAAGAACACGGCAGCTCTGGAGTCCATGAACAGCTCCCCAGACAACTATGACGCATCGCTGGCTTCTTACTCACTTGAAGTGGAGGTCTTTGAAGGTGAAGTGTGTTTCCACAATGCCTGTGGTCTTCACCCGGGTCCGCAGCACATCCTGCTGAGTAGGAATATAGGCATTCTGGGATATCCTGTCCAAGTCGTTCAGGTAACTGCACAAAGGCAGAAGAAAGCAGGTCAAACCTTCTGCCACAAAAGTAGCCACAGGGCATCCTGTTGCATCTAAGCATTGTTTTCCATAGTAAGCACTATCAAAGACCAGGAGGTTTAATCGTGTTCTTAAGAAGGCTCGCCAAGGATTAAGTTCTTCTGATACATGAAGGAGATAACAAACCAAAGAGTTAACAGAGCTGTTGTTGGGGCTACTTTTTAAAAATGTAATACTGCTTACTCCTGTTTCACTAGGGCTTCAGTGATAAAACATTACAGCCTAAACTTTGGGCAAAACTCCCACTGAGATAAAAACAGGGATCTTTCAGCTTCAACTTCAACCATGCATCTCCACTGCAGGTGTGAGAAAAGTGGTCCTGATATTCTGGACTAAATTTGGTCCCCTTTAGTGGGAAAGATGACAGCAAGCCATGAAGGCACTCACTATGCAGCGGAGTCATTTAGCTGATATTCCCGCGAGCGGCTAAAGCAGGCCTGGACCCCGCCATCCCTCCAGAGACGACGGATGACTCCTGCCAACTCGGCCGTCATGAAACCCTCCTCCGCTGAACCCGCCAACACGAAGAGCTGCCTGGCGTCATCCTGGGGGGAGAGCAGCTGTCAGAGCACGATCCTTATCACTACCGCGTGCCATGCTTATCTGCAGCATTGTCGTGAAGGCAGCATTCCTCATATCCTGTAGAGAAGTGTTTCCCAATTCGGTCCTTGGTCACCCACAGACAGCCCACATTTTTGCTCTGGGAGCTGGAAGGGAGCAAAAATGTGGGCTGTCTGGCAGGGAGCTCGGAGGGAGAAAAAATACGGAACGACTGTGGGTCCCCGAGGACCGGATTGGGAAACACTGCTGTAGAGGCATTTCATGTCCTTATATCCTCTCTCACACCTGCACACACTCCCATTATGCACCCAAATCACAGGTCACTCATAATACTCACCACCCGAGCTGGATCCCCGAAGTCGATCTTAAGGCGACCCATAGCTCGGATAATAGCCACAATGGACTGGATGGTGTTGCTGTAGACCACAGCTTTGTACTGCTTACACTCCTCTTCCGAGGAGCCCGCTTCGTGGATGACCCCGTGTGGTGGAGGTACCACAACACTGAATATGCCCCCCCCCAGGGTCACTGCCAGCACCCCCCCCAACCCATCCCATTCCACACTCATTGTCCCACTTTGGGGAGAGGACAGAGGGCCACAACACGGCTTCTGAAACCTAAGACCACATGTGTGGTTTCTGATTCCAGTTACGCATTAGCATCAGCAGAGGGAGCCAGAGCCTGAGATGGACACAAATGTGGCCTTAGGTACAGTTGCCTTGTTTCCACCAGCACAGAGCTAGTGCTGTTGCTGGTGCTGGTACTTGTACTGGTGCTCTGCTGGTTCTCGCTTGGTGCCTCACTGCCCATGTTTCCACCGGTTTCAAAAAAGAATGGAACAGAAATGTTACGTAGGTGGAAGTGAGAGTAAAGGATCATCTGCATTTAATTTTTTGGATTTATTTTGATCTGTTTTGGATTTCTTGTGAAGTTTTTTGTAGTGGAAACGTGGAATTTTAACGTTGACCGCGGAATATTTAGCAGGGAAGGAATTTCACAAACTGAATGAAACAACTGAATTTAATGATTAAGAGGTGTGTCCCAATAGTTTTGTCCATATAGTGTATTTTCAGGGTAGTCGGTTATGTCTGTCCTTGCTAAACTAGACTTCAGGCAGTTCAGGTTGTAAACTTTCAGCATTTCTTAATACTGTCAAATGTTTAATGGTACACAAACCACATTATTGGTGCATTAATAGGGAAGCTGGTGCTTACTTCATCTGCTTGACAATGGTGCTCTTCCCTGACTCGCCAGCACCTGAGGGAAAGACACAGGGATGTCAATACTGTGAGAGGTTTTTTTTGACAAAATATGAAAATATACATTGAAACTTGCCAACATAGGAAACCCATTCGTACACACACACACACACACACACCTGCACTCATATCTTAGTGAGGATCGTCCATTCATTTCAATGGGCAAAACCTTAATCCCACCAATGAACAACCTTAACCTGTACCCAACCCTAACCTTAACCAGAAGTAACAAAACAAAATACAAGACTTTTGGCATTTTTCATTTTTTGATTTCAGTCAGAGATTTTATTAAAACCGAATTTCCCCTTGTAGGGACCGGAAAAATGGCAGTCAAAATAACAGGTTTTTATTACATTTGGTCCCCACAAAGTAATCTTTACCTGGACCCCACACACGGACACACACACACACAGTGGGGGGTGGGGGGTGGGAAGCAAGCACACAGCCCTGGAGGTGCAGAGGTTTACACTACTAATCACTGAGCCATGGTGCCATCCCAAGAAAGAAGCTAATTAAAAATAAATAATGACATTAATCACACTATACCATAGCCTTTCATCTCTCCAAGAACGGCCTAGAATGACACAAGAGGGGACCGAGAGCCGTCCTCCTCCGGACTGCGCCGCGGCTTGCAGTCTGCTTTATCGCATCGCCACAAGGCGCAGCTTCAGCTGCAATAAGAGAAATTAATCCAGCCTTACAAGCTGCTCCATCCGTCTGCCTGCCTGCATTACACAGCGCCGAGCCGCTGCTGCACAGCCTAACACAATGGCGTAATCATTTAATCACCACCAGCAAAAACGTCCTAATGCTCACTGAACTATATGTATGCAGCATTCACAGGAATTTTAATCTCTGCATTAGAAAACAATACAATAAAAGTGTTCCTGCCTTCACCGAACACCTAAAAAGCACCCGTGGTAATCTGTCCTTAGAAATTCCCACATTGTCTTCTCACCACTGGCCCGTGTAATCATAAGCGATTTAAATGCACTTTCCAAAACAGCATAATCTAGAATGACTGAATCCAAACTCAATCTGACATACTGTGAGATATATAGATAGATAGAGAGAGATAGAGATCAATCTTTGTCTATCCACATCACAACTTTGTTACTTTGAGGGTACATCACCTGCTGTACTATAATTACCAACTTTCTAATCTGTACTTCTAAAAATAGACCTAAGGGATTAAATTTAAGAAGAGACATTTTTAAACTGACATCTCGTTCCTATGATCCTCCTCCGTGACTGGGAAGCCAGGCTGTCAGGATTCCCAGCCTTTGAATGGAGCGGTGCGATTCAGCAAGCAGCAGTAAGTCTCAGTACTTTGTGACACTTCAGACACATTTAAAGGGCATGCTTTTAAAAGTCACAGCAATACATCATGCATACTTATGTAACAAAGTCTAACAGGAACTGGACCACAAACTCTCGATACTTTTCTGGGAACCAGCCATTACACCACAACAAAGAGAAATAGTCTGACCAACTTCAAGAATCAAGAAAAAATAAACGTGTTGGTGCCAGCTGTCCGCTGAGATAACTGCACATGTTTTTACATGCACAGCAGAACATTTCCCTCATTTAAAATTTAGATAAAATCCCCTCTGCACGCAGTGCTACACCAGTGAGTCTCTGCAGTGTGGTTGGGAATTCCTCATGAGTACCTACTCATGCAGCACCCATCCAGCCCATCAGCAGAGGGATTGTGGATGTGCAACCACACAACCTTCCCAGCAGCAGAAACCTCAGGACAGGAAGGAGCTGGACAGCTAAAGACCCAATAAATCTGAACATGCTAAGCTGGCATACAGACCTGCAGCTACCGCACAAGCTACTCAATCAACTGGACCAAAAGCAGAACAGTCAAAGCAGCAGTTCAAGTGGAGATCATCTGCTAATACACGTCTCTGGGACACATTCTGAGTTCCAGCTCGGAGAATGAACAGCCGTTTCCATGGCGATGCCCCTCTCGGTTAGGACACTGCCGTCGACTCATGCGGCCACTAAGGGCCACCATGGACCTGTGCCTGAATCGCAGTTGCCCGGTGAGCCTGCACGTCCAGCCTGGGTACCCCCAATGCCCCAGCGATCACAGACAGCTCCCGCTCCACGAGTCACTCCACAGAGAGACCCCAGGAGCGAAAAACAGCAAAGACTTTAAGGCCAGACACCAGAATACCTCACAAGAGTGACACAGTCTAAGCTTACAGCCTGAAGCAACCCTCTCCTTCGGCTGGCCCACCGTAACTGCGGCCCTTCATGGAGACCCTCCACACAATTTCTTAATGACGTTTCACCAAGGAATCAATCTGCCATCTTACACATTATTAACTAATAAAAAACAGCTCTACATACAGAAAGCCTATAAAAGTAATTGTATACGGCACTGTACTGTATCTCAAGCCAACAAATCGCTGAAGCCTCGCAATGTTTTCATGAGCGTCAACAAAGTAGTGTGTGCGTTTGTTATTGCGAACTATCACATTTAACCCGAATTTTTTATTTAACCAGAATCAGCACCAGCTGACCTGTCCCCTCATCCAACGGTCACGCCTCCATTTTTAACCTCGACTGGCTCAGTTTTGTGCACCACAGATCCGGTCACCCTCTTCCCTTCAGGTAATCCAACCGGACTGCCAGCGTTACCTGGCAACGGGCCGGGGTTTTACACCGGCCGAGGTGACAGGGGACCGTCACATGCTGCCACCAGGAAATAGCAGACAGGCAGACAGACAGACAGACATGTATTTCCCAGTGTGCTTCTCTACTCTTCAATGTTCTGCCAGCAGAAGGCCTCAAACTAACACCCAGCTGGACAGAAGTTATTTGAACTGACATTTGCCTTTTAAAACAGAAGGGCTATGCTATGTTACCCTTGTACGATGCTACCATACCCCTTAAATGATACTTGCCTTAACTTGCACCAGTGAAATTTACTCAATTAAATAAAAATATAAAACATGCCAGACTTGAAGGAATAAAGTCCACCAAATCTTACAGCCCCAGTAGCCAAGGCTGTGCTAGTAGTTAAACTTAGTTTTGGATACAATAAATTTCAGACTGTTTTGGTATAGCAGCATAGTATAGTTCGTACATCTGTAAATAGAGGACAACAATTATTGGCTCTAGGAAATACTAAGTGATAATTCTAAAAAACCAAAGAGCTGTAATTATGTCAAAGCTGACAAAATAAATCAGTGGTGAGTACAAGTCAGTGCTTGTCTCTATCCTGTCCTCAATGTGTGTCCTCTGTGAGGGTCTGGTGTCACATCAAGGGTGTTCCCTGTGCTTCTGGGAACAGACTCCAAGTTCACCGTGATACTACACTAGATAAAAGATTAGGGAAGATGGAAGGATGCCTCCATCCATGGACGTGGATTTCTGCACATCAGGACTTTTTAGGAAAACTGTAATGACAGACATAACACCCTAAAATTACATTATAAACAAAAAGTCCACAAGCGAGTGAGAATCCAAAGGACTGCTGTACAAGTGAGTGATGTTAACAGATTCCAACCCGGGATACACTCAATAGCATTCCACTCACAATAGCTTCCTTTTGAGCTCTAAGCCTGTAAGACTAACAGTGAACCAGCTTGACAGCATCAACATCTTTCTTTTAGTGCTGTATCAGCTCTCAAGACTCAAATCACTGCAGGACACGATATGTATACACCAAAAATGTTTTACTAACTTCAAATAACGCAATTCCTTCAGAGTCATGTGTTTAAAGTTAGTGTTACAGTACAATACAACTATTAAATATCTTTTTTCTTTTTTTTTTTATAGAAAACATATCTGCAAAAAATGTCACCCCAGTTCTCAAAGTAAAGAGGACGCCAGTACGTACCGGTGGGAAAACAAACCGAGCGATAGAGAACCGGCGAGTATCAGGGTGAACAAACAAAACGAAACAAAACGAAACGAAACGAAACATTAACTAATAACGAACAGACACAAGCAAGTGCATTCACGTGACTCTGCCGAAGCCCGTAACTCCGCTGTCGGGGCACTTCCCGACCACGATCAACAGGTTTAACACTTTCATGTTCCGGCTGGATTTTTCAACGAGGAAAGAAACATAAGACACGTTTCCTGGTAACTGAAACCTCATCTTCTACGGACAAGCGGGGCGCCATACCCAGGCCACGTGTGATGATCGGGGTACATGAACCAGCGATAAGGGCCGATCGTACGCTTCATAATGCCGGGCCTTTCCGGTCAGTTCCAGGGTGCTGCTTGTCAGCAACTGGATCGCGGAAATGCGGACACTTCCACCCCGCAGTCCGTCCCACCACCGCAGCTCGGACTGTCCAGAAGGGCTGCGCTTTCAGGATCACTCTCGGCACCGAGATCCTCCTTTAAGCCAACTTACCTTTAGATCATTTACCCGTTTTCAGTACTACTCTGTATACGTTATACGTTATGTGCACAACGGATCTGCCTGCTACAAAACAACACTTAAGCAATTCATCAGTTACATCTGATTACTTAAACTGTTCCGTATGCAGTATTCAATCTGGCATTAAGTATAACGAATCCTACCTTGACGCTGTATAGCTGTAACCAGAAGTACCTACGTGTGCAGCGGAGAAAACTTCCCCTTACCTAGGAGTAAGAGCTTGACTTCTCTGGCGGCTTTCTCGCCGTCGTCCCGCAGGTTCCTGTCGATCATCTTGCTTCGCTCCACCGCCGCTTTGTCCTCCGTACTCAGGGTGCACCCCATCCTTAAAACGGATGCTCTAGGCAGCTTTAAAGTAAAGGATCGGTAGACGCAGGCAGGCTACGGTGCGGACATGCAAGAGCTGAAAGGGACTGGGGAACCAAACACGCCCTTAAATCCCCAGATGTACGATATCCCTGAACGAAGGAATTAAGACACTTTGTTTCTCGCCAAAGGTCAACTCTTTGAGTTAAAGATATGATTATATATATATTCCCCTGTTTTGTGATCGCAAAGCAGAAAATACAATACGAGCTGTATATCGCTGGCTCTCCCACCCAACACGTCGATCCCGACACTCAATCACCGAAGGCGCGCGGTTTCCTGTTTGTGGGGGCGCGCACGAGTACGCGCACCCCCCTCCCCCCTTTGCGGACCTCGCCTTTATTCTGCTTCTCTTACCAACACTCGCCCCACCTAAAGTAATCTGTCGAAGAATTAACCGTTCCTCTACAACCCCATAGTTTTTATGTCAGATTTGCGCAGTTTGTAAGTCTAATTCGCAAACTTGCTCAAATAAGATCGGCGTCTACCAAATCACAAAGTACTTACGCAGCTGTGGTGGTAGTTGTGTAAAAAGGAGTGTCAACGTAGTGCTGTGTTAATGTGCGCTCACCATCTGCTCTATGCAATAACTCGAGTCACCACACATATTATACTAGAACATAGAAGCAGGATAATTCACCATCTATTCAATGCATAACACATCGTACCTTGAGGAGAGGTGAAAATGGACACTTTGTTAAGGGCATATTCGTACTGTATATCAGGATTTCCCAGTTCTGATTCATACCCCATTGT
The DNA here is from genome assembly GCA_026777985.1 of Mormyrops attenuatus. Lineage (NCBI taxonomy): Eukaryota > Metazoa > Chordata > Actinopteri > Osteoglossiformes > Mormyridae > Mormyrops > Mormyrops attenuatus. The sequence continues at coordinate 29,490,577 of JAODKC010000001.1, forward strand.
ATGCACTGACATTTACTCCTACTGACGCAATAGACAACTAGCCCAGAAAAACCTCTGTTTTGAAATATAAGTTTAAGCATATCTTTTTAAAAAATTCAGTTTCTTTCCTACATTAAGTGTAGTTAAGGTATTCGGTGTATAGATCATGCAATAAACGAAGGGTTGTTAATGATAAAGAAAATAGTGCTAATGTGTGTGATATCACCTAGCATTAATCTGAATATGCAAACGAGCATAGCACAAGGTTGGGCGCCATAGCAACATGAGACAGGCTTTGAATTTAACTTAAACTAGTGGTTTCAAATTATAGAAATATTTAAGGTCAGACTCAATCCCTCATGTATAGGATATGTAGCTTAAATGCGTAATATATCAAGTAAATAACTGCTTTCGATTGTAGATAAAGAAGGATATGCACTTCAAGGGCGTAGATTTGGTTAAGGATGATAGGGACATGTTGCTAACAATATTATGAGACACATGCCTACCATGTGTGTTAGTGGACAGGGGTTTGACTCCAATTTTGTTCCTACTAATGCTGAAACCAAACCTACATGCTTGATGCTCTTCATATGTACATGAATTAGGTCAATAATAATAGTGGTATAATCAGCTAAAACACAGAATTAGTGTACTTCAGCTCTTATTTCAGCATAAATGTTGTACTAGCAGAAGCCCTGTAGATGTACCTGCATCCCTGGCATACTGTACCTTTGTCCAGAGAGTCTCACTATTGGCTGTTAGCATACAGTGCAGTCTGGTTTGCTGCCCAGTTGTGTTATTGATTGATTTGGCTTGTATTAGATCAGTGTTTCCCAACCTGGTCCTCAGGGACCCACAGACAGTCCACGTTTTTGCTCCCTCCAGGCTTCCTTCCAGACAGTGCACGTCTTTGCTGCTTCCCGGCTCCCTCCAGGCTTCCTTCTAGACAGTGCACATTTTTGCTCCTTCCCGGCTTCCTTCCAGACAGTCCACGTTTTTGCTCCTTCCCGGCTTCCTTCCAGACAGTCCACGTTTTTGCTCCCTCCAGGCTTCCTTCCAGACAGTGCACGTCTTTGCTCTCTCCCGGGTTCCTTCCAGACAGTGCACGTTTTTGCTCCCTCCAGGCTTCCTTCCAGACAGTGCACGTTTTTGCTCCCTCCAGGATTCCTTCCAGACAGTGCATGGTTTTGATGCCTTCCACCTCCCAGCAAAAATGTTGGTTGTCTGCTGGTCCCTGAGGACTAGATTTGGAAACACTCCTTAGACAATTGAATATAATGTATGAATTTAAATTGTCTAACAGAATACACTGCTTTTGGAACTGAATTTTAATTAACCAAACCATATATATATATATATGCATATATATGCAGTATATACATACATATACATACACACACACACACACACACAGTAATAAAGTAATAAACTATGTTCCGTTTGTTTGATACTCAGAAACAGTTGAACAAAATGTTTCGTTGGCTACTTTATTTTAATCAACCCATCTTTTGGTTAAGGGCTACACAAAATTACTAATTAATAATGAATGAATGCTGTAATATTTTTTAAGGGGCTAAAACAAAAGGGGTCCTGGACTGGGTGTCCCTCTATCTCAGTCAAAAAAGGACTCGCATATGAAATACTTCCTCACATCGGTGTTGCTGCCCAAATAACAAGAAGGGTATCAGAGTTTTCTACTCTAAAAAGCCACCATTCCCAGCCATAGCTCCGGGACCTTTTTCAAATTTTCTCTTGGTGTAAACCCCCATAAATGGTCCAGCATTAGTGGAAATTTACAGTGAATGGCCTGTGTGGATTTTTCTTCAGACTCCCCCATAGGACAGCAGAGGGCAACATTGGGGCCAAATTCTCTTTTCTCGGTCATCAGTCGAGGACGTTATAGGGAGATAATTTGAAGATTCTCTGATTATCTTTCTAGATATTACATATGTAGCATTAAAACTATAAATATTTTTGCGTTTTAGAGTATGCAGAGTATGAAGCTGAAGACTTCAGTAAAATATGAACATGTATTAAGCAAATGGTGACAAGCTGATCCTGCGACTGTGATGAGGATAAGCGATTGGAAGATGGATGGATGATAAGCTAATTCATTAAACACTTAATTTAGTAATTGTATTTTAAGACCACCATTGTCAATAAAAGGGTACACATAATATATGACTAGAGAACTTGTTTCTTTGTACACCCTGAAATATGCAATTGTATGATCATTTTCACCTCTAGAAGTGTCAAAACATCTCTGTAGGGAAGAATAAAGAGTAATCTGTTACGAATATTAATGAACCAGCTCTCAAGGTGTCCTGTTGCAAGGTAAATCCATCCATCCATCCATCCTTCCGTTCATCTATAAACCATGCATTGCACAGAAGTTCAACAACAGAACACCACTCGGGTTCAGATCAGGGAGTCCGTTCCTCCCAATCACCCCCCTCCAGGCCACACTGTCATTGCCCAGCACAAGTTCCCCAGCAAAACGATGGAATCCCCTCGTGGTGCGCTAACCAGCACACCACTCAGGGAGTCCAAGAAGGCCTGGTACTCACCGTTATTCGGCGCATGACTGATTACAGTCAGACACCTCACCCTGACCCGAAGGCGCAGGGAGACAGCCCTTTCGCTCACCGGGGTAAACTTCGTCGTTAGTGCGGTGAGCTCTGGGGCCACCAGTAGCCCCACCCCAGCCCAGCGTCGCTCACCTACCACAACTCCAGAAGAAAAGAGCATCCAGCCCCTCTCCAGGAGATTGGTTCCAGAGCCCACGCTATGTGTTGAGGTGAGCCTGACTATATCTAGCCGGTATCTCTCAGCCTCACACACAAGCTCAGGCTCCTTCCCCACCAGAGAGGTGACATTCCATGTCCCGAAAGCCAGTTTAGTCAGCCAGGGATCGGTCCGCCAGGGCCTCCCTTGGCCGCCACCCGATCCACAATGCACCGGACCCCTGACATTCCCCTTGCGGGTGCTGGGCTCACCTGGGGACAGTCCCGCATACCTCTTTTGGGCTGGGCCCGGCCGGACCCCAGGGGCCAAGGCCTGGCCACCAGGCGCTCGCCAACGGGCCCCTCCTCCAGGCCTGGCCCCAGGGTGGGGCCCCGGTGACCCTAGTCCGGTCGAGGGAAAAGAGACCGTGATAGAATTCTTTGTCATCAGGGGTTTTTCAGATTGCTCTTTGTCTGGCCCCTCCTCTGGGACCTTTTTGCCTTGGGAGACCCTACCCGGGGCTATGGCCCGCGACAACATAGCCCCCAGGGTCACTGAGGCACGCAAACCCCTCCACCACGATAAGGGGGCAATCCAAGGAGGAGTTGTAAGGTGAACTTAAATAAAACGCAACACACTTTTTAATCCCTTTTAAACTTTGAAATATGTCATTTTATGCGTTACCATACGTATTTATGATCACAATCTTAAAGATGAAGTATGTTCAGCTGTCACGTTGTTTTACCACTCTAAAACAGTACAAAAAAATAAAAAATTGTGATCATTATTTTTATTTGATATGGGTATTGTACTGTTTGTATCGTATGGTTAAACAGTGCTTGTTTTTATGAAACATGACATGTAAATGAAACTTAAAAATGCAGAGACCTTTGGTAGGACACTTTAAAGAAACATGAACAGATATTCGACGTAGATGCTGTTGTCTTGCCATTTCACACTTGATGTCGTTACTCCTTATGATGAGCAGACTTGGCAGGCAGTGCAAAACTCAGCTCCCCAGTTTTTTCCATGCACACACAAGTTTTGAAGACACTGTTTGCTCACAGAGGTGAGACTTGCATCACATTTTCACGCCAGGGAGGACGATGCTTCATCATTGACTGTATCTGCGCCTGAAGCATGACCAACGGGGGCCTTAGCTGACCCCGGTGGCTGCGGGCAGTAACTAACTACGCATGCCTGCTGCACCAAGCCAAAAGCACCCTGTTCTGTGATCGAGAAAACATGCATGCTAAGGATCAGTGCAGCCATTTGTCAAAAAAGGATGAGGAGATAACTCTGCCTATGTTTTACATACTGGGATTTTCCTCACAGATCTTTCTGTACTTGTAAGATAATAGTTATGTTGCCCCCTCATGGAGACATCGGGTATGTTCAGCTGATAAACTTTTTGTAAACCAGCCTGATGATTCCAATATGACAGCGTACCGCTGCCATTATGAGAAAAATAAGATCCACCCAGTTTCCTGTTATAATGAGGTCTTTTTCATGTTTTAATGCAAAAGTATAACGTTAAAAGGCGAAAGCTGCATCATAAGGAGATTCTCAGTGAGAATTCATCATTAGAAGAGTATGTAGTACGTTAAGAACAAGAACATTGTTTTGGTTAAGTTTGTCATCATACCTTTGATTTTAATATTCAAACATGAATCACCACCATCAGGTTGTATTACAGCACATCAAAAATTAAATTTGTCATGTCAATAAAAAAAAAAACTTTGCTTAAGCTATGAGTGAATGTTTGTCCTGCTTCCCTGCTCGCCTGAAACATAGTTCAGCTAAAGCAATGTTTACATTGCAAAGAGTGGAGGCTCCCATGCTAAGAGCAGTGTCTCCCAGCCCGATTATCGGGGACCCCTGGCAGTCCATGTGTTTGCTCCTACCAGGAGCTGGGAGGGAGCAAAAACGTGGACCGTCTGGGGGTCCCCGATGACCAGGTTGGTAAACATTGGCGTAGGAGATCTGCTTCCAGATTCACGTTAATGAGAATTTTGCAGATGCTGAGTGGTTTCCAGTAAACATAAACTATAAACAGACCAGTTTAAAAATTCAGGTGCATGTCTGTTATATCCCACGCCCATGCCTTTTCAAAGGAAAAAAAAACATGTAAACAAACGGAGATGCAAATTTCTGCATTTTTTAATATTAACATTAGCATTTTTATCCAAACAAATAACTTGAGCTGTAGCATCCGGACATTTTCGTTGACTCCATCAGTAGTTTCAGTGCCGCCAAACTTGGATCCCTGCCTAGCGGTGCCCTACATCCCCAGCATCACACAGCCACTTTCATCACACACCAACAGTGACAGGAAACAGGGCAGATACCAGCTAACAGCAGTCAGGACTTTCAGCACAGTGGATAGAGAAGTGAGTTGTGAGCAGGGATCACGTCTGGCTTTATACTGCCTCCGAACGAAAGAAGCTCAAGTGTGCGGTAGGACGATCAGAAGGATGAATGCGAAGCCAGAACTCCAGATCCAGCACCTCACACCACTCGCAGCCGGTGCATTTCACTCAAAAGCTCTACTTCCAATTATAACCACTGGATAATTTGCTGTGGAGATATGGTTGCAAGTAGGCACTTGATATCTCCCATTACCAGTTTAAGGCTGCACTGACAGCCAAGGAACAATACTCAATATACATCCTGTGCATTATTGATGTTCAGTGCAACCCTGATATGTTCACATTTCATCGTTTGGTAGTTACCTGTTTGGGCACTGATTTGGCTATATGGAGTCCTCACACTCTGGACTAAACTGAATCAGATAGCTTAGTGAAAAATATTTGTTTGATCGTTCGTTCATTCACGGAAATGGTAAAAGCAGGACTTTGTCCTTGCTGGACTCCAACTGACAGTTAGTCCAAGGCTCAGAGACAGAATTTTTCCTATAATTCATCATCTATCAAAAATGTAGCACAAATTCATTTAAATTATAAAAACACATTGCACCCTTATTGTTTTCTCTTTTAGAAGAGTAAAATGTTTTAAATCATTATTACAGCCAAAAAGAAAGTACGTTTCCACATGGAACTGAGAGTCCAGTTATGTGCTGCAGTCCCTCAGCGTTTGGCACATTTTACAATTACTAAAGACCAGAACATGTCAGAGCAACCCCCCTCCTCCCCATGCAAAAAATAAGAAGCATGACCACTGAACTAGACGAGACAGGATGTGGACAAATGGCCGGGGATGGTCTGCCAGCCCGTCTCACTTGAGGAGAGCTTTGATAGCATCGGTCTCTGCGGCTTCAAAGGCGCTGAGTCCATCAGGTCCTTTCTGCTCTTTGTCGGCTCCCTGCAGCGAGAACAAGCGAGTCTATGAGCCTCAACACACAGACCACCAAACAGGAGGCGCGACAGGACAGGCATCTGCAGGCGGGTGAGACTCACATAGCCGTCTCACAGATACAGAAAGAGGTGAAGGGACCCCAGCCTGAGGCCTGACGTAGGCTGTATGAAGAAATCAAGAGGCCTGCAGCACGAGATAAGCGAGGGGCCAGAACGCCTCACATCAAACTCGCAGCATATGCTGCGTCCCCTGAGCATTTCAATGCAACTCAAGGTACAGTAATAAGCAAGGGATAGCAGAGCTCATATGAAAAGCTGCACAACTGAACGCAGTGGTCAAGATCAGGACAACTGTCACACAAAAAGAGAACAGTAAAAAAGGATATACTTCGTATGGTGTAATACTGAAACAGGAAATCAGTGGTTTGTGAAAATTACCACAGAAAAATGCATTTCTTTGGGTGAGGGGGCTAAACTACAGATCTGTTGTTCCTCCCCCAAGTTACTCGCAGATCAAACAGTTTAATTTTTTTAGGGGGGATCTTACTGTACTCTGCACAAATGTATCAAATTTAAATAATGGAAATCCTGAATTGAAGGAAAACTATTATTATTTTTATGCAACAACAACAATTAAAAGGCATAGGAAGTTGTAAATAGAAAGATTATATCTGATTATATATATATTTTCAAAGGCATCCAGACGAAAAGTTAACCAAGGCATATTCTGCAGAAGGACTACTGGGCATGCTGGTTTTATGAGATAAAGATGGAATTAACTGCACTTCATGGAATGAACTCATTCATATTTTACTGTTTAGTTTTTTGTGAGCAAGTTTTGTGTTCGTGAAACAATAAATGCCAAAAATTAAACATCAGAAACGATTTCTTAAAAAATATTTGTCCTCTGCTGTATAACAGAGTAAATTAATATTGAAATTGGCTTAGATTTGTCAAAATTTCATCTATTTAATTTTCCTAGCTGCTGTAAGAGCAACAGAAACAGGAATGAATCAATGCATACTCCTTAACCTGATGTGAACACTTTCAACCAACAGCTGAATTAACACCGATCAATGAAGAGCTTGGCCGGAATAGGCAGTGAGCCACCAGGACCAGAACACAAGGACCACTAGCATCTCAAACACAACGTCTATTGCTGCATATCATGTCATAACTCAATGTTCTTGCCACAACAATTATGAGCATTATTGATCATGTGTATGACAATGACGCTTTCCTTCATAGATATGGAAACACAGCTAAGGCTGGCTTACCTTCTCAAGCAGGATTCGGACACAGGAGACATGGCCCTCGTACGTGGCAGAAAGCAGAGGGGTAATGCCATGTTTGTCAGGAGCCTGAGGGAGAGAGAGAGATAGAGAGAGAGAGACTTCACTACTGACCTGCAGGAGTCCCACTTTCTTCAACATCTATAGGGAATAACCCACAAAAAAAGCAGAATTTCCTGTCAGGACATGCACTGGACACTCAATCGAGACATCATTCCCACTGTGGAGTGAGAGCCATTACACACAGTGCTGATGCTCATATGCACTATCATCACCAAAGAAGAAAAACAGAGGTGTAATGTCAAAATCGGGGGTAAAAGTGTATTTAGGGGGCAGATTAAATCCTTAGTCAAGCTCTAATAACCTTCATATTACCAAATATTTAAAAAAAAAAAAAAAAAAAAAAAATCTGAGCCCAGTGAAGTCACCTGTTATGACAAAAACTATATATATTTCCAAATATACAGACTGGCTCTGTTGGCCAACTACTACATGATAAAGTTTATTCCTGGAAAAGAATGTGAAAAATCTAGGTCCTATGGAGTCAGCTAGTCCTAACTTACATACACTAACCTTGTTAAAATGGCAGTTATTCTCCCAGTAATAAATGAGGATATTATCATTTAATTACCTACAGGTTTTCCCCTTGATATACTATTAGAACCTGCAGTAGCTGACACCACAATTACTGAAAGAATTTCCTTTTAAATATGTAGTTCACAGCACAGTTTCTAATTTTACTGGCACTTAAAGTATCCATTTAACAGAAGCTAAGCACAGCTCAGCCAGGCTATATGGGTTGAAAACTGGGTTATGAGGACCTAACAAGGACCACAGTACCATGTCCTGTGTTACACAAAATTAGTACAGTAGGACAACCATAAGAACAGTCCCTTACAACCAAACAGAACTTCACCTCACAAAATAATGAAAAACAAAATCAGTCAAGCTAAATTTAATCATCACATATACTTCAGTAATAAATGTTACATTCTGATTATCCTAATGAAGCCTTTGAAGGAATTTTATACCATTGTTTATACTACAATTTGAAATATATCACCCTGCTCTTTGAACCCAAGCTTTCCTGATTTGTACGTACATATCTTTGGACAAAAGTGTCTGCTAAATAAATAAAAGTAAGGTTTGGTAGGTAAAATGGCAAAGAAAAAAGGCTCAGAAAAAAGGGCAAAAATGTGTACTTCTGCATGTCACCGGGGCTGTACCCTTGTAACTGTACCTTTTAAGGTACAGAAATGGACTCTGAGGAACATCCCAAAGGTACAAGCAGCATTAATGTACCATCAATGATACAGAGATGTTCCTCGGAGTCCATTTCTGTACCATAAAAGGCAAAATTACCAACAGCTAAGGGTACAACTGACAGACCCTTGAAGGTACAGCCCCGGTGACAAGTAAGGGAACAAATCTTTACACTTTTTCTAAGAGCGTAGTCAAGCAGACTGGACTGTGACATAGCCTTGTTGCACCGCACTACAGGGGTCTCACATTGACATCTGCCCCCCGGGACAGAAGGAAGGTCACCATCTCATCCTGTCCACAGTCGGTAGCATAGTGCAGGGGCTTCCGCCCCCCTTCAAGGGTCCGGTTGATGTCCTCATCCTGCCAGAAGATACACAGGGGATTTGGTACTTCCAGAAATACACACTTGGAGCACCAGTTAGAAACTGGTACTGGACCAGACAACATTGGAAAGAGGAAATACTGACATGTGGAGAAAAAGTTTAGCTACCATTAACTGAAAAACTGATTCATTGCACAAGAAGACAGCAACAACACAGAAGATGAATTGTACTTGACAGTAAAAAGTGAAAGTGACAATATCACCAAAGAATGAGAGCGAGTCGTGACAGGACTCTTAGAGATGGCAAGTTGTGCCACCTGACAGCAGAAATGTGTGAACACATGGCCTCCTCAGGGCAGAATGTGGTGTGGATGTTTCTGTTTAAATGAGGGACAGATAAGCAAGATGAATTTTAATAATCCCACAAAGCAAAATTTCGGCATTACAGCAGCAGTTATAAATGGGATCAGACAATACACACAACATAACAGCACAGTCCCACGATGGTCAATGGTCCCACAATCCTCAATATAAGGCTTGGGTGTTGTATGCAAGATCAGAGGTGTAGTGATCACACCAATACTGAAACCTGTACACTTTCATCATCACATACCAGTAACAGAAGTTAGAGGAATCATGCAAACAGATCGTAAAATCCAAAATTTCAGAAACTTCCTTTGTTTGTGCAATTCATGCAGAAAATGTCCAAGCGTTCAACTTCCTTCTTAAATTGGACTGACTGTGTAGCAGGGTGAAGAGTGTGAAGCAGGAACAGAATGTAGTAGTCATGCACTTACTTCACTTCTGACTGTGGTGCGATGGAATCACACATAATATTCGGACTTCAGCTTGCAATAACTGGTGGCTAATTACCATTTGTATTTCCATTACGCTTTATGTGACATATCCGGAAGGTTCCTAGCCTTGGTACATACCAGGAAACAAAAACACTACCTTCAACCAGGTGCTTTGCATTGACATTGCATTTAAATAGTCATGGGGGCATTTTTCTCATAAGTTTGAAGCGAATCAGGTGGAGCAACACTAAACATGTCAAAATATAGATATCTATTTTTTCTTGGCCACGCCTTCTAAAACATTCTTTAGAGACTGTATGCCAGTGGTCCATGGCTCACACATATTTGCATGCCAATCCAAGCCATTTCATCTTGTATGCTTCATTGACAAATGCAAAGCACAGCATATACGTGGGCTATTTAGGGCAATCCTCTCGATTTGCTTCTATGATACGTCTTCATTACAGATGGACAGGCGTCCTATATACATTTAGCAATCTAAGATTGCTTGCAAACCAGCAGTGTAAAATGTGAACAAACACTAAACCGACTGAATGAAATCAATCAACTTGTGCTTTGATAGTCAACAACAAACCGCCACTTTAATAATATGCACAACGCATCAATCGCTTGAGAACAATTATAGATGGACATGTTGAATTCGCACAAAGGCGTATCACATTTGCCGGTTAGTAGCCACGATTGTTAGTAATACATCAGATAACCATTTTAGATGCTCGTTTTCAATGGCCATCTTAAAAAATCCTCTACCTTATATTCACATTCACGGCGTCGTTTTACCTTCACAAGTAACTTCTTTACTTCCTCCAGGTCACCGTTTTTCAAAGCCCACATCAGGTCTTTATCCCCCATTTCCAAATCGAATCACAGGTCGCTGCAGTAACTTCTTTCAGTAATTATATTTGTGCAGCGTTACAGCCGCTCAGCGAACTTTTCACCTAAAATGGTCCTTTTCTGTATCATCTGGTGCCACGCCTTTCACGCATCTACATCCCCCTCGGAAAAGTCCGATGTTTATGCTAATAAGGTCTGCATTAACTGAGACATATACATGACACAATATAGAAAGTTTACGTCCTTAAAACAAAGTTTTAGAGAATGCACTCAGGGGGATCCGCCTTGCAGAGACGCAGCGTTTCCGACGCCGCAAACCCGGAAGATGATTCCGGCCACCGGCCGCTGACGTGCCGCAGTATGTGCAGCGGTCTGTCAGTGCAGGATTAGCTGTATCTGTAATTACAAGTCGGATCGATGTTTAGAAACTGCATGCTGTTCTTTTATATTTCAAGGTTCAAAATTAAAATGATTTTTAAATGCCTACAGATTTTACGCTTCTCACTACACCCCGTTAAGAAAACTGCTGCGCCGTTGACACCCCATGATAAATTTGAAAGCGCCGAACACAAGACCTCATGTGTTCCGATTGCTTTACATTAATTGCATTAATGACGGTTTAATCATCACAGTGATTAATTATAGGACTTTTCTGAAACAAAGCACATAAACATGACAATAATATTTTAGCTCTTGGACTATGAATTCTGCTTTTATTCGTGGCGAAGAGTTTCAGTATGAAAACGTTTGGAAAGCAGAAATACTGGTAAGGCAGACATGTTAATTCCTATTAGTTAAAAGATATTTTTTCAAATAATTCATACTCCTCTTCATCTAGTGTGTTTCTATGTAGTGCTATGTCATTTTTAAGTTTGTATTTCAGTCCAACTCAGAATGAATACAGCTGGGGTTGCCAGCTCTCACGCATCTGGCGTGACACTTACAGTAAGCTTTCAGATTCTCTAAGAAATCTTACGGCAATATATTATTATTTACCGTATTATATTATTCCACTGTAAACCTAAAATTAGCTACATCAAAAGCGTTGGAGTAGTTTGCAAACCCTAGAGACTACAAGATAGGTAATAAAACTTACATACATATGTAAATGCGTGTGCATGTGTGTGCAGACTTGTCTCGAATTGAAAATGTTAGGCCAGCTAGCTGACCGAAGTTCGCAATCCTGATGAATAGATGAGTATGATATGGAAAATAAAATCTCTTTTGTCTTTTTCCCCAGAGACAAATATGTCAGCAGCTAATCAGACCCGATGACCATGGTCCTGATGCCCAGCGACCTGCAATAGCTCTCAGCAGTTTTGGCACCACTCAAAATCCCTAAAATATTCGCCAAGTTCCCTATTGGCGTGCGACAGTCAAGGGTATAGCAGAGAGCTTGACATATGGGGGGGCGCACAACTTAATAATGAAATGTAAAAGTTTTTTTTTTCTGGCTAGCGCCCCCCCATAAAAATCTGTCCAGGACTTCTGACACAATTCGAACAATAGTGTCCACTCAGCATACTAGCTGTCCTCCAGCATATGTCAAATAAGTGTCATCGGTGGATGAATTTTTATCATCCCATTTATTTGTGACCTCATCTCTGACACAGAGGAAATGTACACGCACACATTACCACAGAGGAGTATCTTATCTTATGGCAGTCTGTTGGACCTCCTGTTGACCCCATCAAGAGGACTATGATTTTGGCGCTAAGCTGTTTATTGCCGTTGAAAGGTAATTGGACAGACGGACAGACACATCAAAATGGGTTTAAATGACTATCAGGGCTTTAGATTTTGCCAAGCAGGTAATGATAGAGTTCCGAGCCCCTGAATCTGCTGCAGTATCCATACCCCTCAGAAGCCCCTGGTGGTGTACTGGATATGTTTCAACCTCTAACCAAAAAGAGAAAATCACCAAGTCAATATAGCTGTGAAATTAGTCTAGAATGTTGTACCTCTATACAGCTATAAACCACTGAAAAAGGCTTTATGGTTGTTGGTATGGTAAATCTGGAAGATTAAATAGTCGTTCAGATTTTTTGGGGATTAACTGGATTGTTTGGATGATTGTGGGCTTAAACAAGCCTGTAGGTGGCAGTGAAAAACAGTGTCATGCAGAAGATTGTGCCGCTGAAGACTGCAGTGGAGATTGGGTTTGAACCAGTCTGGTTTTGACCAGGAAGATGCAGTGATTTCTGAGTTGCATGGAAGTACATACAGTTTTCTATTGCAACACCAATAGAAAGTATTGTTATCAAGCTTCTATATTTTTATTTGTTTAGGGGGGTCATACATTTGCGAGAGCAGCGGAGGCACCTTAACGTGGTCAGAGGCCTCAGATATTCTTACATGTGATTTTCCTTTTGTCTTTCTTACCAGGTTTAACCAAACTGGGGAATAACACTGTATCTAAAATCTCTGAAAGCACGGCCCATGTTGTGAAGATAAAGATAGTATGAGAACATAAGCTTTAGAGGATCAGCAGTACAAAGACCTGGATATATAAATATACATTTAGCTTTAACACTGATTTGGTGGAACGGCTTAGTGGAAAACTTTAAACAAGCCTCTTTTTTCTTCAAAGACAATGATGAACATGCTGAACAGCTGGAGTCACCGGCCTTATGTTAGGATTTCATTACTTAAGCCAGTGTTTTTCTGAATGTCATCCAGAACTGAACTGAAAGATGGACTGGGTCGTTATATTTTAATCCAGGAAATGGCCTTTGCATCACCATTTTTCATAAAATTTGGTGTGTGAATTACACATACCATCCAGTGCTCAGAAATCTTTTTTGTTAGACTTTTGCTTGAGTCTAAGGTACTTATTTCAAGGTCAAAGTTCTTGCAAACTGCACTTTTCACTACTTTTGGGTACTAAACAAATAGCAAAGGGCTTGAAGTAACAAGTCATTTTTTAAATTATTTGTAAATTAATAATACAGAAAAGGCAAAAGCAATATGTAAAAAGTAAAAGAAAAACGTTTATTTTGTTATTCTTGTATTTGTATTTATTTTAGTTTCTTTCTCAACATTTACCTCCTTATTCCTTTACAGATTTATTCTTTTTTATGGCATCCTATGACTCCATAATAAGTTCCCCATACCTGCTTTCAAACAAAAAAGAAGTGTTATAGGGTGTAATAATTGTGAGGCTCAAAAAAATCATTGAAACATATGAATCTCGCTCTCTTTTAATCCGCTTCTTTCAAAACATAGCCTAAAGTGTATCTGATGTGTAGCCTAATATGTGCAAAATGTTTTGGGGAACTCTTAAAAGAATTTCTCCTTTGTCTTTTAAGACAAAGTCTCGGCATACCATTGGTCAAAGTTGCTGGACAGGAAAACTGTAGTACTCTTTCTGAGCTTTCCAATGAGCTACAGTATAGCTGAGGCGTGTAATTGTAAAAGTAAAAAAGTAACAGCTCAGGAGACAACACTGAATAATTTTTTTTGCTACCCATATATTGCTATATCTCGAAGGGAATTGTTCTTAAAAAGTAAACTCTGCACACTGGAATGGTTTGTGTAATTCACATGCCAAACTTCATCAAAATCAAACATGGTGATGCAAAAACTCTTTAGAAATCTGTGAATTAAAATGGAATGACCCGATTATTAACAGCAATGTGTAATGGAAAACGACTCTGGTTTTCCAGTTATCTCTGGTCAATAGGCAATGGCATTAGCCTGAACTGTACCAGGAAACAATATTTATTGATGTAATATTAATATGTGGGAGTTGATAAAGATGAAAGATGAGGGATCAGACAGACCCCCCTTGAGGAGTGAGGATTATTGGGGGAACAGGAGGAAGTATACAAAAAGGCCTTTGGCAAAGATGGGCCGGTTCAGGGGGAAGCACGTCTTCTCCCAGGCAAGCAGGTGGGGTCTCGCAGCAGGTGGGGTCCCGCAGCAGACTCTCAGTGCAGAGCGGTCATGCACTGCTGGCTCACCTTTCCTGTTTTCTCCTGACCCTCTCTGCAGTACAGGCAGAATAATAATAATAATAATAATGATAATAATTTCAGCTTGACATTAACTGAAAGTGTTGACAAACTAGAATGTGAAGCAACATAATTGAATGTAAAAATACAGTGTAGGGGATGGTCTTAAGCTGTGTGAGGAATTAGGAGTCTCATTAGCACTCAACCTGTAGGAACACATGTGAACACTTGCCAAAAGAATGCAAGCCCCCTCCCAGACATGATAGAACAGGATGCTTTTTAAATGAAATAAGCGTAATTATCCAGTAACTACGGTCATATGGATATATTTCTCACAGAATCAACAGTAATGGGACGAGTTCAGACCGTAATGCAGTAAGGCATTATTTGGAAACATGGGAAGCCTGTATTTTATCAAATATTTTCCTTGCTGATCTTGGCAAAACCTTCTTCTTTAACAAATGATAAAAGGCAGTTGTTAAGTTTTATGTGCAGGTAAACAAGTAGTTGAGTATCCTCAAGGCTTAAGTTCCATCCATTTTCTGAAACTGCTTAATCCCAACTGGGGTTGTGGGGGGGACTGGAGCCTATCCCTGGAACAATGGGTGCAGGTGGGAACCAACCCTGGATAGTTGCCAGCATACATGCTACAGGGACAATTTAGACTCACCAACCAACTTTTACTGCACACTTTTAGACTGTGGGAGGAAACTGGAGCCCCCAGCGAAAACGGGGAGAGCGTGCGAACTCCACACAGAAAGGACCCGGGACTGAACCCAGGACCTGTGAGGCAGCAGGGCTAACCGTCAGGGCTCGGTGGGTAGCGCTGTCCCCTCACACCGTCAGGGCTCGGGGGGCAGCGCTGTCCCCTCACACCATCAGTGGCTCGGTGGGTAGCGCTGTCCCTTCACACCGTCAAGGCTTGAATCCCCCCTCTGTTATGGGTATGTGTAACAGAGGTTTATTCTGCCTACTCCAGTTAAAAAACCTGCTAATTGCGAACTTTAAATTGCCGTTAAGATGCATATGTGATGGGCTGGGATCCTCTGTCCCACAACCCTGGCATGGACAAATAGTTAGGGTTAGGCCTCTACTAATATCTTGGAAATCAAACGAGACTCCTGAAATTAATTAAACATTCAATATTAAGTATTATATGACCACAGCATTCACACTCCTATCTAGGTTGACTGCATTATCATATTTATGAGTTTGAGTAATTAATAGTTGTATAAATGCATAGGAAATTATACAGGCAACTTATAATGTGTATAGCAGTATAATGATTTGATTAGTTCCATATGACTAGTTCACTAGCACCCCACAGTGACTGTATTTCCTAATTCCCTGACTCCTGGCAGCTTTGTTCCATAGCTCCCTAACTGCTCCTGGTACCTCTGTTCCCTTCTTTCTGTAGCGCCCGAGTTCCCTAACTCCCTAACTGCTCCTGGTACCTCTGTTCCATTGTTTCTGTAATGCCTGAGTTCCCCCTAACTGCTCCTGGTACCTCTGTTCCCTTTTTTCTGTAATGCCTGAGTTCCCTAGCTCCCTAAATGCTCTTGGTACCTCTGTTCCCTTGTTTCTGCAGCGCCTGAGTTCCCTGGCTCCCTAACTGCTCCTGGTACCTTTATTCCTTTGGTTCTGTAGTGCCTGTGTCCCTAATTTCCCTAATTAGTCCAACTTGGTCCCTGTGCTCAGGGGCACTGTGAAGGGGGAGGGGTGGGGGAGGTAGCACAATAACAAGGACCTCTGAATGGTCCCTAGCTTCCTACCTTCTCCATCTGCCTGCTTTTTCCTATTTCTATAATTGGCAATGTAAAATGAGGAGGCAGTGTGAAACCGGGATGTCATGGGCTCTTTCCTTTTAAAGAAAATCAAAAAGAGTAAAGAAATTAGATTTATTAACTTTAGGTCATTTCTCAGAGAGTGATTTTAGTCTTGTTTTGGCTTGTCACTTTCATTTCAATCCCAATTTTATCTAGCTTGTCTTAACAATTATGTCCTTCATCCCTGAATTTGTACATTTTTGGTATGTATTATCAGACAGTGCTATTCATATCCCCACATTAAGTGACATTTTAAAGAATGTTATCTGCTCGGAAAGTTTCCAAGCAGTTAACAGGCAACACATTTACACTATATGCTGGGACTTTCCTTGGTTTAGCTCTCACTATTGCATGGCTGGCCCTCCTCCCTTCCCAGGAATCTCTCTAGTGTTTGCTGGATTGAGGTATGGTACGGTACGGTACGGTACGGTACAGTAAGGTAGCACAGTGACTCTTTCATGTAATACATTTTCCCAAATCCCAATGATGCAGTTGTAGGGTGACTTTGTCTAGATCTAAATTACTTATACTATATTAAAACTAATAATACTAATACTGAAATGTATATTTTCAGTGCTTGTCCTGAATAGGATTGTGCTACTGCCATTTCTAGGGAGTGTAGGGCACAAGAAAGGGATGTGTCCTAGATGCCAATCCATTACACAGCACACTCATATACTGGGGCTACTTATAGACACCAGTTAGCCTAATTGCATGCTTGGCCTGCAAGAGGAAACCTCCACACACACAGTAGGGGTTTGAGGCAATACTTCTACCCACTGAGCCACCACCACCCATCTTTAGAGAGAGTAATTTAAGGTACACTATAAATGTACAAAAGACCATAAAACTCAATGTATCTGAACTTAATTTGTATAAGGTATTAAATAATCAAGACATTATCATGTTTCTTCCTCTACTCACACTTACCAGCTGGTCCTTGTTTTTTCACTGACATTTTTATGAGTCAACCAATGCACGGGTCCTGCTTATTTGAAGACATTAGCAATAGTTCTGTATATAATAATTCTCTGTGCAGCAGTTCCTCCCTAAAAAAGTATAATTCCATTTTGATTAAAGTTTTTCAGACTAATTAAGAACATGTGTCACCGCTGGAGTATAATGGATAATGCATTGACTAGGGCCAATAATTAGTACTGACAGACTATTGTAGATCTTTTACTTACACATCGACAAGTTAATATATTGTGATATAAAACAAAATCAACGAAAACAATCATTATGAAAATGTTACCGGTATGACAGGTTATGCAGCTGTTTGACTTGTTTCATGGTTAAAATTCAGTCCAAATAAACTGTGGCTCGTGACCGATTTTCAGAGCAACACCTGCTCAGTTTGTCAGGGGAATGTCAAGTTGTTTTTCACAAGAAAGCAGTAATAAAATATCTCTGCAGAAATTGCACTTTTTTATTGTCAGAGACTGGTTTAGGGCAGTAACCTTATGCCTCCAGGGTTGGGCGTTGTTTGGTGTCTGTGGACATACTTCAGTCACGTTTGTGCCGGTTTCCTCTGGGAACTCTGGTTTCCTTGTACAGTCCAAAAAACATGCTGTTGGGGGAAATGGTGACTCTAAGTTGCCCCTAGTATTTTATGGTGCATGCTCTTGCATGTGCCCTGTGAGTGGCTGGAACCCCTGCACTGTGCCATGTGCTTCCTGGGATAGGCTCCTGAACACATGTAACCCTGCAACAGAGACCTGGGCGAGAGCCGTCCCGTGGGCTGGCTATATTTACTGGCTAGCCCAATTACAAAAAAAAAAAGATCGCAAACACAACTGCTGCAAATACAACTAACCCTTGCAAGTCTTCTACTGCATGTTAAATTATAATTAAGTAATTAATTCATTACTAACAATTAAACAATAATATTAAAATGGCCCCTGCGGACATAGTGAAGCTTGGATTGGGTCTTCCGTAGAAAACATTCTCTCTGATACCCCTCAGGCTGTACAGTATTAGTACAGGTTATAGATCTATCTGGTAGCAGACTGATCAGTGACAGCCTACAAGGAGAAACCTTGGAATCTGGTGTTTTTGTATCATTTAACAATGCAGTGAACTTTCAATACCCTGACAAACCATAGCTATTATACACCACTTACTACATGATCTCCTCAAACAATACATGTATAAATATATTAAAATATATAAGTAAATATAAGCCTCATAAGCATGTGAAAATTAAATATGCTTACACCCTTTTTTGACTGAATAATTAACAGGCGCAACAATTGGCTATATCAATATATAAACAACATGATGTGCCAAAGGCTAGTAGGACCACGAAGAACAGTGGCCTGTACTATGAAGCGGGGTTACTAGCTTATTGGGGTAACTTGCCGGATTTAAGGTAGTCTGGGGAAAATGTAAATGAACGAATATGAAGTCCATTTAAACTGTGGTTCCTTAAATCCGACAAGTTACCGTAATAAGCCAGTAACCCCGCTTCGTAGTACAGGCCACAGGACACTGAGGTGCTCTGTGGACGAAATGTATACTTCTTTAGCTGGGACAGTGCATCCACTTAGCTAAAACCTGCACCTTCCTACCCAATGACACCTTCATTATCAAATTAAAATTGATGGTGGCCTACTCTTAGATATATGTAATGAAAGATTACTGCTACTACAGAGACCTATGAGACACTAATCATTTACTGACAGTACATCCTCCATGTTTACATGTGATGATGTAAAATAACAGAGGCAATAATAGAGGTGAAAGTCAGACCTCTGGGTACTCTGGGCTCCAGTACACCATCCATGTTTATATATAGTAAGATTTTTAATATAATGATTTGGGAAAATGGAAAGGGTCTCACAAAGTTGAAAGGATAACTTCATTCACAGATCTACACTTACAGTTACTAGTTATTTGCTTTTCTAGGTTTGGCATTGAGTGTAACGTATATGTTGCGCATTAAAGTTAAAAACATAAAAGCAAACATAAAATTGGAAAGACCTTACAATTATACTAGTATTATTGCAGTACAGTTTATTATATTGGATACTATTACATCATTATAGTAAGAGAACAATTGTTCCATGCAGCAGGACAATGCAAATAACTATACCTACTACTGTATATACACTATGAGCGTTTAATTATAAATTAGTTCTTTTCTATGATTTATTTGAGCTTTGACTCATGTCTTTGTGGGGACTGTGGATTCATTTCTATGGGCAAAACCCTAATCCCATTAATGACAACCGTAACCATATAAAATACAAGTCTTTCGGCATTTTTAGTTTTTTGATTGCAGTCACAGATTTTTATTAAATTGAATTACCCGTTGTTGTGACCAAAAAAAGGTTCCCCACAATGTCAAAATAACATGTTTTTATCACATTGTGGGGACATGTGGTCCCCACGATGGAATGTATATCTGAGCCACACACATACACCCCTAAAAACATGTTTTTTCACCCACATGATTGCCATGACAGCACACACACATAAACATGCACATCATTTCTCAAAAACATGCGTAAGATTTAGACTTCCAAAAATGAGACCTCCACCTGTTTGTCTTCATTTCTTTGCTGAAATGAACTGTTCACCACAGAAAGTGCAGCATAGTCACTCCTCCCTGCCTGAGGCCTGAGACTTCGCAAAGAAAAACATTCACAGTGATTCACTGAACAAGGAAACCAGCGATTACTCAATGGTTGCAGGATTTGTATAATATTTAAGAGAGAGTGAAAAGTAACAGGACCAGAGTTGGTCACTATGTGCCGCTACTTACACAATGATCTCCTCGTAAAAGCGTTTCTTCCATGGTACCCATGTATTGGTCTTGACACAATGAGCCGCGGATATGGACATATTGTATATTATAAATTAATCATTCAGAATACAGAAGGGACTGGTGGTGAGGCTGCCTGCCAAAGAGACAGTCAGGGTCTCAAAAGTAAAGGGAATATTTCAGTCCAAAACCCATGTTAACCACAGTTCCTCTGGGACTTGTCAGTGGAATTTACTGCTTATTAAGTTACTGAACCCCCTAAAGGTAATACAAACAATGTGAAAGGAAGAATGTACATAGAAAGGCCATGAGTATGGGATGGGTGAGTACAAGGTCTGTTAAGCTCCCGTCAGACTAGCTAATGACCTGTGGCGATTTGAAAAAATGGGTGAAAACAAGATCCAGCTATTTTGTGAACCACCCTGCTTTGCTCAGAGGGGTTTTTACTAGAAGTTGACGGTCTACAGAGATGCTCTACAACCACCTACGTGGAGCTGTTGGGCCAGCAGAGCACACGTAACTGGTGGGAAAGAATGTGTATGCTGTTCTCAAGGGTGTACTCCCCTGTACTAAGGTTGTTTTCTTTCTTTCTGCTCCTCCCCTCCTTGCTCCCATGCCGGGTTCCTGTCAAGTTCAATAACCTAGAGGAAAGCTGATCAGCTGGAAGAAACCAATGCAGCCTGGTCATTTACAAGGCCTTGATGCTTTACTCATAGCTTGGAAAGCACAAAGTTCCTGTTAAAAGCCCAGATTCAGATACTTTATTGTCACTGTTGTTTCCACAGCAACGAAATTTAGAGGTGCATCCTCTCCAGTGTCACATCAAAACAAGACAAATGTAACAATTAAACATCCAATAAACAAACAATAAATAAACAAACAGACCAACATAATGAAGTAGTCATACCCCAAAGTTCCAAGACATTGCACGTCTCATCTATATATTGCACTTGAAAGTAAAAACTGTAGTAAGGTTACTCTCCAGAGAGGATCCCTTGTCCATCTTTCCTCTATGACTGCTTATCCAATGTAGGGAAGCATCTTTCTACCAATATGTCTTTGGATGGTAGGGGGAAAGGAGAGGACACAATAACATGGGAAGAACATGCCAACTTTTAGTATACAGAACAAGAAGCAGGAAATGAAGACTAGGCTTTGGTTCAGTTAGTGGCAATCAGAGTAATTAGTTCACTATGTGGAGCTGGATGCTGTGTAATCTAATATAGCTTTGTGTAAGTGTTTTACTTCCATGTAACACCTCAGCTCTGAAAGGTGATCTCAGAGGCTGTACTGTGAGCTTGTGAGCAATTGTTGATGATAATTTAATGAAAATGCATATGAAAACCAATTTACTTTAAACCCATACAAGCTAGCCCATTTTTCAGTGCCTCATGGAGCAGAGATTTCAAAGAAAATGCTTACATCTTACAGGAACTTTCCATCCATCCATTTTCTGTAATGGTTTGTTACAGGATGGGGCACCAAGACATTGCAGTGCAGCACACTTACACACGCCTACGGGCAATTTGGTAACTCCAATTAACTTCAGCATGTTTTTG
>JAODKC010000001.1:29512592-29526034 GCA_026777985.1 Mormyrops attenuatus
CCCCCCCCCCCCCCCCCCCCCCCCCACCGGAACATGACCCCAGGGGGTTCAGTAACTTAATAAGCAGTAAGTTCCTCTAACAAGTTCCCTATGACTGTCTAGTGTAACAACAAAACATCTAAGAGGACAAAAATCAAAGAATCAAATGGAATTTCTCATAAAACTGGAAAAATTAGCTCAAGCCCTGATCTTACTCTCACAGCTATATCCCCCTGCCCCAGATATGGCTAGCTGTTTATTGTAGATATAAAAATCCTTATGCCATGTCATTCTTTTGATTGGACTTTAATGGAAAGGATACAAATTGGAGTTCTGTAAGCCAATGCTAGCTTTATTTGTTCATCTTTATGGCAGCTGCAATGGCCCCTGCTTAGGGAAGGAATGGACCCATCTGTTCAGACAGCTGCATCTGTTCCATGTTCTGACTTCCTTCAGTCCTTCCTCCAGATTAAGAAACCGTAAATCCTCATACCATAATGGACTTTCTACCTAATAAAAGGCGAGTTTGTGATTCCAGGGGTTCTCTCTCAGGCCACAGGGATAAAGCTATAAAGGAGTGATATGATATGGTTTCTCTCAAGTTTACAAGATGAAAAAAACCACCCCATTACTTAGGCTTTCCAGTTACACTGATAGTTGTGGTGTCATAGAATGCATTGAGGATAAAAGACTATTGGCTGAAGAAATTAATGCAGAACTTGGGCATTGCAGCATTGCAGGAACTGGACTCTACAATTGAGTGATGAATGCATGGATTTGATGACTACAGTACCTGGTGGCAATGTGTGTCACTAGAGCAGAACATACTGCCGTACGAGCTGTTGATACTAAGAAATAGTGTCAAATACTTTAAATTGGCAATTCACAAGGTCACAATCTCCTCCAAAATCATCATATTTGCCAAATGATGCTTTTCTCCAGCAACATAACATTCCACACCAGCAAGAGTCACGTTTTCGTGGTTCTATCTTAAGCCCAGAGTACCCAGAGGTCTGACTTTCACCTCTATTATTGCCTCTGTTATTTTACATCATCACATGCAAATACCTGCCTCCAGCAACCAGATCACCTTTGCTGTACTTGTGTAAATCATCAGCATATCAAGCACATATACAGTAGAGTGCAAAAGCCTGAGGCAGCAAAAAAAATTATATGATACAGTATGATCTTCATGTTGGTGTAAAACTTCGATATTATGTCTGTCAAAGTGTGTCAGCTTAGCCATTTCCAAACCTCTCCTAATATCAGAACAGTATCTGCAGCAACCATCCAATACTCCCATGTTTTGTCTGACTGCACCACTAGTATACCATGTTTGGCTAATCCACATCAATCAACTTTACTAATTAAGTTAATTAATTAAATTGACTGGTGGTGAAGTTTAATGAATACATGGAATGGATGTGGTGTCCCTTAGGAGAGGTTTGGGAACCGAAATTATGTTCTTTTGGTCATCCAACGTACATCAGTAACTTTTTGGAGACCAAAAGCCATTACGAACTAGATGAATACAGATGCTCCTCTACATATGAACTTTCAACTTACGAACTTTCAGACATACGCACGAAGAGAACTGTAAGTCCAAATTGTGTTCGTTGGGCTCCCGTTTCCGCTTCCTGTCCGCAACATCATATTTTTTTTCTGCACGCCGATTCCGCCTAGTACGACTTCTGGTCGCTACTCCTGCCACGCAGCAGCATAGCGTGCATACTCCCGGCACCCTAGCTCTTTGTAATTGCGTATACCCTTAAAATGATGTTGAGTAACAACTTACGAACAGTACAAGTCACGAACGGCCGTTCGTAACGTAACTCATTCGTAACTCATCTGTCTTAATTTTGCTTCTTGGAATTAAGGTTAAGAGAGTATGGATTTGATGGACATAAGGTGATCCTGGACTGGGACAAACACCCCGTGTAACTGACTGTTTTACCATGCATATGATAAAAACCCAACTTATAGTTCTAAAAGAGCTGTTCTGAGTTAGAAAGTTCATCGACAAGCCATTGCATTGGGGGCTTTTTGATTAGTAACACCTTTGCAATAACATGAAGGGCCAAACATTTGTGTTTAGTAACCCTTTGGGAGCCATTGACTACAGTTGCAATTAATAGCAAAATGGCAAGAACAGAACTGAATGAGCCAGTCAGAAAAATTAGGACACTTAATAAAAAGAAAATGCCTATGTGGAAGATATTGGGGATCGTAACAATATGTGCAGATACGTTAAACATTACTTGGACTATTGGGCGTTTTTTTATGAAACCAATAAATTTGCAACATTTTTGCTGAAGCGTCGCAAGACTTTCTCTGAGCACTGTATATATTTCTTTTTGTAAGTAGGGCATGTACCTTCTGGAAAGACAGTCATGATTTTCATATAAATCAGGACAGTTAAAATTGTAAACCAGTTGTTTGTACATTTCTTTGCGAAATAGTTTTAATGAAGGTGTTGGAAGGCGGTGTGGTGGTGCAGTGGTTAGCACTGTTGCCTCACACCTCTGAGACCAGGGTTCCAATCTCCAGCATTTTTCTCAGTTCACAGCTTCTCCCTGTGTTGTCATGGGGTTTCCTCTGAGCCTCCGATTTCCACTCACACTTCAAAAACATGCAGGGGTTAGTTGGAGTTACCAAATTGCCTCTAGGTTCAATTAAATTCAATTTATTTCCATATAGCACCTTTCACAACAGAGTTGTGTGAAAGTAAAATAAAAGATGAGAGAAAATGCATATATGTACTGTACATAGCACATTAAAGCATGATTTTAACTTTCATTTTCATTATGTGTGCTTCATATTCAACAGGGTGGTACAGTGGTTAGCACTGTTACGAGACCCCTCTGGGACCAGGGTTCAAGTCTCCACTTTAGCTCTGTGTGTGGAGTTTGCATGTTCTCCCATGTTGTTGTGGGGATTACGCTGGGTTCTCTGGTCTCCCTACCATGGTCCAAAAACATGCTGAGGTTATGTTACCAAAGCATATGCAGGTCCACCTGCCATCTGATGGGGTCCCGTCCTGGGTTACTCCCTGCTTTGTGCCCATGACTTCTGGAATAGGCTCTGGACCACCATGACTCAGCATGCAGAAGATGGATGAGTGATATCCAGCAGTTTGCATGCTTGATATAACCCCTTAAGAGACATTAAAATAAATGCAGCATGAAGTACTGTCCATACAATCTTCACCCATTCTTCCAATTTTCCCATAATGCTATAACTGTTTGATATAGAGCATTGACCAACCATGAGATCCATCCCTCAATTATTTTAGCCAATACAGGACCACACCACTTAGAGGGTGGTGTGTAGCTCTGTGGGTTGAGTCTACGCCCTTGTCTGAATGGTTGAATCCTGCGATACTCCAGGGCTATCACTGCTGGGCCCCTGAGCAAGGCCCTTAACCCCAAAAACAACTCCAGCGGTGATGGGAAAGCTGGCCGGCCCTGCACTCTGACCCTAATCCGGTACATGTCATTATATGTATTTCTACAGTATAGCTGTGAGACATAATGCATGATTATTTTGGCATGAAAGCTTTAGTATATCTTTCTGTCTCTCTTTGCCAGATACTTCGTTTTGATTCACTCTAATGCAAGAAACACGTTACAGGCCCATAATGACTAACCCTTGTGTGTTTCCCCTGCTCCCTGGATCGCTGCGTAGCTTGGTGAGTCGAGTGTGCACCTCAGAGACCGGTAATCCTTTGGTCATGGGTTTGTACTGTCTATTTTATTAGTGGCTTTCTGTTCCCCTGTGTTTATTTTTTATCTGTCTCCCTGTGAAAGACTGCCCTGCTTGTGTTCTGGTCCGTGCTTATCTTAGCATTGTTTTCCCAGTTAGTGCTTATGCTCCCAGTTTCAGTGTCTGTTTAGTTCCTTAGTTCGATGCTTGATAGTGTTAGTACTTTCACCTGTGCCTTGTTGCTAGTGCCTGTTTTGTTTGGTTAATTGTTTGTTCTACATTTGCTCCTCTCGTTAGCCCGGTCGTCTATTGTATTTAAGTGCCTGCTCCTGTGGCCTGTACTACAAAGCGGGGTTACTGGCTTATTGGGGTAATTTGTTGGATTTAAGGTACCACAGTTTAAATGGACTTCATATTCGTTCACTTAAATTTTGCCCAGACTACCTTAAATAAGCCAGTAACCCCACTTCGTCGTAGGCCACAGGTCAGTTCTTTAGTACCATGCCTGCTTCCAAAGATCTGTTGCAGGTTTATTTATGGTTCTGTTTGTAGTGTTACCTCTTTAGTTCTGACCCCTTGTGATCCTGTTATTTTCTGATCTTTCTGGTGTATTGTCTTAGTTTTGGTTTTGTTAAAAAAAAAAACCTGTTTGTCTCAGAGCTGCCCAGATGATCATCACTCTTTTCCTGCCTGCACCATGCCCCACTGCTGTGACAATGCACTGCACCATGCCCCACTGCTGTGACAATGCACTGCACCATGCCCCACTGCTGTGACAGTGTACTGCAAGGCAGTTCTTCTTCAAGTCTGCATGAGTTTTAAAAGAAATCTGTGTCTTGTGAACTGATGATTCTACTTATTGATGCTTTTATTATTGAATACTACACCACTGGGGGCAGCATGGGGCTCAGTGGGTTAGGCCTCTGTGCTTATGATTCGAAAGTTGCTGGTTCAGCCACGGCTTTGGCAGAATAGTCATATGTCCATGGGTCCTTGAGCGAGGTCCTTAACTGCAAGCTCCATGGGTGCTGCTGCACATGGCTGCCCTTTACTGCGAAGCTTGCTCTCAACTGTCTGCATCATGGGGAGTAAGATGGAAGAGCTGAAGAGAAATCCACACTGAGATCAAATGTGGCATTATTATTGAACAAGTAGCCCTAATATATTATTTTTCAACAATAATAAAAGATGTCATCCCTGGTCTATTTCAACCTTAAAGTAATAAATCATGTACAAAACATTAAATTCCTTTGGGCTAACCAATGGCCAGATTTGCTGTGTGACCTGTGGTACACCCAGTGAAAAGTACTGGGAGTGATGCCATGCCTGCCGGATAGCATAACATGACTAAATTACCAGTGCGTACCAGTAAGACTCTCTGGAGGTATTACAGCAATGTCCAATACAGCTTTTACAAAACGATTTTGTAACACTGTAAATTGTAACTTGAAAGGGTATAACAGTAGTTCAATGACGTCTTAGAAGCACCTTTCAGGTATAGATAACTGGAAGCAAAAGAGATATGGATGCAGGAACTTCTGCGCAGAACTTCTGTCTCTCCACAGAGCGCGTGCCTGATCCTTCTGCCTGAACCAGCACAATAATTTCTCTTTTAAACAGTCCCAACCTACAATTAATCTCCCTGCCTGTTTCCCTCATGCTGGAGCTGAAACCGCAGTCTTGTTTTTGTTACTTTCTACCCTATGGTAAAACCTGTCCCCATTCTATCCTTCCATCACTGTGTCACTGAGTTGCTTGCCACCCCTTAGGATTTTACGATGACGTCCTTATATCACCTACCCTCAATACTGCTGAGTGAGAGCTTTAAAGCCTCATTTTCAGCTGGCTGCATTCCAGAAATTTCAAAAAGTGTCTTAGATCACATCAGATAATGCAATAATTACAGGTAATCAGCTCATGGTACCAATGAGTATTTCCAGGGTTTTGGTAAAACGATACCAAGAGATGACTATCCCTTTACAGTGCTGCATGCCCTCACTGTCCTTCCTGTAATGAGATGATGGATGATGGGGCGGACACCTGCCACAGAGCAGCACGGGGATACAGCATAGCCTTTTTATTCACTGAAAGAGTCCATGCCCGTGCTTGCCCCACCCCCCAGGGTTATTTCACACTGAATTTGCCCAGCTGGCTAAATTCCAACAGAATAATTCTGGCCTTTCTTTATTGAGGAACTGCTGGCAGAGTCACTGTTTACCAACTGGTGATCAACTGCCAAGAAAACACAAAATTACCACTTTCCAGTGCCACGTCAGTGTTCCTCAAAAGTTTCTGTTTGGTAGCTTTTGTGCCGTT
The DNA here is from genome assembly GCA_026777985.1 of Mormyrops attenuatus. Classification (NCBI taxonomy): domain Eukaryota; kingdom Metazoa; phylum Chordata; class Actinopteri; order Osteoglossiformes; family Mormyridae; genus Mormyrops; species Mormyrops attenuatus. Next base: position 29,518,590 of record JAODKC010000001.1, read on the forward strand.
TGCACTGAGGGTCCACCATATTTGCACTGCCTTATTGTCTTTTGCTCATAGTATTTAATCTCATTTAATTTTTAAGTTGTGTCTGTCTTGCTTGTCATTAATTCTAATCCTTCATTTGCCCTGTACATATGACAGAATTAATAATAACGACTTTTTGACTCTGACTTGAACCTTAACCAGAGTTAACCTAAACAAACACAAAAACATTTTTAATTCTGCCACCTTCAATCGTTTTTTGGAGATTAAAATGACTTCTAAGCTAATCCTACATGCTAGCTACTTAAGTTTTGCTAAAGTCAATCTAGCACAGCAGAGTCCTTCTTGACGCGAGGTGACCAAGGTTGTACAGAGTAGGTCTCTCAGGTAGCACATGGTATTATGCAACATATGAATAGTTAGAAAACATTCAGGTCTGCAGTCAGGAATGCTATGACTCTATGAAGTCCTCTCATCCAAATGTGTTATATTCTGATAGATGTTGCTTAACACCAAGTACGTGCGGGGAGCGGGGGGGGGGGATGGGCTGGGCTCGGGGCATCTCAGCATCTGCCCCTTTTACCTGAATGAATGAAAGTGTCCCGCTTTAATGTTTCAAGCACCTTTTTCAATGACAGATGCTCAGCCCCTCCCCCGATTGGGGAAATTTACTAGAAAAAAAAGTCAGCCACACCCCCGTTCGAGTGCCTGTCTGTACATGTCACAGCTTAACGCACAAGACAGGTAACTATGCTTCTCAGGCTCCCTCATTAAGGAGACCTGGCCCTCCAGGGATCTGCCTGTCACCCCCTGCATCCTGACCTCTCCTCGAAAACCCAATGGCATGAAACTATAGCTTGCAGCCGCTGCTGGATAGCAGAGACAACAAAAAACAGAATATGACATTTAGTGGAAATATCAGAAGTAGTAGACAAATTTCATTACCATCCATCCATCATGTAACTCCTTATGCTGGTCACAGTCACAAAGGGGAGACAACATACACACACATTGGCAATTTGGAGACGTCTTTGGACTGCAGGAAACCTGTGTGAGACGGGGGAAATATGCCAGGAATTCAACCCCCCAACCCTGGAGGTATAAGACAAGAGGGTCACCTATTGAGCCATCAGGTGACCATTGCATCAGCTGCATTAAGATACATTTTTGAGAGAAACCAGCATAGTGCCATGCACTGTGTCTATCAGCTTTACGAAACCGGTGTTCTGTTGAGTTGAGCTACTTTGTCGAGTTAGGCTACCGTAGTGCTAATCGATAGCCCTAACCCTAACCCTTACCCTAACCCCCAAAACCTCCCTAACCCCAACCCCCTAAAACCTAACCCTAATCCGAAGACGGTGGAACTGCACATGCACAGAAAGGCTCGATAGCACGTCTCGATAGGTAGCTCAACTCGTCAGAACACCGGCCCAAATCCCAGAGAGATTTCACCGCTGAGCCCTGGGGCAAGTCCCTTAACCCCAATGGCTTCAGGGACTGGCTGACCCTACTGAAGCATTTGCAAAAGAAATTTGTGTCATTCTGCTGTAATCATAATGTGTTTGCAATTTATAAGCGATAAGGGTGCTACACATTAAAGATCTCAAGCTAATTAAAGTCTAAAGAGGAGTATTTCACTAACAAGTATCATGATCAAGGGAACTTATCAAATTAATTCAGAGTTAATTTAACTTTATAGACATAGTTGAAATCCACTTGGGCAATCAAACCTGCCTATTTAGTTTGTGTGTCCCTTTTTGGCATCATAAATGTAAACCATGATAGCCTTAAGCCTTGTTATTTGGTTGTAAAATGCCTCTCAGCTCAAAAAAAAGCTATTGCAAACCTCAAATACAAAAACCATACTCATTCACACAGTCTCAAGGCAAGGTATGTATTGTTAATAATTAATTAACACAATAATATAATTACATACCAAATGCTTAAGAAACATCATTACAAACTCACAAGTTACATTTAATTCAAGCAATCTGAGTTAATTGCCTTTTGGTTATCCCCGAGTTCCTGATTTAAAATCATCTCGTATGGCCACAATAACAATGGCTATGCATATATATATATATATATATATATACACACACAATATGCAACTTAATTAGACAGTATCCACTAGTATTATGTGTAGAGGAAAGCAAATAGCAGAGGAGAGAGAGAGAGAGAGAGACTGTTCACCAACCTTTATTTATTCAGTATTTAACTAATAAGAAACCCCAACACAATTGGCAAGATGGGTCGTTGCCAAAAAACCAAAGGGAATAAAGAAACAAGTAACCAAAAACACGAATGAGTAAACATGAACAAGAAAAACTAACAAAACAAAAATATTAAAAATAAAATAAGAAAAAGAAAAGAACAAAATAAAGAAAACAACCAATAAAAAAAACAATATCGAGGGCACAAGAAAACATACGATTAGTTAATCCTCAGGACACCGCTAACATCCTCACGCATCGACGCATCAAACACATTGCCAAACTACTAACAGCACTAAAACTTCAGGATTAACTCCCCCTCATGGGTCAAGTCACATAAAACCCCGCCGTACCCCCATACCTCAGAAAACGTGGCGAGGTTGTGAGTCACCCTGAAACAAGCATGGTCAATTTTAAGGTGGGCTGCCACCAAACCCTTCATCATGAGGAAAGCATTTGTCGATCCTGCCCCCTTCATCCTGTTCCTCCGGGTCAGCCAGATACTCATCTTTGCCTAACCTAGCACAAAATTTAGCAGACACGTTTTAGTCTTCTGGGAACTGCAGTATTTTGGTCCATAAACAAGAAGCTGGTCAGAAAAAAACTCCCCGAAGCCAACACACCACTCCTCCAGGACCTCACACAAGTTATGAAGCCGACTGCACCTCAGAAACACATGCTCAATAGTTTCTTCCACTGAACAAAAAGGGCATCCCTGCACACCGTGTTATGAATGTGCGACACATGTCTGTTTGTGGCCACGGCCCCGTGCACAATCCGCCACTGAAGATCTGCCGTATGCTTCTTGATGGGGAGCTTGTACAGGGAAGATCCTGGCCCCAACAAACCCGACCACCTAGAAACCGCCAGTCCACACAGTGCCTGAAAATGCACCACTTTAGCACAAGCCTGGTACAGAGCTTTCTTAGACAAACTCCTAAAATCCACCTGCTGAAGAGCCACGAAAGAGAGCAGCAAATCCTCCTCCTCCCGATGACCCTCTACAGCAGTCCTGAGAGACCCTTATTGGGGGAATAAAAAACAGGGGACTACTGCCCCCTCCCAACTCAAGCACCTCCTTAGCTGCCTCTGGTAGTGCGCAGACAATGTCCTCCAAAACTTTCTGAAGAATTCGGCCAGACTGAACCCGAGTCGCAGCCCTCAGGTCATCCATCTTTCTCCAGGACCCACCGACCCAGAGGGAACCCAGTTTCGTCAGGCCCGCCCTTGTGAAACAGGCCCGCATAGTCAGAGATTTGAGGATCCCAACTGGAATCATGGGATTGAAAAAAAAGAGGCTCCTCACTAACATGAAAATACTGCTGAACATCCCTGGTTACCTTAAAAAATGGAAGACCACGCCCCCAAAACTGATTGATGAAAAGGGGTCATCGCAGAAATGTCCATCACTCCCAGGGTAAGCAAAACCAAATGCTTGTCGTAACCCATGTTCTCCACTCACCTCATAAGAGGACACGCAGAATCCGTCCACATCAAGTCCCCCTCGAGCAAAAAACGCTGTACTGCCTACAAACGAAAGGCCGTAATCCTGCTGCGCATATCTATAAGACCTTGCCCACCTTCTTGCAACAGCAAATATCAAACAAATAAAAAATAAAACTGCCACCAGCGTTGTTGGCGGTTCCAGTGCCATAAAGACATGCCACAGCATTGAAGCAAACAGATTGTTGGCAACCAGGACCCTCCCCCTATAGGACAGCTGGGGCAGGACCCAAGTCCATTTAGACAACCTGTCACACACCTTATCCACCAAGCCCTCCCAATTCCTTTCTTGGAATTCTGCAATACCCAGATAAACACCCAGGCACTTCATTCCAGCTCTGCCCCACTGCAAACCTTCAGGCAAACCTGGCGGGCCTCCATCACGCCACCGCCCCATAAGAAACCCCTCTGACTTAGCCCAATTCACCTTCGCAGAGGAAGCCAAAGACCTGCTCAACACCCGTACATCATCTTCCCCTCTAATAAGAATCGTGACATCATCAGCATATGCTGAAAGTGCTAAAGTCCACGATCCCAGCACTGACAGACTCCGTAAACCAACCCTCAGCCAACAGAGCAAGGGGTCTATAGCCAGGCTATACAACTGCCCCGAAATAGGACAGCCTTGTCGAATGCCCCTGTGCACCAACACCGGAGCACTGAGCCCAGCACCAACCTTCAAGATCACTGACACCCCAGCATACAACAGTTCTACCAATTTCACAAACTGATTCCCAAACCCAAAAGTCCACAACACATTAAAAAGGTAACTGTGGTCAACCTTGTCGAATGCTTTCCCTTGGTCTATCGACCCAATAATAATAATAATAATAGACCCAAGTCCCATGCAGATAACCATGATAAGTCAATCACATAACTGCCCTAGTGCACCTCATATGCAACACCCCAGAACAGAAAGAAAACTGAAAAACATCCAACAAGTCCTGTCCCAGCAAACCCCAAAATTGTTCATAAAATTCAGCAGGTAATCCATTATTCCCCGGGGCATGACCCACAGAAAGCTGCATGACAGCCAGTCAGTTCTCAAAGGCCAATGCCCACGCCAAGCGCCCTGCTTGAGCTGAGTCCAGTTCAGGCAATCCAGACAAAAGCTCCTCAACGCACAATGTGTCACATTCACTTGTGCTGTACGGACTTGCATAAAAGTCCACTGCAAGTTTCCTCATCCCCGCAGGATCCGTCGTGACATTCCCCTCCGCATCCTGGAGGTGTAGCATCTGTGTACATGCCCGTGTCTTCCTTTTCAGACCGGAAAAGAAGGAGGTCGGAGAGTCCATGTTCCTCATAGAGGCATAATGGGCCCTTATCAGAGCCCCCTTTGCCCGCTCCTGGAGAAAGGATCCCAGCTCCATTCCCCAGAGCACTTTCAGCACCCGCACATCCAACCATAATCAATTCATGTTCCATGCGGCTGATCTCACACTCAAGCTTCCACATAACGCTTCTGACCACGCTAGCAGTATGGGCCGCATACTGCTGACAAAACAGTCTGATCTGGGTTTTTTCCACCTCCCACCACTGAAGATTTTCAAAACTGGTCTTCTGGGACTTCCAAAACTCCCAGAAGACAGCAAACATATCACAAAAGAAAACATCATGCAAAAGTTTGAGGTTAAAATGGCAATACAAGGAGCATCGAGAAACATAAGACAAAATATAGTCCATGGCTACAAAATGATGATCAGAAAGACCACAGGGTAATACAAAAACTTTCTTCACCCTATTGCCAAAAATTTTGTCGATATACATCTGGTCCAGCCGGGCCGCACTCACTCTCTCATCATTAACTTTCACCCATGTGTACTGCCTCACCTTCTCATTCTTTTCCCTCCACACATCAAGTAAGCCATTTTCCAGGAGCAATTTTGAGAGCTCGCTAGCAGACTGAGGGTGATCCCCTTCACCATTCCTATCCATTACAAAATTAACAGTACAATTCCAGTCTCTCCCCACCAGGAGGACTGAATCACCACTACACCGTTTCATTTCACCCTTCAACTTCTGAAACAACTGCATACGCTCAGGACCATGCTTATGGGCATAAACAATAACAAAACAAAAACAAACATCATTTATATTGGCCCGGACAATTAAGGCCCTCCCCTGTTCAACTTCCCAAGAAGTTACCTTTGACACCCTGAGCCTCAGGGAGAACAAAATAGCCACCCCTGCGCTCATATGTGACCCATGACTCAAAACATAAATAATAATAATAGATACTTTATTGATCCCCATAGGGAAATTGTCTTTACGCCTCCCTCAACTTGCTCTTTGTAGAGTAAGCTGTCTACAAAGGGCAGCCACCTGTTGGGGCTCCCAGGGAGCTGGGGGTTAAGGACCTTGCTCAAGGACCTGCAGGCATGCTGAGGCTGGGTTTGAACCAGTGACCTTCTGATTACAGGCACATAGGCTTAGCCCACTGAGCCACACGCTGCCCCCTAAATCCCATACCACAGAAAACCCCAGTCCCGTTCATTTCCTAAATCGCTATGCATTTCTTGCAAGAAAATAACATCCACCTTCTTAAGTTTAATAAACTCCAGCAACATAGCCCACTTGCGCCCATCCCGACTCCCATTCAAGTTCAAAGACCCTACCCTAATAGACTCCATAGGGAAAGATAAGTAAAAGAGAAACAGAGAAGGCAAATATGCAGAAAAGAACGGATGACACAGAGAAAAGATTCGGCAACACACTCATTTCAACCTCAACCGCGATGCTTCCGTATTTTGGTCAGAATCTTCTTAAATCTAAACCTTTTCTTCTTACTCAACTCATCACACATTGCAGTTTTCACCATTCTCACTATCGTAGCCTCAAGTTTACCCATATCCGTAAAAAAATCAGACACATCAGAGGGCCTTCCATAAGTGTCATCTGAGAAATCATTAACTTCCTGGAGAGAAGACAGGCTCACATCGTCCCTACCCTGAGATGCAACAACTGAAATGTCTGAAAAAGCATCATCGCCCATATCTTCTACAGCAGGGGTCACCAACCTTTTTGAAACTGAGAGCTACTTCACGGGTACTGAGCCATACGAAGGGCTACCAGTTTGATAGACTCTTCTTAAATCATGTATAATAAACATGTTTTAAATCTTTTTTTTAAGATATTGCCATTTTCAAATCTATATAAATGCAAATGTGATTAAAGAAGAATAGCAACAAGATAAAATTAAATTTTAGATGCTGATCAATGGTGAGTTGTGCTATTTTTAGAACATGTCCGTGGGCAACTCATGGGGTCCTTGAGGGCACCATGTTGGTGACCCCTGCTCCACCTTCAACAGCAGAAGCATCGTTCACCTCACCCTGAACCTCATCTCCACCAACACTGTCATCAGCGTCACCTCCCTCCAGTACACACCCGCGAGCCCCCTGAGCTTCCCTGTCAACAAACACCCCACCACCCACACTATCCTGCACACTCACACTACTTTGTTCAGCCACCACAGACTCATCACTCTGACCATCCCCAGCCCCATCTTGTGCACAACCAGCCTCAATCTGCAGCTCCCCCAGACTGGGCTCAGGCGTGTCCTCAGCTGCAGGAGGCGCAGGTACAGTGCTAGGCCCTGGTCCCTCACTACTCCCGGTGTTATGCCGAAAAAGGCATCCCTGCCGTAGAATGCATCCCTGTGTCTAAATGATCGATGTCGCTGATCTGAAACGAGTTGAGCTACTTTGTCGAGTTATGCTACCTTAGTGCTAATCGATAGCCCTAACCCTA
>JAODKC010000001.1:29529310-29541237 GCA_026777985.1 Mormyrops attenuatus
AAATGCTGCCCCTCCCCAATTACATATCTGCTCTGGCTCCAAACTTGGTGAACACCTAAACAAAACTTCACTCGCTTGGAAATTTCAGTAGCAGCATAAAACAAATGCAAAGCAATACCATATATTGCTTTGCATTTATATAAACAAATATTAACAGCAACAATAAAACATGGAGAAATTATACTTGAAACTCGAATGGCTGGTAGCGGCTGAGAGTCAGACTTTATTTAGCACAACCCTAAAATGTGGCATCTGGCTTGGCGCTGACTGAGTCTACAGCTTTATCACGAAGGCATCAAACATTCCAATTTTGTTAAGATAACAATCTCAGGTATGAGAACTATAGGCAATCATTCAAGTCATAAACCAAGAGGTATGACTAAAATAATAACCGCACATACATGACAGAAATGACTGAAACTGTTTTGGTCCAAACTGGACAGAAATGGGGTGTCATCTTCACGGCGGTGACTAAACCATGTAAACACGCACTTTTATATTTCAGAAATTAAAACAGCACACAGTACAAACGTAACCTTAATTGCACCTAAAATAAAAACTTACAATCATAAATATTTACACATCAAATCTCGAAATAAATGTAGAAACAAAACAGACATTTTTATAGCTAGTTTGAGTACAGACTCAAATTAAAGAACTTTATTGCCTAAACTTTTTTATTGTCTAAACATTTTAAGAAAAAAATAAGAAAAGTAACTGTAAATTGAGCAGAAGTATATATCTTATTTAAATTCATTGTTAATTGTGGGTTACATGCAGTAAAGTTGAATGCTTTAAAATCATTTTATTGAGTTTTGTGTTCTTTGTAGCTAACTATTTGAGGAAGATGGTTAAAAAACCTCAAATCAGAGCAATGAACGACATAATTGTAATATACCTGAAAGTTACGGTAATGTCAGTTGCTTTACACAAAAGTACAAGCTGAATTTCAGGGCTTTCAAAAAGGCTAGATGCACAGATGGTAATCAGACGAGGGGGCATTGTATTATTATATATTACTATAAGTAAGGATGTAAAACGATAATTTTTTTATCGCACACCATAGCAATTGATGACATATATCACATAAACATATAATTGCAGGTACTCAGTAGGCAGATTGACATACTACCTAAATTAAATTCTAAAATCTAAAACCTATTTGGCAAATGTTGGGGTTAATGGCCTTGCTCAAGGGCCCACAGACATGTGACCATTCTGCTGATCTGTAGGCAAACCGTAGAGGGTCCTGGAGAGTTTCACTTGTGGTTTTCAGAGATCTTTGGATAATTTTTTCAAAACACTTCATAACTACAGAGGTCAGGGACATTGGTCTGTTGTCATTCAGACAGGAGATTTTTTGTTTGCATGTGGGTATAATGCCCTGGCTCAGACTCTGGTTGAGGAGGTCCACAAAGATGGAAGTCAGGGGGCGCTATCCTGGAGCCCAATTAGCCACCGACTCATTCCACCGCGGTGTGGAAAAAATGCTACTGGGGATTGTTCTTGCCTGCTGCCACCAGACAACACAATGCCTGCTCTTGATGCGCCACTCCCCATCCACAGCCATAACACAGCAGGAAGCATCCTGTTTTGTTATAATACAATCCAGTGCGTTTGGTTCTAACTGCACATAATTTGTTTGCAGGTAATTATTATTCTACCCTTTAAATATTTTTTTAGTGTAACATTCTGTTTTTCACAATATTTTGCTTGTGTGGCATGTGTACTTTTTTAATCTGCTTGAACCACATTTACTTTGTTTGCTGTGTGTGTACTGTCTTTGTACCTTGAGTGTTTGGCACTATATGTATGTTTGTCTGCAGTATAAGTATGTTCCACTTTGCTGCTCTATGCACCTGAATTTCCCCCTGGGATCAATAAAGTTGATCTTAATGTAAGGTGATGCGGCTAAATAATGGGACTAGTCTTTGTTTTAGTGGTGATTATCTTTAGATACAAGAATCATATAAAGTAAATTAAGTTTCTAGTTATCTATCGCTAAACTCATATTATTTGGTTAGTCCATGGATGTCTTCTTTAAGATGTTGTTGAGTTGCAGTCATGCTGTTGTGATATCTAAGTTCCGAGATGACTGCATATTCATGTGAAGCTCTTCCACACAGCTGAGGCTTTCGCTCTCATCCATTATTCTCCGGCTTCCTTCCGGCATATTGCCAAGTAATCGAGAAGGCAAATTTTAACTGATGGTTTTTTATAATCAAGTAATCGAGTTTAATCTCGTAATCGTGATGCATTGTGCACATGTGCAAGCGCACGGCTTGACCAGAGAACTAAGATTGTTTCCTTGTCCGCATATGCAGTGTGGATGAGCGACTGTTGCACATGTGCAGAGAAGTATGAACCAGTCCATCCAGTGTTTCTCAACCACTGGTCCTGGGCCATGAGTGCCCTCTAGTGGGCTGCAGAACCGTGGTGGGGAAACATGGTTCCTGTGGCTATGGGCCACTGCATGAATGGATACAAAATGCAAAATTCTCCATTCAGCGAAATTTATAGACGGGGTAGAGCTGGGCGATATAAATGATATCCTTATTGTCATATAAAATTTATTCAATAAAATAATAAACTGTAAATAAGGGACATTGCTTGGTAGCACACAACGGCCTATCTCATCACAGAAACGAACACAATTCTAATTAATCATATGGCTGTCTTTAAAGAATGGATAACCTATGTCCAATTAACACACAGCAAGGTTGATTGAGTTACCGAAGCATATGCCATTGTTTTGGTCGTGGAAGAGGTGGGCGCCTCCACAGGAAACTTAAAGTGTCGGTGAAGAAAGACACAGCTCAGTAGCAACATCACCTTTTAAAAAGGAGATATTATGGATAAAGTATATAAAAAGACATCAGTGGTGTGCTAGTACTTACTGCAGTTTAAAGTCCGACATGTAAGAGATGTGCTGTGTACTGCAAACTCTGCCGAAATTTTTTGCTAAATAAAACTGGAAATACTGTGAACTTATTTCACCACTGCAAGCACTGCCATCCAGTAGAGTGCAAGTGCTTACAGTGAGAAACACCAGCAATTATGGTTGCCACTATCAATCTGTAGAAATAAGGGACAGAAGGACAAATCGTGTCTCATATTGGTTAAAATTGGCAACCAGCAAGAGACTGTATTGTTGCTGTTTTGTAATGTTATGCCCTACTATCAATTTTTTTCCATATGATTTATTTATTAAAAAGTGATTTCAATTTGCAGACCATTTATTTCATCACCTTTTTCATGTTCTGAATCTGGAATTCTAAGGGAAATTTAAGAAACAATGCAGCCTTGAAATTAAATAATTATTCAGTTATACAGACGCTCCTCTACTTACGCACTTTCAACTTACAAATTTTCAGACATACGAACGAAGAGGACTGTAAGTCCAAATAGTGTGTGCACCAATTACACCTAGTACCACTTAAAATAATGTTGAATAACGACTTACCAACATTTCGAGTTTTAACGACCGTTCGGAACGTATCTCGTTTGCAATAGAGGAGTGTCTGTATTTTGTTAATTTGATAATTGTCTGTATAATGAATACCTGGGCCATGTGGCTGGAAAGGATGAGAAGCCCTGGTTAAATCGAGACTTATTGCAGTAACCCAGCAGACTATCATGGTTTTTCCGATGTGACAGTTGCCTTGTGCCTAATATGCAATGCCGATATTAATGTTGCACATTGTACAGACCTAGTATTGAGGCTGGTGCAGTGAGTGTCACACTACCGCTGTCTGTGTGTGGAGTTTGCATGTTGTTCCAGAGTGTGAATGGGTTTACACCGGATCCTCTGGCTTCCTCCCACAGTCCGAAAACATGCAACTTAAGTGAATTGGAGTGCCTAAATTGACTGTATGTGTGAGTGAGTGAGAGAGTGAATGTATCCCCTAGTGCCCCATCTAGGGTTGGTTTCTGTCTTGCACCAGTTATTATATATATTGTATAAATGATGAATCTACTAATTAATATGTCAGTTAGTCGAGTACTTGAAGTTTAATACAATAGAAAGTGACAGCCCTAATCTATTTTATGTCTGTCAGAGCTTATTCATTTACAACCCTCTCCTAAATATACTACAGTATTTGGAGTATCCGTCCAATATAACCGTGTATTTGTTGACTGAACCACTAGCTTACCATGTTTGACTAATTAAAGTTATTTAACTAATTATGTTTATTAATGAAATGAGCTGGTGGTTAAATTTATCAAATACATGGAATGGCTGGGGTGCCCCTGAGCAGAGGTTCGGGAACTGAAGAGATCTTCTTTTAGTGATCCGACAAAATATCTCTAACTCTGCAGTTACAAAAGAGGTTCTGGTTATTTTGTTATTGTGGTACTGTTTAAATGTATATATTCCTAAAGATAATTTTCTTTGGCAGCCTGAGATGCAGTACTGTGTATTATAATTATTATCATAGTTGTCCCCTGACTTGCCCTTCCCTCTTAAAGAATGCACGCTCTCACCACTTCTTGCACAGTAATTTGGTACATATTTAGATTTCCCATAATCTTCAAGCAGCAACGAGACCTATCAGGAAACACTATGACCTCACACCTCCAGGGTGAGTCACGCCTATTAAGAATCTGCCTCCCACACTCCTAATGATATGTGGTTTATATGAATTTTTTATCTCTGAATAGTCAGTTTTGTGTGAGTGTATCCTGCCTAGGGATTCCCCTGTCCTATGTTTCCTAGATTGAGAACCAGACTTGGTATGAATCTACACTGGACAGGTTCGGGGCTGCAAAGAATTATGCTGATAATTGATTAATCATGTGATTAGGCCATGAATTGATTTGTTGGGTCAAAACAGAGCGTAAAGAAGAATGCAAATACTTTATTTAAAAAAACATCGAGGTATTTTTTTTTAAGTCAAAGTTGTAATTAAACCACTGTGCAGAGAATCTCTATTTAAAATGACAAAGTGAAACAGAATCGTAGATCTGTTGTCTCCACCATATTTAGCTTGTACTTTATATTGCGGAAATTGGTATTTTGACCTTATTTTCAAGAGCAATGCTATTCCGCTATTGTGAAATCTTGGGCGATAAAATGCGCTGAGTGGGGGGGAGCTCCCTGACTAATTATTTTGCCAAAATTTCAAAATACCCAAACCTAGAACAACTTTAAAACTTTTCATAAAAGTTTACCCATCATTACAGTGATCCCCCACCTATCGCAGAAGAGGCGGTCCAGACCCATCAGCGATAGGTGAAAATCCGCGATATAGAAAGACCATATAAATAAACATTTTTTTTTTTTTATAGTTTAAGCCTTAAAATACCCCTCCCACACGCTTTAAACACATGTAAACTTATTAAAACAATTATGTGGATGTTGGGCTAAGGATATGAGTAACATAATAATAATATGTTACGTTATGTTAATAATAAGATACGTATGTGATTCCATTTTAACGATGGCTTTATTCCGAGAGTTGCCACTCTCTTTCCTGTTTGACTAAAGGAAAGTGATGCCGTGGCTCTTATATTCTTTTCGTCCTTCTTGATGTATCGTACCGTCGATTCATTCAGGCCATAATGGCGAGCGACATCCGCATGACGCTTTCCTTCCCGAAGCATATCCAGGAGTTTTACCTTCTCCTGAATGGTCAAGGTGTTCCTCTGGCGCTTAGGTTCACTACTACCAGAAGGCTTAGAAGATGCAGGACGCTTGGGAGCCATCGTAGGGCTTAAAACAAAACAAAAACAACGGGACCACAAGCAAGGTATGCGATATGCAGAGAACTGTGACGCGTCGGGGAGGTACAATCCACGATATAGCAGGGGCGCGATAGCTGAACCGCGATATAACGAGGGTTCACTGTATATGCTATTTATACCGCAAACTGCAAAAATGCAACCAAAGTCAAAATTTGTTGTCAACTATTTTTATTACTGATTATTATTGATTAGATGTTACAGCCATAGTTATGATAAATGGATATTGGTTATGGACATTCAACAGTGAAAGAATCATGTATTACCATGACTCTGGAAGCGATTGAACCTATCACACTATTACAGTGTATGTTATTAATGCTTTTATCTACATGCCTTATTCGGTTAAATTAACACGGAGTACTTCAGATGTTCTTGGTTATTTAACCTTCCTCCCACAACTGATTGGTCCCCGGTTATAATTAGATACAAGTGCTTGGATTTTATGTTGGATTCATCACAAATTTTCAATCACCTTTTGAGAAGCTGGGAGTGTGAAATGACTGTATGAGCTGAGAGCCAGGCCTGAGTTTACATGTTGGTGTGTAATCTAAGCTCAGCATTGAAGCCTGAGGTGTTTGGGAGCAGGGAGTCTGATCTGAGTGAATGAGTGTGTCCGTGAAGGCAGACTCTGAGAGGTTCCCAGGAGTCAATGTGGAGTCCAAGAGTCTGTTTGGAACAGGGAGTCTGATCTGAGTGAGCATGGGGTTGTCAGTTCTGAGCTGTGTATGGAACTTGAACTGATTGAGTGTGAAGTTCAAGGTGTGTGTAGGAACAGAGATCTGCATGTGTTTTGGGTGGTGGGTTTGAGCCATGTGTGATTCTGCCTCAGCTGTGTGTGTGTGAGTGTGAATTTTGATTTATGGTGCATAAAAAATCGTATGTGGGCCATGCGACGCATCAATTTTGACTGAGCCGATTCGGAATTTGCGATTTGTGAGCATCATTTAACCTGTCCCATAAACATAAAGGGCCTGTATCAGCTAATGTGTGGTGGGTAATATAGACCATATAGGCTGCTCACATCGGAAGTGGAAAATTTAAGTCATACATATTGTCCTTTCTTGCACATGCAACATGGCCAAGAAGAACAAATCGGGCAAAATAAGTTATGATGATTTTTCTGTATTGGTCAATATTGATATTTATTGCCATATAATTCATTTGGTGGTAAATTTTTGTTCCACTCCTGTGAGTTTTCTAAAATGTATTGGAAAAAAAATCTAAATAATTTGCAAAAAGTACCGCCACATCACCAACATTTCTCTACCTACTTTAATCACAATTAAAAGATGTTGTGGCTACAGAAGCTTATCGCTTCCATGACTTACCACTAACCAGATTTAATAAGCACAAGGATACGGCGAATTTATACAAATTACTAACTTTTGGGCGTCACAATATGCATCTCTTTAATATTGTAGCACCAGTGGGGCGCATGTCCCAGTATGCCCCGCGTGCAATTGTAAATAGCCCATGTTGTTGTTTTTGTTAATGGTTGCGTTTCCATATTGTCGCGCGTGTGTTTGCTCGTGTCTTGTGTGTGCCCTGTCCAATCCTCGCGTGCATTTAGCTTGTGTAAATCTCCCACCGTGTGCGTATCTTACAGTTTGGCATCTGACAACCTTGTATTTCCACTCCGTGTAATTGGTTTGGCGCTCATTAGGTACAAGTTGTAGTCCTTCTATGTACCTCTAACAGGGAGTGTGATTTCTCCAGCAAGTGAGTCTCCATATTTCTCCCTGTTCCCCTGATGCCTCGGTCCGCCCAGCGCCAAAATATTTTAGGTATACAGTACTACTAATCTACTTACTGAATTGTGGGCGAAGATAATGTCCGTATAGTGCTGAAAAGCCGATGCCTATTATCTAAAGCACTAAAATAAACTGTCAGTTTGATTTTCTGGAGGAAAATTAATCATTTAAATTAATTGACCAATTGGCAAAATAGTCATTAGTAGCAGCCCTAGTTGCTACCCGGCATGTACTGATAAAGAAAATGCTGTGTCCTATTTAGAACCAATACAGGATGTGACTGAAAATTCAATCCATTTATTTTCTGAAACCACTTGTCCTATTCAGGGTCACGGGAGGTCCAGAACCTATGGGCACAAGGCAGGGAACAACCGAGGATGGGGCACCCATCAGTCGCAGGGCGCATTCACACACCAGTCACATTACAATGGGCAATTTAGTTGCTCCAGTTAGCCTCAGGGGGACTGTGGGGGGAAGTCAGAGTACAAGAGGACGAGAACATGCAAACTCCACACACATGGAACCCCGGTGGAGACTCAAACCCTGGTCCCAGAGGTGTGAGGCAACAGTGCCACACCCATTACTGAAAATTGCAAGACTAATTACCCATGTCTGTGACTAAAAGTGCTTGCATTCTGTATGTTCTACTAGATTGTAATGCTTTGAATGGTGAAATAATATACAGAGGCTCCTCTACGTATGAACTTTCAGACATACAAGCATAAGTCCAAATTGTGTTCGTTGGGCTCCCATTTCCGGTCCGCAACATAAATTTTTTTTTCTGCGCACCAATTCCGCCTAGTACGATTTCTGGCCACTACTCCCGCCGGCGCAGCAGCATAGCGTGCATACTCCCAGCATCCTAGTTCTTTGTACTAACCCTTAAAATGATGTTGAATAACGATCTATGAACATTTCAAGTTACGAACGGCTGTTCGGAACATATCTCGTTCGTAACTAGAGGAGCGTCTGTACGTTATGTTGAGCAATTTATAGGTTAATTTCAGCCTTATGACCCACCTTTTTTGAAAATGGTCATGTTTCTCATGTCTGATGTGCCATTGAGCCCCACGTTTTGAAAATCTTGGCAGATCAGATCAGAGAATCTGTGCCACAAGTGTATGGGAGCAAGGAGTTTGGGTGAGTTTGTATGTGTGAGTAGTTGCTCCTCCAATGGTGTATATACACACCTTCTAATCCCAGTCCCCTGGCTCTTTGATACAGGATACAAGGTGTATACAAAAGCAAGGGTAGTGTCCTTTATATTAAGTAGGGTCTTTTCACTTTCATCAATCATCAAATGAGAAAAACTAATATAATTTAATATTTTCTTTTGCACATCTTAGTGTACACTTAACAAAACCTGACAAGAAACAGGCAAAAATCAGTCTGTCTGTCACGGTGATGAGAAACTCTGAGTTTAGGATTCCAGTTTATTTCCACAACCAAATCGGGTCGAAAGCCAGATTTAGTCAAACCAGGTACAAACAGAATACAAAGTCAGAAACTGAGAATAAAACAGGAGACAAGACATAGAAAACTAATGCTCACAGCACAACCTGAGAATACTAAAGCTTGTTATCAAAGGTCTTAAGCAATTGTAGGTAATCTAGAACAGGTGCGCATAGTGAAGGATAATGACAATAAGTACCCAGGTGAGGTTGATCATTAGTGATTCCCTGCAGGAGGATTTGTAGCTTGACAAGGTGTGACAATTTCAATAATACACTTGCGGGTTCGGTTATTTAATATTTCTTTTCAACCCCTGAGTCTTTGCTTGAATGGGATTTAGGAATCTAACCCAAGCAATCCATAAGAGGGAAAGAAGTGTAATAAGTGGAAAAACTCAGCTTCTTAAACACCGTTCTGATTTCTTGAGTTGAAAGCCTGTTCCCTTTTCCACTGACTAAAGCTCAACATCTAGAATGTTTACAATTCTGGTCTCAAATAGTCACAGTCTGTTGTTTATCTGGAATGATCTGATGCTCTAAATCTAGCATGTTAATATTTGATGATTGATTTAACTTTTCAGTGTTAACCATGCCCAGTATTCATCATTAGGTGCAGCTAATCTAAAATATTCTCAGTTCAGATATCAGACTCTTCCTATCACAAGTCACCTTGTCTTTGTTTAGTGAGTTGAATGGATCAGCTCGATGGAGTGAGATCTCAAGGTGGTGCTCTATAATGCTGGAAGAATAATGTGTGAGAAGTGATACACACATTTCAGCAACAAAACTGTGAAGTGGGAACAGTCAGATACGTTTTATGTAGCCCCCTTGCCCCCACCACCTAATCGCTGCTGCCCCCCACAGACACACACAGGCTGGGCAATGTAAATGAGATATCGACTTATTGTCACCTAAAATTGAAACAATTAGACAGGGGGGGTTTCTAGCTATTGACGGACTAAGTAAAGTTTACCTGGGGCGTGTCTTTTTTTGAAGGTAGATTGGCATTGGGGCTTAAAATACTCTGGGCTAGGCTTAAAATACTCTGGGCTAGGCTTAAAATACTCTGGGTTATAGTCCCGAGTGATCAGACCTAATGACGCCCATGCGATTAGAAAATGAGAAACTAAACCATCAATAAGGAATGTAACTTGATCGTACACAGGAGCCAATCACATTACAGAAACAGATGCAATTCCAACCATCCATAAATCCATTTCCTATAACCACTTGTTACGTGTAATCATATGCTAATCTTTTAAGAACGGACACACTATGCTCAACAAATTCACTGCAAGTTTGATTGCGTTAGCACAGCGGTAGTATGGCTCTGTGTCTGGGGAATACAAAACTCACCACCTAATTTGGGCAGGTGTGTTGTATTTCCAAGACGGACCACACTGAAAGATCTACCTGTCTAGATTTGGAATCTACTGGTGTTCATTTGCATAAATGGAGAAACTGAAGCTGTCAGGTCTCACAACTGATGGCTGTCAAGAATAATTAAACTGCTTATGAAACTTTTAAACTGTTTAGGGAAAAATAGTGAATGTTTTAATGACTGGCTAAGCTTTGAGACTTTCGAAGAGTCTAGTAAAGTATAATGTAACAAAATGGAGAAATTATGGCACAACCCAGATGAAACTGAGTTCAGACTGTCCTACGAAATGGAGTGAACCCACGTGCGAAGGGTAATTGCCAGTGAAGTGAACAAGCACCAGAAATGGGACACGCTGATCTGAGAACAGGTCTTCAGAATGGGCATCTCTGGAACAATGGCAATAAACACAGCAACAGACATACTGTATGAAAATGGTAATGTTTAAGCGTTTTAATGTTGTTTCTGTGATTATCATCTGAGAATGCATTCCCTACTTAATTATTATGGGACATTATGGGATGTACTGGAGCATGGAGGGAGTAACAAGAGAATTACTTTTAGAGAGCTTTTTATATTACTCTTATCTTTGTTGTCCTTTTCTTGACTTTGCGCTCATGAGAAAACCTAACATTAACTCATATCTGGAGTTTAACAGAATCCATGTGACAGACCGTGAGACCGTCTGAGGAAAGATTTTGTGGGCTGATGAAAGTACTAAAGTTGATGACTAAAGCTGAACTCTTTGGTGTTCGAGTGAAATGCTGTGTTTGGCACAATAATCACTGTGTTTTCTGTCAGATATAACAATATCAGCATCACACTCTGGGGCTTTTTTCAGCAGTGGGAAGTTTTTAGGGTGAAAGGAGCCAAATCCCAGAGAACCTGAGTCGGAAAACCACTATATTTAGGGTGAAGACAATGACCCAAACCAGAAAACAGTGTAAGGGAATAGCTGGAATTACAGATGGCCTGATTTAACTACACAATAATTACTAGGACAGAAGTTTACTTTTGTAAATAAGATGTATTTTTAATTTAAAATCATTTAAAATTTATATCACATAACTAAAGGAATGGGATACTTCTGATCTATGTAAAAGCACCTCTGTGAAAATTGATTTTGTTTCAATATCATCACTCAGACCAGATTCCTGATGAAAAACAAATAAATCCATACTGAGTCATTCTGGCTTGACAGAGGTAAAACCACATAATTATCATTGCAAAGACATGCTCAGCACTAAAAGCAAAGTGGAGATTGCAAGTCTTGAATGTTTTGTATTTTGAAAAATGAGACCGACGTTACCTGGGACTGGGCCTCAGGGGCTTTTGGCCACACAGCCTGCAGGAAGGGTGATGTGTGTTTGTAATGGAAAGCAATGCTTGCCAAATGGAAAACATCAGTTTGTAATCACCATCGGGATAGCAGACCTTAGCGTATCTGGTTCTAAAGGCAAGCAGTGCACATCAGTGAGATCTGTATTCTGCTGATTAGTTGTGCTGGTCACACTACTTAATGCAGTCATACACTCACCTAAAGGATTATTAGGAACACCTGTTCAATTTCTCATTAATGCAATTATCTAAGCAACCAATCAC
>JAODKC010000001.1:29541352-29556402 GCA_026777985.1 Mormyrops attenuatus
GCAGTTCTGAAGGCGAAAGGGGGTCAAACACCGTATTAGTATGGTGTTCCTAATAATCCTTTAGGTGAGTGTATGTAATGCATTATTGATATTTTCATAATGCATTATAATGGCTGATGCTGACCTATAGTGCATTATAGATGCAAGCTTCATAGAGCATTCATGATGCATAATAAACATATGCCTTTTTATAAATAGCCATATTAATAACATTTTCTGAATATGAATGTATATGAATTTATGATTATAATTCATTATGAAGGTATCTATAGTGAGTGACCACTGTCATTGTGGTGCTATATTACAGGCACAGGCCAGCTAAAGAACCCCCACCAAAGCGAAGCAAACACATAGTGGGCTATAGAGAAGTAACTGCACTGCATCTTAAATCATTCTTCCAAAGTGAATTCCAACCAGAAAGCTTTTTAATTAGCCCCACATTGCTTTCCCCATAAATGACAAACAACAGTTTAGATTTAACTAAATACTTCCATTTGAATTGTCAAACTTCAGCCATGATTTACATGTACTTATTCCGAAGATGCTTTTGTCCGAAGTGATATACAAATGAGAAACAGAGAGCAGGGTCAGCCGTTATTCCTGGTACAATTATGGTTAAAGGCCTTGCTCAAGGGCCGATGATGTAATTACTGTGCCAGCCAAGGAAACTCAACCAGCAACCGTCCAATTACAGGCATTGAGTGCTAACCCACAGAGCCACCCACTGCCTCCTCCATGTTATTCCTTAAGCACTAGTGCTACAGGAGCAGATGGGCATAATATTTTTATTTAAATGTTGCCTTTCGCACTGCCGCAGATCCTCTTTGGTGATTGTTCATTGTTCCTTTCCCAGATCCTGCAGGTGAATGTTGTGATGTCCCTCTTGTTGTACATCATGTTCCTGGCATACATGTGCGGCATTCAGGCCCCGCCTCCAGGTCGACATACAGCCAATCCTGACCCGGTGCGCTCCCTGATATTCCAACTGCTACAGGCTGAAATCAACAGGGGGAGGGCCCGACAAGACCCAGACAGTGAGGAAGAGGTGCTCGACTCTCCTACGCCACCAATTGAGCGCCTGTCAGAGGACTTGGATTACTTGCAGGCAGCACCAACTATATACCAACCGGTGATGGATGTTGGCTGGGAAGTACTCCAGCACAAAGGCTACAACTCACCCCGCGTCCTGCTAAGCATGCAGCCCCCCCTGCAGCCACCACCCCCATACCTCATGGATGACTTCACGGCCAGTTCACATGCACCCAACCGGACACGGAAGAAGCGCCAGTCTGACCACCGGAGCTCCCATGGGGAGTACTCTGTGTGCGACAGCGAGAGCCAGTGGGTGACAAACAAGAGCAGTGCAGTGGACATCCATGGCCGGCAGGTCACCGTCTTGAGCGCCGTACGGTCCGGCAACGCGGACGTCAGGCAGTACTTCTACGAGACACGGTGCCGCAAAGCCAGGCCGGCTCGAGGGGGCTGCCGCGGCATCGACGACAGGCACTGGAACTCGCAGTGCAAGACGACGCAGACTTTTGTTCGTGCGCTGACCGCAGATCAGAGCTTGGTGGGATGGCGCTGGATACGCATAGATACTTCCTGTGTGTGTGCGCTGTCGCGCAAACACCGTCGCGTATGACATGGGCTGGTGTGCCCTGGACAAGTGGGAATATAACTTATTACTTAACTTAAACTGCATGTTGTATATTTATATATGTTTATATAACTATAAGGTCTGCCTTTGTATTTTATTTATTAAATTTCGAATCTGACAGAAGCTAAAATCTAGTCAGTTCTAATAGTGCCAGAAAGCCAGTGTGACCTCAACAAACACTTGACTCCAAATAACAGGACACCTCAGCATATAGTACAGTATTTCATCCTGTCCACTTGTCAGATTCCCAGTTCCCTGCTCCTCTCCTGAAATCCTTGCTTTCTTCTTCCAGGGTATAGCAGTTTAATTCCTTGAGGAAAACGCTGATATTTTACTACTTTACAATTGACAAAAATGTATTTCATTAAAGTGTTTTTTATTACCATCAAAGAGCCCGGGATTCTGGGTGTGCTCTTGCTACATGTGTGGTATGAGGCGTTGAATACTTGTTACACAATGTTTTTAACTGTGATGTCACAGATGTGCACTGAAACAAGCTGAAATTGTTTATATACAGTGGTGCTGGTGGCTCTAATGAAAAAATGAATGATTCAGTTAAAGACAAGCAAAAAAAATATTATTGGATTTAACACCTTCTACGTGGTTTCATTGCATGTTTGTCTTTAATAGGCTACCAGAAAAGAGATTTCAGGCATAAGCCTGAAATAGTAATATCTGTGTCTGGGACAGAGTTTGATATACAACTTTATGGACAATGTACATTGCCTCAAACACTGCTATTTAACATTATTACTGTTACCTGCACCTTCATAATGCATTTATGCAGATTTAATATACATTAGTTACAAACATATGATTATAGTGTTTGTTGTTATTAATGTATATTAATTTATAGTGATTAATATGATTAAGAGAAAAAGGTCTTTTCAGTGTTCCCCTAATGGGAGTGGGAAGTCAGGTACCAGTCATATCAGAGAAGGCTGTGGAAAGCTCCCAAAACAGATGCAGAGGATATCAGGATGGCTAATGCAATTGGCTTTGACGCTGTACTATTCAGGCAAAATCTGTCGTAAGGTGCACTGTCTAGCCATAGACATGGTATTTGGCCACATAATCAGGCTCTTAAGAGGGTTTACCAATGTAAGTTTGCTGTTTCCTTTTTAAGGTTAATATTTAAGGTGTGATCAGAATTAGGTTTAGGGATTTGCGTAACCAGTGGGCATTTCTCCAGTGTACTATCCTTTCCTACCATTACTTCCCCCAGCATTGTTATTATCATTATTAATTCATTGTGCATTATGAAATGGTTGAGTTGATCTTAGGAGAAATTGCAGTGGGAGGGGCTGCAGCGGTATAGCTTTTGGCTGCTGTTAACCACGTGCAGTGGGGATCATTGTGGGGATGAAAATGTGTCAATGTGGAAACAAACATACAGCAATTTGTTCATTTCTTCAATAGAAGAATTACCAGATATCTCCTAAATGACAGGAAAATAGTTCTGTGATGAAGGCAGCAATAACAACAGCAATAATAATCTTCTCTATAGCATAATGATCTTTCTTTTCAATGTCCTCAATGTATATTTAAACAGATCCTGAACACCTACAACTGGTTTTAACTTTGAAGCGTTTATTTCATTGCAAATAGAATGCTCAACTAAAGGCAACATAGAAGAATCCGCTTACACCACACTCCTAAGGAGCTTATCCAAAACTCTGCTGCCACTTGTTTTCTTCATTATGATTTATACCAGTAGATCTATTCTTCACTGCATAATGTGGATGAAAATTCTCCACTATAGACTTTGTTTAATTTTTCCTGAGCCTCATTCAACTTTTTTGGACAATAAAGAGGTTTATGTTCTATTTGCATGTAACAGTTTTAGGACCATGAATTATTGTTGTCACCGTTGACTGAGATCATTTAATGTTCAAATGTATATGGTTTTTTAAGTGCATCATATAGCCAATTCACGATTTCTTCAGGTTCATGTTCTGTGCATTTGCAAAAACATCGAGTCGGTCGCTTTTCCTCTTCCTCCCTTCCTTCATCATGCAGCTGCTATCACCCATCCATCCATCCATTTTCTGAAACTGCTTGCCCTATTCAGGGTGGCAGGGGGTCCAGAACCTATCCTGGAGGCTACAGGCGCAAGGCAGAGAACAACCCAGGATGGGGCGCCAACCCATCGCAGGCAGCTGCCATCATTGAGTCTTTAATTAATAGCTGCTTCTGTCTTTATATATCTAATAATAATTGCAAGACTTATGATTGATACAATTATTAGAGAATACAATTATGAACCAGTCACTAAATCTCCATTGACTGTTATAGATTGATATGTGAAGAACTTGCCAATATTGATTACACCATAAATACTTAAAACACATTCCTTCATCGTATCCATGTTGGTCATGAATCTCAGTCTTCTTATAATATTACCTTAGCTTCACATTTTCCTGGCCTAAAATTGCAGCAGATAACTAAGTTCACTGTTTGATAGAAAATGCATATTTCCAGGGTGGGGGTGGTCAAGTTATGTACAGCTAGACTCCACCACTCATCCATGTAATTAGTCTGCAAAAAAAACCCCTTACTATTAGCTGCCAAATTTGTTTATTATTGTCTGTACTCTCAACCACGCTGTAATTACCAGTCAGACTGTAGCCTCTGCATCATGCATCGTATTTTATAATTGTCCTAGAATTCTTATGTATATTTGAAATTCAGGTTTCATGAGCTTCTAACCACAAAACAACCGACAAACAGTTATTTTAAACAGAGAAGGGATCATTTAACGCAATATAAGATGCATGGAGGCCAAACTAGGCCAAACCAAGCTGAATTTATTTTCCTTTACAATTGGAATCCAGGCTGAGGTTATGCAGTAATAACTGTGATACAGAGATAATATTAAAATAAGTGGTGCTGCATAGTTTCAACATCCAAATGCCATTAGATCCGTCCAACCCTCCATCCATTTTCCAACCACAAGAACTCAGGCAGAGCCCGTCCCAGGCAGCACAGGGCACAAGGCAGGGATATACCTAGGACCGAATGCCAGGCCATTACAAGCAGTGCATGACTGGGGTTAAAAATTGCCCCTGGGTCCAGCGAGATTCCCAGTTTGTCAGAAAGCCAGTCCGACCCTGATCGTAGGGCACATTCACACATACATTCACATGAAATTTAGAGATACCAGTAAGTAGTGATGGACAAAATTACGCTCCTTGAACCATTTGCTGTATTTTGTGACCCCAAGCAAACATGCAAACGCTACATGAACAGAACCACGGTGAAGAATCAGGCCTATAAGCCTGAAGGCGTGAGGCCGCAGTATTACACGTTCACCTACATTGATAAATCACAATCATCAGCACATGCACAAACCACAATGAGCTTTTGAAAGTCTCCAGGGGATGTCATGGACACTTAATTTAACCTGAAGTCCTATGAACAGGTGTAAATATTTTGTGTCCAGTTCCCACAAATCACAATTGAAATCAATCAGAAAACTAATATCATTATAGATTTAGTAAACATGGTGTATAATTGATATTATTGTAAGATTGTTGCATTGTTTCAATTCATTGCACAACAGGCAATACACCCCGAGACAATAAATCATTAAGTTAAAAACGAATAAAAACCACAATAATTAAATCTTTTTTCCTAACCCAAGCTGTGGAGCGTACAAAAGCATTTCATAATCTGTTTATACATGCACAATGCCCACAAGTTTAGATATTTGCCATTTTTGTCCAGACATCTATTAATTCCTGCCATGTTTAAAACTGGAACAAATAGCAACATATCTCCATTAGCTTTGCTTGTTTAGCAACAACCTGTTAAACAACATCTTCATCAAATGAATGACTGCAGTACAGTTGTCCACTAGAAAGCACAGTTTCAGGGACAGCATCGGCAGCTGAACGCGCTGCAGAGCATAACCCTTTTGCACACTTTCTCTTCGTCTTTAATT
Source organism: Mormyrops attenuatus (assembly GCA_026777985.1). Classification (NCBI taxonomy): domain Eukaryota; kingdom Metazoa; phylum Chordata; class Actinopteri; order Osteoglossiformes; family Mormyridae; genus Mormyrops; species Mormyrops attenuatus. The sequence goes on from JAODKC010000001.1 coordinate 29,546,953, forward strand.
GCACGTCGAGTATTTGTATCTCAGAGCTATGTACATCCACGGATTGACCTATGTATTTACTGTTTAATAGTATTTATTTCATTTTTCTTTGTTATGTTAAGACATAAGACCTGGGGGGGGGGGGGCAATTTAGACCTTTGCCTATGAGCGGAAGGTCACCGGTTCAAATCCTGTCTTCGACAGAAGAGTCACATGTCCATTGGGCCCTTAAGCAGGGCCCGTAACCCCAAGAAATGCTCGAGAGGTGCCAAATAAATGGCTGACCCGACCCTGCACTCAGACCCCATGCTTTGCTCTTATCAGTATATATGTGCATGTATGTCTCAAAAGAGAGCAAGGTGGGCTATGTGAAAGGAACCATTCCAATCATTCTGATGTACTTTTGCAAATGAAGCATAATGTCATTTTTCATTTATCTCCTCAACTCCCAATTGGGACTTGTGGGTATTGTAAGTCTGATTATTATTTTTGTTTGCAAAAAAGACATTTAAAAAATAATAATTGAATTAAAAAAACCTAAACCTTTTTGGATGTCTTGGAATATCATCTCGTTTTTGTTGTAAGCTCTCCTAAACCTCGATGTCTGAAACTCAGGTATATTCCTTCCAGAAAGGCCACTGACCTGCCACTCTAGCGATGTCATTGGCCTAGCAGAGGCAGGCTCGTCGCTCACCTATTAACTCCTCAAAACTCATTCCCAGAGAGCTTGTCCTAGTGAGTAATGTGCATGTCTCAACAATATATGTTTTGATTCCTGGCCTAAGACCATCAATGTCACTGAAAGGGGAAAGTGCACCATTATTAACTGCATATTTGTGTGCTGGAGACGGGGAGAAACGGGTGTCTCCAGTACTGCAGGTCTGCATGCCGTGGAGGCAGAGAGACAGACGTGTGGCCGCATGTCTCTGCACATGTCTGTAAATCTATGTCTATATAAATATATATCACACTTGGTTCAAGCAGCATAATGACATTTTCTCAAACCTGCTTTTAAGAAACATTCCTAATGCAGCTCCATACAGAACAAACATGAAACAGCTTTCCATATTATCTGGCAAGATAGAAATTCAGATTACGAGTTAGACCAGAACTAAGCTGAGGTTTAAGCCTGAGAGTTTGGGCCTTGTGTTGCTTTTTAAGACATCTAGAATAAACAGCTATACCCAGACAGTAATTATTCACATTATTCACACCAGAATCATACCAGTCGGCCTTTCACACTTCTTACCCTACTGTGCCAGTGGAAATCATAACACACAGGCACACCTATTACACATACACGGCCATAAACAACATCGATCTATCTTGGCTTCCACATACATATTTCCCCACCTCAACCAAATTCAAAAACGCTAAACATTTGGCATTTTTAGTTCCTTTAAAAAATATTGAAATTCTATTTAATTTTACTATATAATTCTATATAGCTCTTCAAGAGCTATCACAGCATTTGCTCATTTCAGGAAACACCCTCACAAGATAGCTGATAACATTAACATGCTAATGCTAGCATATTTGTATATTAGATATGCTGTGAATGTAACATACTGGCACACTTAGCATTAGCACTGCGCTCACTGGAGTCGTTCAGAAATAATATAGTTTCATACGTAATGCTTAATGATTAATTCCTTGATAGTAGTTTATAGTCTATTGTTAAAATGCAATCATTTTAATGATAGATTTGTTGGACTTCACAGTTCTGAAGTGTCTTGCTGAACACATCAACACATCCATTTTCCGGTCCTTAACACAAGTCATGCTTGTTTCCATGGTCTTGAACACACTGGTACTGTACAGACTTCTCAAGAGTTCAAATGTCAACATTTGTACTATGAAAAAGTAACCGTTATAATATTTATAAGAGACTGTGATTAAGTAATTTCCTTGAATTAGGTCAGCACATACAATTTGCTTTCAAACAAAAGAGTCCACATGAAGTGGCAGAATCCATATATGAAAAGCTCTGCATGATAATATTTGATTATGATGCTTAGGTTGTGGTTTCTCTTAAAATCTAATTTCCTGTCAGGTATAGAACTTGGTAGAAGTGCTGTGACAGTCAGTGAATGAGGCAAAAATACGTTTTGATTCTCCTCTCTCCATTCAAGGTATCTGGTTTGTGGTACTATCCCAGAATACAAATTCAGATTTAAGCAATCTCGCACTTGATAAACATCGCCCCTGTTCCGCCGTTGCCAAAACGTCCTTCTGGGGTAAGGAAGGTCTTGTGCTGACATGGGAACCTAACACCATGGACACACCCACTCATCTCGGCCACGGTAGATTGTGTATCCAACAGAACTGCAGTGTCCTCCATTCTATGGCTGCTGACCCTCAAACTGCTGGGTGCGTCACTTTATCAATGGGGGATGGCTCTCTGCTGAACTGGTGGAAACTGGCTGCACGACCATGTTTCTGACGCCTCCCTGTCCGCAGGGGGCGCTGGTGAACTTGCAAGGCCTCGCACTGGCTTTTGGCTCCAGCTCCTTTGAGAAATAGACTATGGATGAGCTTCAGCTTTTCTTTCTCTTCTTGCATGAAGACATCCACCATCAGGGACTTCTCCTTCCTAAGTTGCTCGCTGATATCCTTTGGCACATCAAGGATGAGCCAGTCGACCAGCACGCTCAGGAACATCACTAGGTTCTGTTCACAGACAAATGCATAGATCATTAGATTCTCTATCTAGAAATAAAGTGACACTACACTGTACATCCTGTTTGTTGTGTCCCATGCTATTGTAATCTGTATGTGCTAACCAGACCAGATGGAATCTAAGTCTTGGATCAATGGATTCAAAGCTGGTTGGTTCATTCACTTAATGAGATTTATAACACTGGAATCTTGGATACTGGTTGAATTAATTAGTTGGAAGTTTTAATTATAAGGTTTATGTGCGGTATTTGACACATTTTTAAGCTAGTGCTTCACTGGATCGAAAAATCAAATAGTCAGATATGAAGTATCCTGCTTAGAAATACCTGGAAGAAGATGACAAAGGCAAGCCGGATGGCCAGGATGGTCCAGTAGTGTTTGGATAGCTGGTAGGCTTCGGGGGACCAGGGTGGCTCCCTGTAGTCCTTGTACCTGCAAATGCAAGAGGGAAGGTGGTGCATGAGTCAGGAAGCAATGAGATCCCGTAAAAAAGCACAAGCTGTCTCTCACAGCCCAACAAATGGCAAATCGACAGATGCTGTGAACTTCCATTGCCATTAAACCTATAGACAACATCCCGACTCAAGCCTGTTCTCAAGAAATAAAAGACTCTCTCTCTATAACACAACTCCATCCTCAAATCAGAGACTTCACCTATTTATTAATTTATTTATGCTGATTGTTTGAAAAAGGTCTGGGGCAATGGCGGCATTTTATGTCCTTTACTGGGATAGGCACCTACGTATATCCTATTTAAGCCAATGGAGAATTAAGCATCAATTAAGTATCAGTTCAGCGCTTCATTGAGAGTGACAGCTTAAAGGAAAGTCAGATTCTGCCTGGGTCACAGGTGTTGAATGATCAGATGCTGCTCCAAGAACATTCCTTCAGATCCTTCAACATATTAGAGTGCTTTTGTAGATCAAGACTAAATTCATGTGTTGAATTTCTGCACATTGTGACTTTGGAAATTTCATCTTATTCTTCATGGTTCACAATGGATTAAACCAAAGCCTTTGATTGAAATGTCCGGCAAGACTCAGAAGCATTTATTATGCAAAACAAGCTTATCTTACTTAAGTAGTGGATTGGGTGTCCTTCACCTGGAATCCATCAGATCTTCTGCCATCACTGAGAGCCTGTGAGACTTTGTCTTGTCTTTCATCTCATCTCATCTCATCTCATCTCATCTCATCTATTTTATCTTGTCTTATCTTCTGTCTTATCTTGTCTTTTCTTGTCTTGTCTTTATTCTATGAGCGGCCTCACCTGCATATTATGATGTTTTGCTGGGAGGAGCTGGGAGCCGTCCCAGGCTTGAGGTCGCTGACATTAAAGTAGGACAGGGTGTGGTTAATGAAGCCATGCAAGGTGCCAGTATCGCTGTACATGTACTGGTAGACAAGGCGTGGGATGAAGTCTGACGTGAAGGAGATGACAAAAGCCTGCGGAGAATCAGAGACACGGCTGGATCAGCTAAGGCTGCATTATGTCTGTCATGAAGGAGAGCTGCACCCGCAGGCAGCCAGCCATTATAGTGCATCATTAACAGCCGTCGAAAGATGGGTCTGGACTGGATTCTAATTCAATCCAGGCAACAGATGGGTTTACTACCATCATTTCTAAATAATGATGCTTATGTGCAGTTTGTAATATAATTAAAATAACATTAAACGAATATAAATATGAGTAATAATCTTTTGAATTATGAAATATATTTGAGCCCCGTGGATAACATTGTATAAATCAGCGTTTCCCAATCCGGTCCTTGGGGATCCACAGCCGTCCACGTTTTTGCAAAAATATGGGCCGTCTGACAGGGAGCTCAGCGGGAGCAAAAACGTGGACCGGCTGAGGGTTCCTGAGGACCGGATTGGGAATATACATGATAACAAATGATACCTGTATCTTTACGGTCATGTGCAGACCAACTAGATGATGGACTGTGACCTTGTGCTAAACCTCCAGCCTTATTCAATCTAAGAGAGTGTGAAAATCACCTCATATATATGAGTGAATGGATATGGTATATTATTACCCTTTGTCATTACAGGGACATGAGGCAAAACCTATGAACTGGGCAAGAAGTCAGTATTTTTATGTCAACGCATATTGCATGCATGAATGATGGTAACTCATCCTATGAAAAGGTTAGGTTAAAGGCAGTCTAGAACTAAAAATGCTAACAGGAAATGTAAGGAGCTTCCCAGCCAAGAGACATTTGTTTTGAATCACTTTAAGCAAAAGTAATTTCTGTAAGGTTTGTGCCATTACCCAGGCTTTGCCCAAAAACATTATATAGACTGTTAAAACTTAGAGCTTACTTTATTTCCTTAATTTCATAAATCCTTTTGAATTAAACTGATTAAAGTTAAGAGTATATAAACAAGAAATAAAAATTTTCTGGGCAACTATTACTTGCCAGAGAAACCACAGCATAAGTGGCGATATAATTTATTCTTTCTAGAATTGCGTAGAATGTTCGTCACGCACTGCAAACAGACAGTTTGATTAGGGACATGCCTCAATCTGTAGAGAGGAAGCAAGTTTTTATCAATCTCACACTCTCCACTGTGAGGTGCTGTCAGTTTGAATCACTTACATTGATAATGACGGAGAACTTGCCAATGCCACTGATAATGTTATACCAGATACCTGCAGGAAACAGTAAAAAAGAAAAACAAAGCAAGGAAAATGAACAAGAGGTTAAAAAAGAGCTTCATCATGTCAGCAGGGGCCATTTTTAAATGACTTTTTTACATCCCATGAAAACCTCAATAGAAGACATTTTTTGATGCCCATTCTTTCTTAAAGACTCATATTGAATCTATTTAAGCAAATAAGCTAAGCAAAGTAAAGTGGGTAAGAGATACCTATATCCTTAGCTCTCATGGCGTCGGGTCGACGCAGCTCCACGATGAACTTCTTGGCATCCAGGCGGATCTCGATTATGTTGTTGAGCAGAGCCAAAAGCGGGGCGAGGGGGAACGAGGCCACGAAGAGAGACACAAAGCCAAACTGGATGACTGCAGTGGAGAAGCGAAAGCACAAAGGAACATGAACATCAGACATGAAAGCATCTGGAGTTACCAGGCAAGGGTTCCTGCTGTCCAAAACAAACACGATGAATGAACTTCTGTGCTAATCTAGTGTGTTAGTAGTAGTTAGTAGGCTGATAATACTCATAACATGCCTGTTTAATCCTTTGGTAATAACCAGTTATCACAGAAAAAGTCAAAACAAAGCTTTACCAACGATAAAATATATTCCACAGTTTCAGACTTTAAAATTGTAAAATATTGTATTCATTTTATAGTTTATTGTCTTTTTAAGGCAGAAATGTAAAGATGTTATATGTACAGTCTTTGCATTTTTGAACATCATCTGCCAATGTAATCTTATATCAAGAAATGAAAACCTTCAATGCTGTAACTTTATTAAGATCTTAATAAATTGTATATATATACTGACCAAAATTAAAAATGCAACATTCAACCATTTCAATTATTTTATTGAAAAGAAATTCAGAATTTGAAATCCGATGGCTGAAATGGATCCATTAGGCTGTCTAGTCACAGTTACCCTGAAAAACAAGGTGGTTCGAAAGCATTCCCACACTTGTATCTCGTGTGAGCACCATCTGCCCATAGCAACACAACACATCTCCTTAGAGTTGACCAGGCTGTTGATTGTGGCCTGTGGATTGTTGTTCCACTGTACATCTTCTGGGTGAAGCTGCCTGTTATTAGTGCACGGGTCCAGAGCATCCTAAAGATGCATAATTGGCGACATGTCTAATGAGCATGGAAGCAAGTTGTCTGTTATTGTAAAGTGGGCTGGATGTATTGCCTAAAGCAGCAGTGGTTTATAGTACAGAAATGGACATTCAAAACCCTGACAATGGCTATTGTGGACATCCTTTCACTGAACATACAAATGACACAGCCTTGCAAAACTCGAGGCAACAGCAATGTCTGAATTTTAAATATTCAGCTTTATTATCATTGTACATTTTGTTTGAAATGCAGTTTGGCAAAGTGCAAAATAGTGCAAAAGTGGTAGAAACAGCTGTACAATATATACCTGTGTGAAAAATAAATCATTTAAAATGTCTGTATATACCTTTTCTTGTTTGTGATAAATGTGCTTAGACCCCCAAATATAACATTTTGCTGTGCAGCAACCTCTCACTTTTCAAAATTTCTCTTCTTGGCTATTTATTTACAGTTGCTATCATCAGACTCTGCAACCAGAAAGATTTGATTTGCATATCATATGAACCTGCTGCTCATTTGGTTTGAAAGCACATTTTTAGTTATTTGTGGGCGGCAACTGGGCAGGATCTTCGGCTTGCGTAAGTGTGCACATCTACAAAAGAGTTATGCCAGATCTGATAAATTTGTGCGTATGAGTGTTTCTTTCTTTTCGTGCATACGCATTTTTCACAATGAAATTTACACGAGGTGAGGCACCAAGCCACAGACAGTACATGCTCTTTTTTACTTTCCATTTTTAAAAGACGGAACAAAAAACATTTCATTGATTTCAATTAACATCTAAAGCATAAAATATGAAAATGCATTTAGCTGTTAAATTTAAAGGAACTGTTTGTTTAGATAAAGATTATGCTGGAAAAGTGATATAAAAATACGTGACACCGATTTGCTCTGAGTGGGGGAGCAGTGCAAGGAATGTAATGGTAACCCAAAATTTTTGTAAAACGACATTCCATAAAATTTAAAGTATGGTACATATCCAGTTACATCCCCCAGCACACCTCAAGTAAAGATAGAAGTTTAAAAAACAGGAAGATAATAAGGGACATGTGCCCCAAGAACAGATCTCTAGGTAACCAGTTATGTACAAAAACAGACAATCTGTACCCCTCCCAGACTAAAATGGGTGTTGGAAGCCTCCTATTACTAATCCACCACTGAGTGTGGTGACAGGGCGCCCCTTAATGGCTACTTGGCACAAATAGCTTTTCCTGGCTTGAAGGACAATTTCTGCAATTCTACTAAATTTGCGATGCTTGCTCGTATTAGCTTGCATTTCGGGTCCTTTCTGTTCTTTTAATGTGAATAAAAACTGCCATCATTACTATCTCACCCCCTCTCCTCTGCACCCTTCTCTGCTGCTGACACTCATATCTGACTCACACTATGCATCCTGTTCCCATCATTGTCGTTATTCCTTCCAGAGGGACTCCAGCCCCTTGCTGCCATGGCGACGTGCCCCATTACCCACTGGTAGGCACATTCAGTACGGTGAAAAAAAAACTTGCATGCAGTGCAGAGGGAATAAGGATTGCGCCCAACTGCATTCTGGGGCAGCTTTTCTAACCCCCTCCCTTGGGGGCCTGGCTGAGCATGCAGCACCTGACGCATGCCTGGGCTAGCAGACTCACAGCCAGGTGACAGGCAGCCTGATGGCACCGTCACAGGCCTCGTCTGTGCTATCCAGCATAAAGAACCACAGACTCATGGAAAACAGACAATGGCCAGGAGACAGGCAGCCTGCTGGCACCGTCACAGGCCTGGTCTGTACTGCCCAGCATAAAGAACCACATGGAAAACAGACAAAACAGATAAAACTCCAAATATTGCTTCTCACTTGTAAAGCTCTGCATAACCTTGCTCCTCGCTACCTCAGTGAACTATTGACTCCCTACTCATCCTCTCGCTCTCTCAGATCTTCTAATAGTAATCTCCTCGCTGTTCCACATACCAGACTTTCCACCATGGGTGGCTGGTCCTTCAGTGCCATGGCTCCCAAACTATTGTTATCAACAGACAATAGCCAGGGGACAGGCAGTCCTTTGACACTGTCAAAGGCCTCGCCTGTGCTGTCCAGCCTAAAGAACCACAGTTTCCTCTGCACTGCAGCTCACAGCTTTTTTTTATAGGAAAAAAGGTAATCTGAAAAGGCTCAGTCTTCATGCTCAGACTGTAGACTAACAGCTTCACTAACAGCTTCACTCAAGACGGCGGGGGGGGGGTACTCACTCATCTCCATGTACTCAGGGGTCAGACTGTTGAAGGGCTCCAGGTTGTAGTCCAGCTCCCACTGCTGGGGTGTCCTGGTAAGCTGGTCCTCCCTCTGCTCAGGGGAGGGGGCGTTCCCCTTCAGCGTCCGGTACAGCTTCTTCAGCTTCCTGAGTTACATTCCGGGTTAGAGACAAAACACTGTTAAATAAGAAGCAGATTAATTTATTCATTAATTTGATCTCAGTCAATTAACAAAGATAACCTTCTTACTCCAGGATTAAAATTACTTAATGCCAACAGGGATTTTAAAAACGTCCGATCAATAACCACCATGGAAAATAACCACATTAAAGAATATTTGTTGTTCTGGTAATGTCTTTCCACAATATTCACAACATCCCCTCCTGAAATCGTGCTTTTAACCAGTAGAAGGTGACAGTGATCCTATGGTTGCCTACTCCTGGAAACATAAGGCAGTGGAACTTTCCGGACAGAATGGAAATCCATCATAGGGACCTGCATGCAGTTACACACACTGTGGGCACTTAAGCATGTTTTGGGAGTATGACAGAAAAAAGTAAACCAGGGATAAACCCACACACAGAGTGAGGCTGCGATTCACACGCCCAGCTTGGAAGCAGGGGTGATGGTGTTATCTGCTGAGGCACTGTGCCATCCAAAACCATGGTGGATGGATGGATGGATGCAAGTTTGATGATTCTGGGACCCCACTCACAAAGCCGGTTCGGGGGGGGGGGGGGGGGCGGGGGGGGGGGGGGGGGGGGGGGCGGGGGGGGGGGGGGGG
>JAODKC010000001.1:29556502-29574267 GCA_026777985.1 Mormyrops attenuatus
AGTTTTGGAGTGTTTCATGGTTTTCTTTTTTGTGCACCCACTAAAAAACCAAAGTCGCCCCCCCCCCCCCCCCCGAGAGGTTACAAAATCTAAATAAATAACTAGCAAGTAAAACCAGAAGATCCTACCTAGCTAGCTACCTGGCTAGCAGAACTGTTTCAGCATCTCCTAAATAAGGAACATGTTTATTTAATATTTAGTGAAGTGACTGGGGAACAGGAGCCCAAAACCTTGGGGGGGTCCCACGCAAATGCATGGTTTGAGTGGTGGCAAACACCGCTGCTGGATGGATAGATAAATGTATGGGTGGATATTAAGGTCCTGAACATCTTCTCCAAAACACACTTGTCCTCAGTACCCCAGTACAGCAGGAATTCTTCAGGGAAATAAGCGGACTTAAGCAATTTCAGTCTGACATGGGGGGAACTTATCTGGAACCACGTTCTGAATTGGAATTATTACGTCCGGAACAATAAAGATATTATATAATAAAGATATGAGTGCTGGCAACATTTCGGGACGCCTTTTCCTTCTGAGACTGATCGCTTATGGGTGAGAGCATCTGTTGGCGATGATGGCAGTGGAGTCACTTACGGGATGCCAATCTCGAAGATGTTGTTCTGAATGAGCTGCTTTCCCAGCATGATGATACTGAGCTGGATGCAGAGCTCGATGAGGCATCCCCCCGGAGCACACTGCCCAGGGAGACAAATGTGTATCGCACGTAAACATGACGACATATGAAAATGGTCTCATATGGACACACTTTGGCTGCATAATGTTTGGAGAAAACACCAGCTGTCACAAATATCATACCTATATACAATATCCACATACAGACTTATACGTTACACATATGTTATATGGTTCAGTAGCCAGTAATCATTTTCAGGATAATCATGCTCACCTCCTCCATTCGATAGCCATGGAAAACATACACATAGTCTCCAGGCCGGCCCGCAAACCTGAAACATCATGTTGTATGAGTTGCTAAAAACAGGACAAACACATCATCTCATTCATGTTGAATGTTTTTATTTCCTCGGCTATGTAATACCCTGCTAGTCTCTGATCATGGGTTCTTCATTGGTCTGATATCCCTCCCCTGTTCCCTTCAGCAATTCTCCAGTTGTTCCATTATTCTGTCTAAGCTACCCGATGTACACTATACACTCAATAGTATGTGGACACCAGATTTTCCAAAATCCCAATCCACAACCAAGTTTATTAATATGAAGTAGGTCTAGGTTTTGGTCCTATAACAGCCTCTGCTCCTCTGGGAAGACTTTCCATTAGATGTTGGAAATTGCTCATGGGATTCACTCCATTCAGACTGGGTATTCATGCGGGGTGACCATGTTCCTCTCTGTTAGTTTGTGTGGCCTACCACTTTGCAACTGACCTTGATTCCAGATGCTTCCACTTCACAGTCACTTCACTAGTAGTTGACCACAGCAGCTTTAGTTAAGAGGAAACTGACTTGCTGGAAGGATGCCATCTTATGTTGGTGCCACACTGAAAGTCACTAACCTCTTCTGTACAGGCCACCATTCTGCTGCAAATGTTGGTTACTGAAGATTGTGTGGCTGTGTGCTTAATTATACACCTATGTCAGCAATGGGTGAAGCTTAATTAGCCAACTCCTTTCATTGATAGGGGTGTCCATATATTTTTGGCTATATAGTGTATCTCCAATTCTTTACCTAACCCACCATTACTGAACACCTAGTTAAACAGGTGAATGCTTGCTTTGTAGGGTTTAATCAAGCCCAAAATAGGTACACCAGGGTAGGTTACCTTATAAGGTGAGTCATATCCCAGGTTATTCAGGGTTAAAAGATTCAAGATTTATGATCACATTTGTTCAGAGGAACATAATAAAATTCTTACGCCACAGTTGCAGGGGACAGGTAGGTGCACAGGGGGGGCAAAAGGACCAACAACAGTGCATTACAGGACAAAACAGCAGTGAAATGAAAGACAAGACAGTGCAATACAAAAGACCTTAGGAATTTTAGCTGCTACGGTAAGAAATAAAGTCAGAAGACAGATTGACTTCTCTATTGTTCCAAAGCCCACCTAGAGTTACTAGAATGCCCCTTGGTGTTACCTACCTTCCTTTGAAAAACGCCACATAGAAAATCGGAGCATAAGCGTTCATGAACTTTAGAAGAAAAGCTTTCAAAATCATGCGTTCTTCGAACTCTCCCTCAGTTTTAGGGATCTCTGTGGAAACACAAGTGAAGGTACTATTAGTGGGGAAGTCCTCTTCATCTTTCCCTTGACAGCAAGTCCTGAAGCATCTGACCATGTGACTATGGTCAGATCTCACCTAGCTCTGTGAGCCAGATGGCTGCGGCTCCATAGATCTCATCCAGGATAAGAATGACCACCAGGTTGATGATGACCGCTGTGGAGGTGACTACCACACGAACATTGGACCTTGTCTCAGCCTCAGGGTTCATGGCCATCAGCGCTGAGATGGTGATTCGATACATGATCACCCCAAACACGACAGAGAATGTCAGCCCAAACTGAGAAAAAATGGGGGAAAAAAGACAAGAATGGTAGAGCCATAGCAACAGTGCAGTGATCCCCGTCTCCTCTGTTATCATTCTATTGGACCTGTCCACAGCTTTTGACAATGTCCATAATCAGATTCTGCTCTGAGCTCTTGGCAAGCAATCAAAGGACCTTAAGTGAAAACTACACTGGTGGCCAAAATTATGGAAACATTTCCAATTTTTATAGATTGCAGAACTTTATTTCAGTTACTCCAGTTACTTATTTAATTTTTTTATGAAACATTTGACAAATCAGGCCCACATCTATATAAAATACATCAGTCATCTGCGGTTCTGGTCAAAGATACAATCAGCTCTTGCCCGCTCTGATAGATCTCCCTCTGACTCTGCCAGACCTGTCACTTCGATCCAAATCCTACACATTTTTGTCTGCTCATGATCTTCTTTTGGGCTATTTGCATAAATAGACACTTGACTTCTACTGTGATAGCAATTTATCATACCTTAAAAAGGAACACTAAGTGCTTTCACCATACTTCATGTTGCTATATTCCTATATTGTCATACTCCTGTATTGTAGAATAATACATTTGTATTACATCCAGTTTGTAACACAGAAATAGGATTACAGAGTGAACAGACTGTTTCCACCAAGTTTCTCTGCATCCACAGTATACCAACAGATATAGTGTGGACCCCGAACTCTCCATGGATTATTGTCTTGCTGAACAGAAGGCAGAGGCGGTGCAGGGACAGAAAGCAGAAGTGGGGCTGCCAGGCGGGTGCGCTGGAGAGGCTATAGAGGGAGCCACACAAGCTGCCGCTCCCCACCCGATCGCAAATAAAATGGAGGAACTGAGGCCACAGCTATCAGCCAACAAACTCGTCAGGGATTGCTCTGTTCTGCTTATCCATATCCTGGCTGCACCCATCCATACCTGATGCAGCAATTGAGCTATCAGGTTGCACCATCCAAAAGCACTGCGCAGACCAGCTGGCAGGGGTCTTCACAAAGACCTTTGCCCAGTCTACTGTCCCTCCCTGCCTGAAGTCTTCAACCATCTTCCTCGTCCCAAAAAAGATCCCTATCTGTCATGCCCTGCTCGGGCCGATCCTCCTGTGTGCCACGCCCCCCTCACTAGCTCGTGTGGAATCCGCGTGTCATCAGCTGTTTGTCGTTATGTTTCATTAGTTCTGCGTATTTAAGTCCGTGTCTGTATGCCTTTAGTTAGTCCAGTCATTAATGTTGTGATGTTCCTGAGCGTATCTTCCCTGATTAAACCCCGTGTTCACCCGATTCCTTGAGTCCTGCTCCTGTTTCCCCGGTCCGTGCCGCCTTGCTCATGACACTATCAGCAACTTGAATGACTTCTGTCCAGTGAATCTCACTCCAGTCATTATGAAGTGTTAAAACTCTTCCATCCACATTTGACCTACACCAGTTTGTGTACAGGAACAACAGGTTGAAAGAGGACGCCATAGCCACAGCGCTCCATATAACTCTGACCCATCTGGAGCAGAAGGGAAGCTATGCCAGACTTCTCTTCATTTTCTTCAGCTTGGCCTTCAACACAATCATCCCAAACGGACTGGCAATTAAATTATATAACCTCAGTCTCACACACTTCACCCACATCTGGATTAAAAACTTTCTAACTGACCATTCACAGAGTCAACGTAGGCTCTCACCTCCCCTCAGAACTCAAGTCTCCGCACCGGCTCCCCTCAGGGACGTGTACTGAGCTCCCTACTGTACAATCTCAATAATCATGACTGCATCAGCATCCATCCAAGTAATGCCTTCAGTAAATTTGCTGACAACACAACCGTGGTTGGGCTCATCTTGGGGGGAAATGAGTCCACATATAGGGATGAAGTAGCAAGACTGTCAATATGGTGCATAAGAACAACCTGACTCTCAACACCACAAAAACTAAAGAAATCACTGTGGACTTCAGAAGAAACAGATCTGTTCCTCAGCCCATACACATCAACAGAGATCGTGTAAAGTGGGTCTCAGCCTTTGGGTTCTGGGCCTGCATCTAGATGAGGATCTGACCTGGACAACCAACACCACTGCTCTGATATAGAAGGCACAGCAACGACTTCACTTCCTGAGGATCCTCAAAAAGACCAACTTAGCCGAGAAGTTGCTGGTGTCCTTCTACAGGTGGTCCATAGAAACTGTATTGATTGACTGCATTCCCTTGTGATTTGCCCGTTGCACTGCAGGAGAAAAAAACTGCGCTGCAAAGGGTCATTAACTCAGTCCATAAAATCATCGGCTGAGATCTCCCGTCTTTAGAGGAGCTCTACGGGTCCTGCTGCTACAGAAAAGCCAGTAGCATCCTGGAGGACACATCACATTCAGCACACCACCTGTTTGATCTGCTGCCCTCAGGCAGGTGGTACAGAGCAATTAGAGTTCGCACAAACAGACTGAAAAACAATACACATCCCAGTACACATCGCTGTTATAAACAACAAACTGAAATGAATGATCATCCAGTCTCTCACTGTACAACTCTGTTACTTTGTGCAATAGTGCGCATCCACTGCAATGCATGTCTGTCTTTACATACACACTATCTCATCTCCATGTGCAATATAGCCTACAGTGGAAATTCTCAACAACAGTTGCAGCATAATGCACCGTAGATATATATGAATTTTTTTTTGCATTGCATTTAGAAATTCTGCTTTTTAATTCAAATTTTTATTTGCCTTTTAAAATCATTTTGCACTGAAAACTGACTGCATCCAATTTCGTGGTGCTTGTATAATGGTAATAAAGATTCTGCTTCCGATAAAAAGAGCCAGCCCCAGGCTCACCACATACCATAAATAAGATGGAGGCCATGTTGAAAATGTACCCAGGCATCCAGTCAGTCCACTTTAGTTTCTCCTCTCCTGTCTGGTTCTGGTAAGAAAGAGAAATACACTTAGAACACAGTCACAACTAAATTTTCTGTGAAGAAATTAAAAAAATAAAAGGAAGAACACATTTCTTAGCATCTTGCTGATTATATTTGTTTTACCAAGAAATATTTCAGACTTGCTTAAAAAAATCATAATTAATAGTCCTTCAGATATTTTGAGGCATATTTCTCAACAGTGCAAATGCTTTACTGATATCAGTCTGAAAAAAAGTCACGTTTTATTTTTTTTTCCTCTATGCAGTTATCCAACTTAAAATAATTGGCAAAAGAAAATGAAATGAATGGAGTATGAAAAACAGAGAATCATTACTGCCATATCTTGGACAGTTGATGGAATTCAGTAAACTCAGCTTATGTGAGAATGGTTTTTTTAAAAAAAAAATCACCAAGCTTCGATTTAGCATTGTTTTGGAAGTAGACTGGCATATCATATAAAACAAACTGGAAAGAGGTAGGCTTTTTGTTGTAGACTGAATTACAGCTAAATAGCACAGCAGCAAAAAGATGGAGATAAGCAGGAAGTCGAGTACAGCAATCAGTGTTCCAATAACCCTACAACCACATTCTGCTGACAAGGTTTATCCTTTAATGCTCTAGCTTTGATTACCTGGGTTGCTCCACCTAGGGCACTCAGAACACGCCTCCACTGTCCCACATCTGTAGCATCCTCAGTCCCTCTCTCTGGCTGCAGGTGGAGGATTACAAAAGGTTGAGATAGAATCATAGTCTTGAAAAGTTATGTCTAGCAAACCATTTAGAACAGAGGTCACTAATAGGCGGACTGCGGTCCGGGTCCGGACCCAGAAGCTGTCCCATACGGACCCAGACCGGTAGCCAAAACAGAAAGTCAGGATTTAAAAGCAGCTTTTGTAATCTTTTCGGTAGTGGTCTAGCACTAGAACCGCCGTTTCCTGCACCACGGAAGACGTAGATCGGCGTCTGCAGCCCTTTGTTTGCGCTAATGTTCTATTAGTGTTAATAGCAGCAGTGAAGATAACACCCGCAACCAAAAAGCCATAATGCTCCTAACAGAGTGGCTGCTCTGTCCTGAAATCGTAAAGCTGAAAAGTTTTCAAACCCAGTGTGTATTATATAACATGTTGGCTATATAAACGTAGTTTATTGGTGATTTCATGTTGGTTGAAGTTCTCTGTTTTTAACAACTGCATAAACTGATGTTATTTGTTATATAAATCAACTCAGGTGAAACAAGTATGTTTTCAGGGCTGCAAAATCTCAAGCATCTAGCATGAGACTCACGCTTTCAGACTCACAAAGGAAATCTTACGGCAAATCTATATTATTCCATTATAAAACTAAAATTAGCTACGTCAAAATTGTATTTACACGGTTAAATGCAAAAGCAGACTATGTACAAGGTAAGAACTGTTAGATATGTGTGCAGACATCTCGTTTTGAAAATCTCACTCCAGCCAGCTGGCCGAAGTTCTATGTCACGTGACAATAAATATTGTCAAAATGTTTTTGAACTGTACTGAATTAATTTGATTTGACATTCAGGTACTGATTACATGCAATGTTGATACAACTAATAGGCCACTTAAATATATATCACACTGATTAGTTAGACATTATGATCTTCCGGACCTTTGCTTCAAAAATTTTTCTCTAACTGGACCTCATTAAATTTTAGATGAATACTCCTGATTTAGAAGAACATTGTCTGCCCACACAAGGTCCTGCTGAACCAATTTTTTCTGTGGTTTCTGCACTGTCAGTCACGTACTGTCGCATACTGTAGCCAAGTTGACAAAATGGCTGTGCTTCTGCTATGTTATTTATTTAGCAGAAGCAGCTTCACCTCATTCCTGTTCTTCTTTCTCTTTTTCCTCTTCTTCATTGTCTTCTTCAGTATAACGTTTTCATACTTTGGTCTTGAATGTTCCTAGGGATACAGAAGCACTGTACGTTTCCAAACTATGCTTCCATTCCCATATTTCTATGACAGAGATGGTCAAAGAAGTTCTATTCTCACCAAGATCACGTACAAGTCAAATGAAATGGACTAATCTTTGGTTAGGGAACATCAATTTACTAGGACTAATGTTTCTAACTATAAGAACTAACATGTTGAACGACATGAAAGCTATTATGTGTAACCAAGTAAAAGAACTAACATCTTTAATTAAAAGAGCTAATATTTATAATCACATCAAAAACACCAAACCATAATTCGTTCCTGGAGGCAAAGATGGCATTTTGAAAGAGAAAATGAAATTTTCATTATATAACATAGTGCATTAGAAAATATTAATCATTCTGTGTTCATTTCTGCACTTCAAACTGAGACTGAAACACAGGATCAAACTGCAGAGCCAAACATTAAACTTTAATGTAGCCCAGACATCAAAAAAGTACAAGTTGGGCATCACATTGACATTCAGGACCAGACATCCATATCATCCAGATTTCTTGTCCTCTACAGCTACTGCTAAGGGGAGATCATGCTAAGGAGACAGATGATGCAGAATACAGGTGTGAACAGCTATCCATACTGCTAATTACAGTGCATTGCTTAAACTAGGCCGCTCACCTCTTCCTCCTCCAGGCCGACCAGGTCCCACCTGTAAGAAAGGCACATCTGCCTCCTCTTCCAGAGCTCCAAAAACATAGCGGCTTTAGGGGAGCACAAAGTCCTGTTACAGAGGATCATTACTATGCTTGCATTTTAAAATACAGATGCTCCTCTACATATGAACTTTCAACTTACGAACTTTCAGACATACGAACGAAGAGAACTGTAAGTCCAAATTGTGTTCATTGGGCTCCCGTTTCCTGTCCGCAATATCATTTGTTTTTTTCTGTGCGTCAATTCCGCCTAGCATGACTTCTGGCCGCTACTCCCGCCACGCAGCAGCGTAGCGTGCGTACTCCCAGCACCCTAGTTCTTTGTACTTGCGTATACCCTTAAAATGATGTTGAATAACGACTTATGAACATTTCAAGTTATGAACCTCCCTTTGGAGTGTATCTCGTTCATAAGTAGAGGAGTGTCTGTATTGCGCATTTATAAGGCAGTGATGGAGAAAAATGGTGTCAAAGAAGATGTATCAGGACTTATTTTCCTCCCAAATCAACTGTTCATGACTGATCTTGAAAGCCAATCAGACCTGGGACAGATGGAACTTTCACTAGACACCTAAGGCATCTACTCTGTTCAAGGCATCCCACGTCTCACAGCCTAATCCAGATGAATCATGGTGGTCTTTGTCTTAAACACACAGAGGCAGCCTGGAGCTCTTCTCACCCCAAAGTGACATGAAGATGGCGAAGAAGACGGTGCCAGGGTTGTCGAATAGGTGGCTAGCCCTAGCAGTGCTGCAGGCCGAGCTCAGCTGCCAGAAGTCACACACGTTGTCACACAGGGGGCACATGGTGAAATTCTGCTGCTCGTCACACAACTCCATACTGTACGGGCCGAGCAGGGAAGAGGCCTCAGAGCCATACACTGATCAGCAGGAAAACAGCATACAAGTTGGAATAATGTGCAGCCTACATTAGAGCATGGAAGAGAGTCCTTTCTGCCAGTACCTGGGCACATTAGAGTCCAGCGTCGCACAGCCGTAGAAAAAGACGATGATCCCCACCACGGAGGCCGGGATCAGCAGCTCGGTGTAAATACCAAGCCAGGCAAAGTACAGGCCGATCTTCTCCCCAAAGTACCTCCTGTGATGTAAAAGCAACAAATACAAAGGTAATCCCAATGCAAGCCTAGGGCTGGAACAGGATGACTAATTCTGTGCTTACTCTAATGTTTGGTACCTGATTAGATCTATAGGTTGGTACTTATAAAACACCCCGTATCTGGCCCACTCTTCATGCAGGAGCTAGAAAGGGAGACATTTTTACTCAGAAAGCTTCGTAATTTTGTGTATGTAGTCTTCAACAAGGTGGCACATCTAGAAAACTGATCTTGTATAATACCATATAGCATGACTTAGTTTTTCAGAAAATAATACAATGGAAAATTATTCTGAATAAGTTATTTCTCTTCTTTAAACTTCAAAAAGAGGTATAATGATATTGATAATGCAATCTGCCAATAATTACCTGTTTTTCTGATCTAGCCAGACCAGTCATGAATCTGCCATGTGGCTATTTTAACACTAAAGGAGTGTTGAACATCTTATACAGTTACTTTGAGTCCCTTGTCTAAGATTCCTACCCACATATGTAAGTAAATAACATTAAACCATAAATATACACTAGAGCAACTAGACGGAGACCCGCCTACTGTTTCCACAATCACATACCCAGTTTATCTATCATTACACTTTACATTAACTGCATACCCCAACCCCACTTTGCTTCATATATCTCATCCGTCTATACCTGTGTCCACCCACCATACCTGTCTGTCATTCCTCTTCTCTATTTCCTGAGGACTCTCAAAGGTACCCTATGACCAGATGGGGGAATACAATCAAAAACACTTTCTCTACTGACACAATCAATCACACTGTGCATACAACCAAGAAAAGCCCAGTGTTATTCATCAATATAAATAAGTGGAGATGTTTCATGAACGCTTTGTATTCAGCTTCAACTCACATCATGCAGTGGGAAGGCAGAGTCATAAACACCTTGGGCAATTAAAGTGGTGATACCTGGAGAAGAGGACAAGGCCAGTCACTGTTGGTACAGTAGCAGATGCTCCCTGACATTACTGAGCCGTGCCTAATGCTTTCTCCATCCTGCATTAACTGTTGTTTTCACCTTTAAGGGAGAACATATATGAGAGGCACAGGACGCAGCCTTTAATCGCAGTAATGAGGCAGCCCTCATGGGAACCATCATAGAACTGGGAAAATGAGCCCTTCATCACAACCTAGAACTGTGGTGTTTCCACAAACGTCTTGTTCGGAGAGTGGATCGTGTGCGCCTGTTTCCACCGTTATACCATTTTTTCTCAATCTATAGTTCTGTCTAGATTTAGATAATGGTAACTGCGCTTTAATGTTATATTAAAGTAATCATATTGCTGACAAATGTTTTCCTATGTTGTTACAGGGTAGAAGAACAAGAATATTTTTCAGTCATCTAAGCACCTCAATACACAGACAATGACCTTGTGACGCAGTTTAATACTACTTCGTTTAAGGCTTGTCCTATGGATTAATTTCCTCTCTCTGTTATTACCCATGAGGAGGGGCAGGTATCCATCTTATGTATTAAATTTTACAAGCAGAATCAAAAAGCAGAAATACCCAGTTTGCCAGTAAAAGTCCACGCAAAACATAAAACAATTCCCTGATAATGATTAAAACTTAAGTTTGAAATTGCTGTATTACATTTCAAATCATTTCAAATCATCATCACCTTTAATAGGTAGTGACAGATTAGATTTCATATACACAAAGTACATTTGTATATTTATGGTCATTAAAAAAGTAAGGATATTTAGATAATTCTTCAGATTTAGCAGGATCTATTTTTAATTGAAATGGGTAATGAAAGATGGTGCATCGTAACGGGCTTTGTATTTAAACACCGTAAAACTGAACTATTAAATTGAGGGACAATTTATGCAGCTAGCGTGTAGTGAGTTGTGTTTTTCACATGCTCCATTAGCCACACTCTGTCATGATGGCGTGGCATTTGCGACTCTGACACAGAGGGGTTTATTAATAAACAGAACTGAAAATGAAAGGTGACACCACAAAATAATGGGACCACGGGGGATCAAAAATAAACAGGGAAAAATAGCAAACTAACTAGAAGAAACCACAAAGTTACACTACAAGGGAGCAGGACTAGGAACAGAGCAAAGTAACAAACACACAGTGACTAACTAGAGAACTGAGCCGGGCAAGCACTTAAATACACACACTACACTGGGCTAACGAGGGAGCAGGAGTGAGAGATGACCAAGACAACCAATCAACAAGGGCAATGGGCAACAAGCACTCATCACAAAACCAGGAAACAAACACTAGGAATACAATGCAAAGCTAATCAACATGGAACAAAAGGTACAAAACAAAAACCAGAACAGAACACAAGAAGGGCAAACCCATGACAGAGAAACAAACAGAAAATAATAAACACTAGAGAAAATGAAAAACCAATAAATACAACATAACAGATGACCAGAAGGTTAACAGCCTGAGCCACATACTCAACCCAGTGAACTATGAGACAGAGGAGGGAACAGGATTGCCACTGACACTTGTTAACCAAACAGGGAGAAATCACTCAGGACAGGCACCAATCCAGACAAATTTCAAAATGTCATTTGTATCCCTAACACAGCACTGATACCCACAGGCACGGCCCTACTGGCAGGCTCTGACAGTCATCAAAAGCCTCTGTCATCCACTCTCAAATCCCCACGTTTCGGTACCCCTGCACATCACCCACTGGGACTGGCACAGTGACCCATTAACCACCAGCAGAGGTTACGCTATGGGATTAGAGCTTACCCATGGTTTGGTAGGCTTGGGAACAGGAAGTACGCCTCAGTATCTCATACACCTGGTAGAGAGTCAAAGAAAATAAAACAAGTGATACTGCTTCCCAGGGAAGGTGGTGCATCTTCTGCAAACAACAGGCCCCAGGGGAGAGTCTCATTACTCAAGCAGGTGCCTGGAGATCAGGAGGTAGGCTTGTGAAATGACATGTTAATCACGCTCCTGCTTTCTCTGCACTTCACTTTGCAATGCAGTTCAAGTCACATCTGCTTTCAAATTAGCAGCTTGGAACCAAAATACCTAAGAGAACAACATATTTATTAACTCACAGCGGCGGCTAATGAGTCACCAATATAGATTGAGGCTGTGTATGGACATCGGTCATTCTGTTTGACTTACTATACGACTGCGGGTTGCATTGTCAAAGAACGTGTCCTTGTGCTTGATGTCGTACCTGCAAATAATAAAAATTACAGCTTTATTTAATTTATATGTAAAGCTGGCCATTTCAATAACAATTACTCATGCCAAATCATGCCATCTCATGCTGACTAATATCATTTCATGCCGACTAACACCAGTTCATGCCATCTCACACTGACTCATGCAATGTCATGCCATTTCATGCCAACCCATGCCAGCCCATGCTGGCCCAAGCTGATGCAGGTTGACCCCTCAGCTCCCTCCCTTCCTGCCCCCTCCTTGCTCCCTGCTGTCCTGCCAGCATCAACTTACAGGTGGAGCTTATCCCTGGAAAAGCAGTGGGACAGGAACTTGGTCCAGCCTTGGCCCATCAAGTCCGGTACTCTGGGTTGAAAGGGCTGATTGAGTTTACGCCATAAAACGCTCAAGCTGTGTGACATCCCCGTCTCCTTCTTCCTCTCATAGCTCTGTGGTATAATTGACAGAACACCAGAGTGAAAATATACTCCTCAGTTGTAGTAACTAACAGACTCACTTGTTGGAAGACCAAGAAAGCATCGGCACCTCCAGAGGTTAACCCAGGAGAAGCCTCACCTTCTTGGTGGGAACTTTGATTTTCAGGAACTCTGCCTCACGGCTCAGAACAGGCCAGGGTGCGTGCAGTCTTATGAAAGCCAGGCCAGGTGCCTTGTTCTGGGAAGATACAAGTCAGTAGACAAGTGAGTTTTCAATTCCTATATCCATTTACCAATCATACTGTAAGTAGCACAGTGATTTTAAGTATAAGACATCAAGTTTTATTTTCACACCATAAGGACAAAGGGAGGGCTTCAATAGTTTAAAAACTGGAAAACACATGACGCTGCAAGACAAAGGGGCACTTACAGTCTAAAATCTATCTAAAGACTATCTACCTAGCTAAAGGCTAAAGTCACTAAAGGCAAAATAAGGTACTTCCTAAATCATAAAAGCACAGGGTGCAGTTAATGTAGACCTTCATCCTAGTGGAGACAATTCTGTTAACTGCAGTAGCTTCCATGCACCAAAAAGTCCAAAGCCTTCCAACTCATTTGCATGCCCTAAAAGACAAAGTCCCTCTGTTTTTCTGGCTCCCAACAGGGACTATGTTGAGATGCAGACAAGCTCGTTTGCACACTTGCCCTTACACATGTCCGACAAATAACCAAATGTTAACCATAATTACACACTGATGCTTGTTTTTCAAATTACTTGTACTTGATGGAAGACTCAGTAATCCAAAGCTATTGCGACCTACAGCAATATTCGTTTGGCATCAACAATTTGCGTGACCAGATTTTCGTCACCGCCAATAATCAACATCTGGCTGGAGAAGAAATTCAGCTATCACTTATAGCCCCCAAAAGGAGACATTGTCAATTGGATTCCAGTATCCAAAATCATAATGGTCTCTTTCACTTTCAGTTCTTTCTTTTGATAATAACAACGAACAAACAAATTGGAGATGGAGTATTAACTATTAAGGCTAAAATATAAAGAGAAGGTGTGTGGACTCCATTTCAGATCACCATAGGTTAACAAACCAGTTTCAACACATCTACCATCCATGGGCAGCGTGTGGCTCAGGGGGCTAAGCCTGTGTGTTTGTGATCACAAGGTCGCCGGTTCAAACCCAGCCTCAGCACGTCTGTGGGTCCTTGAGCAAGGCCCTTAACCCCCAGCTCCCTGGGCGCCGCCACAGGTGGCAGCCCTTCGCGGACAACTTACTCTGTGAAGAGCAAGTTGAGGGAGGCGTAAAGACAATTTCCCCACGGGGATTAATAAAAGTGATGATTATCTTATCCTGGATCATATCTTCAATTCTGATGCTTATGTTTGAACTATGCGGGTAATCCATCAACTGTTACAGGCAGAACAGAAAAAATGACGCAACTGCAACACAGAGAGGCAGTTGGACACTGGCTTTCAAGGTACCGGCCATCCAGATGTGCTTCACCAAGACATCACATTATAGGTGCTAATCCACCACAACATCGGTTGCTACTGATTCTAATCTATCACAATCTGTACCCAAATTACAACATAATCTAACCCTAATCACAGCACAAAGAACAGTCAACACATTAAGCACATATTCAAGGTTCAGTATAAATTCAGAAGTATAACAGTCTTACTCTTAAATCAGCTAATTGAACAAGGTATTTGCTGAATTGCTGATGCCTTGATATACCTTCAGAGTTGTCTTTGATTGCCCACTCGGAAGAGTTTTTACAAAACAGCAAAGCATAACAGTGCACTCCATGATAAAATGTTCAGGTGTGATTTCATGCCCCAAACCATGCATGGATACTAAACTAAACTAAACCTGCTTCAGTTCTTTCTTAAGAATATGGCTCTACGTTGTGAAAGTTGCATCCTGTAAGGACTGTAAGGACAGGGCAGCTGGATATCAAGAGCTCTAGTCATTGCAAATCGAAGTCTATGTTCTAGCTCACTTCTGGGGTCTCTTTTTAACTGGAGATATCATTTGGTAACAAAATATTATATTGTTTGACGTCCATCTTTCAGCCACAAATTCATTATATAGTCATGAGGGATATCACTTGATGTTCAAAATGTAAAACTCTTTCTACTCCATATGAGAGGTAACTCAGAAACCCACACAGCAGACCAGCATCACCCAGTAGTTCAGGGTCCACCTCAGCAGCAGGTCTACACCCATCCAACTTCCAGGTACCTATGCTGCTCAGGTTTGCAGCCTATTCCAGGAGGCACAGAGTACAAGCCAGAGGTGCACCCTAGACGAGATGGCTGTCCATTGCAGGATACACAGACAAACTTCAGATCTACATGCTATGGGTGGAAATCTACTCAACACAGGGAGAAGATGCAACCACCAAATAAAAAGAGGAGCGGTGTCAGGCAGCAGTGATGCATGCTCAGCTACATGGTTTTTCCAGCACACCTATACGTTTACAAATTTGTTTTAAATATACGCAAATATACTACAAAAATCCTCGGGTAAATATAAAGCACTAATTATAATGACAACAAAACGTAACAGTTAAATAAGTAAATCCATGGATTAACTGAAGTTGTGCAAGTCCTACAGCTCTGGATGACTTTGCAGTGACTGGCGAGTAAGTGACCTGTAAGTATTTCAAGGTATTAACTTAAAGTGCCACTTACTTCTCTGTCCCGTTCGATTTCGAGACCAGCCTTAATGAGGTTGGTCTCAAATTCCTCTCTGAGCAATCTTTTCTCCGCTTCTGCTGAGTCGACAGCCTCTACTTCCACTCTCACCTCCTGCTCCCCATTCCGTCCCCAGCTGTCCTTCCCAGCAACGGGAACTTGAAATCTGCCGTTAGATATGATGGCCAAGCTCTGGATCCCAGCAGTTCTGCTTTCAGGCGACTGTTTTCGGTAGTTGTAAGCTAAAACATAATCCACTTTCCTCTTCCCATCCCGAAAGTACTGGCCGTTCTTCGTGTCCACCGGGGGCTCCATGAAGTTGTTAAAAACCTGGGATTATGCACGCGTGCACTATTTTTAATACAAAGCAAACTGTATTAAAGCACATCAATACTTATATATAAAATTATAGCACTCACCGGAATTTTATCATCTGTCGAAGGCTGCGGCATGGTTGGACCATATAAAAATACGCTAACAAATATTAATAGTTAAATTTAATAAGTGGGCAATCCATATTTCACTACATCTACCTCTACCTGCATGCGCACCAAATACATCCGATCAACAATTTGGCTGCCGGTGACTGGCAACAGAGCCTCCTGACTCTTAGGTCGCCCTAGAAACTTCTCTTCTTATTCCCAGATGGCCAATTACGAGGCCAATGAAGCACCTTTGAGGCGTTTAAGGCGTGGCGGCTTTTCTTTCGGGCGATATCACCAGAAAGAACATTTACATCAAACGCAGTTATAAAAGCTAAGGAGCTGTAAAGCCGTTCACCATCGTTAACTTACCATCTGACGGCTCTAGTCCGTTTTAGAAAGTCTATTTACTATACAATAAAAGTTACTGTTTTAAAAAATATAAGCTACTGCGTGTGATCTGATATTTTTTTGTACGATGGAAAAGAATTGTATAATTACGCTTTCTTACATAGGGCCTACGCCTACAGCAGGTTAAGGAACTCCTTGGAGAGAATAAAAGATTTTTTGTGTGTGTGTTTATCGATTTTAGAGTATTACTATTTTATTATCATTAATAATAATGCTAATATATCTGGTTGTTTTTACAGGAGGTCAGTAAAAATCATAAGGTCTGAGTACAATCCTTGCAGTTTAAATTAAATTAATTTAATTAACAGGCTACATGGGCTCAGCAACAAAAAAAAAAAAGTTCCTTGAAAAATGGACGGAACACGACGAAGTCATACTGGAGCATGACAAGTGAAAGGAGCAGGGTAGCACTGGCCATCCGGCCGTGGGACCACCTCCCCGTGGGGGTCCCCAAAGTTTACGGCTGATTTTTCATCCCAAACCAGCCCTGGTCAGGAACAGGCATCCTTATTTCTCTTATACCCTAATCTGCAAGGCGCCTTTCACGTACAGTCGTACATGGAATGCATGGTACTGCTATTAAATTCAGTAACCACAACATTCACTATACAAAGGATTTTTCATCGTTCCTCCAACGTCATTGATTAAACGTGAGCGCTGAGGTAGCCTCACATTTCAATCGATAAGGGTTTCCCAACAGCCCATTATCGTCAATTGGGTTCCGTTGTACGAGGTAGATCTAATACCGACTGAGCAGCAGATGTCCTCATCGTTCTTTGTATACCGAGCAGGAGCGGAGGTTCCCGGGCGGCTCTGAGCGCCTCTCCCGGGCGCTGCCCGGCATCCCTATGCGGCTCGCCTTCTCATTTGTTCGTTCGTTCGACAACGTATCATTAGCCTATAATAACAATAAAAATAAATAAACATTTCGAAAGATTAAAAGAAAAAAAAACGGACCCTTCTCATTGTGTTTTAAACGGATTTTAATTTTTTTTATGTGCGGGTGTTTTTGGGTCCACTGTATTGATATGGTAGTTAATTAATATTAAGGTCATATTGGTTACGTGGTAAATTATATTAGATAACTTTATGGTAAAGTTTTTTTTATACATATAAAACAGACATACGAAACAAAATTGACATACGAAACACGACTAACAAAGCCTTTCACCCTTAAAAAGTCACAGGTTTACTACGCCTCTTTGTGATATATCCTTTTGGCAGTGCCGCCCCAGCCAAATTGGGGCCCCACGCAGAATTGTATTTTGAGCCCCCCCATTACAAAAAAAATGAGTAAAAAAAATCCCCTAATAATCTATTCCTTTTCCTGTGCCCTCTTTCCTAACAACTTTTATACAACGTTCTTAGCTGTTGATTTTACGTCTAGCTTATAAATTGAAGAACAGTCATAGACTACTAAGCACTTGTAAGTCGCTCTGGAAA
>JAODKC010000001.1:29574367-29591133 GCA_026777985.1 Mormyrops attenuatus
CGGAAAATGGGGCCCCCCATGGATCGTGGGGCCCTACGCACAGCGCGTGTTCTGCGTGTAGGGAGGGGCGGCACTGCCTTTTGGTGTACGAAATGAACTCTTATAGCCTTGTGATCATCAATTTGTGTCGGTACCGATCTGCGACCTCACTCGACTGTCTGCCGAGCACCTATTGGCGATTATCCTGAAAATGTATAATAAAATACGCATGTATATTAATCTACAGACCAGTTTTCAGGCAATTGCATGTCCTTTATTCATTTAGATTTATCTTTAAAAATCATATCTTCGTCCCTCCTTTCTCTTACTGCTTTGCGCACCAGCAACTTCTGATTTACAAACTAGGCACTGCCGCCGATCATGGTTAAATCTATCGATCGTTCCGATTTTCAGCACCCTGAGCTCAAAACGTCTTCCCGCGCATAAAACGAAGTGCGACCCGCTGCTGAAAGCCCGATAAACCCGGCCTGACGAGCAGCAAAGGACAAGCGTCTCATCAAGCCAGACGCACTCCGGACGAGGACACCGCTCGGTCAGGATAAAACATGCTTCTACTGTAGCCCAGCATAGTACCAGTGATATACACAGGCGTACACACGACACAGTCCATGTGATAATTATGGCATATTTGACATGTTCACAAATATGCATGAAGTATTTGCTGTTTATTTTCAATTTTGTTTTCTGGGTAAGTTTCAACTCGATCGTGCATTTGCTTTGCGTAGATTAGTTGCATTTTCAGATAACACACATTATTGATGATGCTAAATGTAATTTAATTTCCTTGATGCTGTGAACTTGGCTGTGCAGTTAGTGAGGCTGCAGTTTGTATTGATCGGTGACGCACCAATTAGTGAGCAGTCGACCTAATTCCGTTTCTGTTTTAGCTCTATTTACAAGCTTCACTAACGGAGGTATCCACAGCATAGGCCTATTTCCTTAAAATACACTTGTCGTGAATGACTAATAGAGACTAGTATGGGAATGATTAGTACAAAAATAGCTGTCATTTATATCAGGATTCCTCAGTTACTTCGCCAGTCTGCGAGTCGCTGTACACAGGATTTGTTTTATTCCAGTACCTATAAATAGAAACGATAATCAGGTTACCAAATTAAGAGTACGGCTGATCCTCACGACTCGGTGTCTTTGACAATGCGCACCTCGTTGTAACATTTGGTTTTCCTTTATATTCCTTAATAATATTATTATTATTATTATTCATTTTCTCATTCTTTTTATTAAATCAAATATGTTTTCTTAAAATATTCATCTGTTACATTCTTGCTAACCATCATTACATAATTTATCAGACTATTTTATCCAAAGTGACATACATCTGAGATAGCAGGGTTAGACAGCGTCTGCTGACCCTGGGATTTGAATCTGCTGCCTTCCAATCACAGGCACAGAGGTGCAATCCATTAAGCCGCACACTGCCTAAGAACTGTCAGATATCGCAGCACAGCAACTGAATTTAAACGGCATCTGTAATTTAATCACCTACTATCTGCGCATTTCTTTTCTGCTCGTTATATGGTTTTAAACATACCACTCATCCATCTCGCAAACTGCTCATCCAGTACTGGGTTATGGCAAACATACAAACAGAGGAAGAACGTAAATATGCCACACACACAGAACCGGGACACGAATCAAACCCACATTTGATGTTTTCCTTTAACATATTAAATGCCTTGCATACGTTTTTGTTTCATGTAGCCCTTTGTTTCATGTAACCTGCTATAGCAGTCTGTCATTCACTTCCATATAACTAAGATTATTCACAACATTAAACTTTTCTCATCAAATTATTCTCCTGATTGGCCCGGAGGACTAAAGGTGAATAAACTGGGTGTTTTTAGACAATTTTAGCCCAGTCCCAAGTGTGTGCTCATACGTCTCACCTGCTCTTGCTACAGTAAAGCGCAAAATCTCCTCTTAGCCTGAGATGAAATATAATGTAATTACATATAACAAAGATATACCAAAATCAACACAAGACAGCGTGAGCCTAGTTCTTATCTGTTTTCTTCCCTTGCGTCAGCTTGCAGGGACTATACTGTTCGCAGTCGCGCTGTGGTTACGTTTCAACTCCAAAACCAAAAGTTTTTTTGAGGGAGAACTACCTGCCTCTTTGTTCCTAACAGGTAAGGTGACCCCCGTTCTGGATTTAAGTGACGTGTTTTACTGTGGCTGGTGGGGTGGACATTTAAAAATACAAAGCCGGACCTTAAATCCTTTAACTGTATGGAATTGCATGCTACTTTCTGTGACGTTTCATTAAAAATATAAGATTAATGACTGAAAGTCCAAACAGCAAAAATGACGCTGAATGGGCCAGTGAATTGGTATGATGCGGACGGGGCCTCGATGAGCAGAGCAAATGTGTGGGCAAATGTCAGTCATTTGAGCTGCAGAGCTGTCCACTAACATCACTTAAGCTGTGTACTGCACGATTCTAGACAAACATCCAGCAACGGTGAACACTGGCGCACCTCTGCCTTCCACAGGGGTCCACATCCTCATTGTTGCTGGAGCTCTCACCATGGCAGTGGGCTTCCTGGGCTGCTGTGGTGCCATTAGGGAGTCGCCGAGCATGCTGGGACTGGTGAGCCGTGCAGCGCTCATGGCTGCATTCTGATTGGCTCAGTTTCTGGCTTCTCCCTCTCTCCAATGAGTGTCTCACAATACCAGAATCTCACCAATTTCCCCAAAACAAGATGTCTGTCTCTCTCTGGAGATAACCAGTGATTGAAGATTAGACATTAAATCATATAAACAACATCTGATTTCAGATGAGAGTCAATGCCATTCACAGTTTGAATGAAAGTAGCACAGGACTCTGGGAAATAGAGTTCAAAGCTCTCAGAGATCGTAGATGCAATAAGATGGGAGCTACCAAAGCACACTGTATGTGGTCCAGGTTCTATGGTTCTATAGTGGAGTGTTTCCCAATCCGGTCCTTGGGGACCCACAGTCGGTCCATGTTTTTAGTCCCTCTGAGACAGTTCACATTTTTGTTCCCTCCCAGCTCCCGGCAAAACATGGACTATCTGTTGGTCCACGAGGACTGGAGTGGGAAACACTGCTATAGCATCGTCTTCTATACCATGGAAGCATAGCAATGCCAGCAAATCATCACATCATTTGTTAGTGTTTGTAACACTTACGCTTGATTATTATCATGCTTTCAGTTCTTCTTCATTTTGATCATTATATTTATATTGGAAGTTACAGCTGGGATATGGGCAATCGGCAACAGTGAGAAGGTAAGCTTTCCTACCAACAACCTGACCTCTATCATGCCCTACTGTAAATTCTTAAAAACATAGCCCATCAAATCTGCAATTGTTTAGCACATTGTAGAATTTTACAGAGTTCACTGCAAATTTGAAATTAGGTTACTTTTTGACTTTTGTATCGATGTACGTAGCTGATTTGTTACGTGTCCTCACTAATTTTCTTTCTTTCATGCATGCAGGTTTTGAAAAATGTAGAGCGATTCTACAATGAAACATACTATGAGCATTTAAGTAAAAAAACAGGAATTCTCACAAAAACAATTAACGTAATACACAACACGGTAAGTTCCCAGTCATCGTTAAATAATAGATAAGCTGTCACTTTGTGGGGGGGCTTTACACACATTCAAATGCAAACAGATCTGCAAAGCTGCATAATAATGTTCTCCTCTCCAGCTTCACTGCTGTGGGCCCAAAAAACACAGTCCCACCTGTCCCAAGAAGGAGGGGGGCGCATCACAGAAAGTCAACAGAGTGAGAACTGCTGTCTCCACAATCCAGAAGGCTAGACTGAAAGGTTTCCATAAAGGGATGCACACGTTATGGCCTGCATATCTACTGCTGTTCACTTGAGCTTAACTGCTTTACAGAAGTAATTTATAATTATTTCATAACTGGCTCAGCAGATTTCAATCAGGCACTAAATACTTTATATCATGCAATTCTACGCCCTTAACATCTTAACATCCCTTTGATTCTGCAACATACCTGCATGAGACACTCGTATAAGCAGAATGTAACAGAACAACCATATATATGCAATAAGAAAAGAGGGAACACAGCATTGCGTAACATGAACCTAAGCAAGAAAGATGGTGTATATTTTTGTGGTATGATGACAGTATCCCCCAGTAATATGGACTACAGACCGAAAACCACAGGCAAACAGGAAAAACCAGCCCCCGTTTTCAGCTCCTCATTTGTCTGTATGATTCTATTTCCTTTTTTATTAGAGTTGCTATCCAGCCATCAGAAGCCTGTTCAAAGACAAACTTGAAATCATCGCTTTAGTTGGACTGTCTCTTGGATTACTCATGGTAAGATAATACAGATGAGATTAGAAATTATAGAGCTTGCAGTAATTCCCACAAGCATACACCTACTAACATGACGTAGACCCTAGAATTACACTCCACCTGTCTCATTCCAGATCTTTGGCTTGGTCTCCAGCATGGTGCTGTTTTACACCATAAGAAGACACAGAATGTGATGGTGATTGTGGTGACCGTGACAACGCCATGCCTTACTCTCCTTTCTGTCATGTAAACCTTAACCTTTCAGTTATTAACTAAATGAATATACACCCATTCATTAGTTACAAAATTCTTTAGTTACAACATTCTGATTGTGTGTTTCTGATATGAGTGTAACAAGGCTAAATATAATCAATTTGATGTAGTCAAAAGCAATTAACATTTGATATCAAAGGTATTGAAAATTAGTTACTTGTTTTGATTATGTTTGGAACACAAACATTTTTGTGATGCTTTTTTATGCTAAAATAGGACTTTAATTTTCAAAAGTGAGTTTCTGAATTGTTAGCGATATTTTTTTTTTCAAAACACTTGACATAACTGCAGGGATGACATTTTCTGAAAGAATGACAAAAAATCGAATGGAAAATGTTTGGAAAGCGCGTCTGGCAGACCTCCGTATCTTAGCCTCTTGGCGACTTTCATGGAATATAAATTAGCACTATATAACGCGAGAGAATGTAATCTTTGGGATATTATAAAAAAAGCATGCCAAATACTCATGATGTAATCATTACAATGTAATCATTACAATGTAATCATTATAATGTAATCAGCACAATGTAATTAACTGAGTATGTATCTGCACCCTATGTTAGCCTCAAAGTTTCTGTTTGGCTACGTTTTTTTAGCCCTGGTTGTATGAATATCCACCTTAATTAACCCTGCAGCTTATCACTATGCTGAAGATCAAATATATTATCAACCCTGTAGCCAAGCAATGTGTAACAAGCTGAGGCTGCCAAGATTTGCTACTGAAGGGAAGGGAATCGCCTGAGTTCACCAAAAGTTCACTGCTGAGCATTTTTAAAAGACCCGTTAGTAGAAACCCCCCCCCCTCATACCAGCGTCAGTTTCCAGTAATAGAGAGGACAGAAAGAAATGGCGAGTTGTTTAGATGGGTACAGGGAAGTGAGCGCCATGCGGCAGCAGGCCGCGGAAGAAGGACTGCGAGGGATTGAGATAATAACAGAAGGCCAGGCATGTGGGTCTGAGAAAAAAGGTAGTGCTAAAATGGTGGGGTATGGAGGAAGTGGTAGTAATGCAGAAGGGCTGGCGCATCTGCTGGACACCCCTAACCCTCCATCTAAAGGATGGAGTCAGTTTCAGGAGAAGGAGATAGAAACGGAGAGTGAGGAGGGTAACACTGAGCACAGAACTGTGAGAAGCAGGAGGGCTGTGAGCCCCCCCAATAGGGACACTCCGGTGCTCCCGCTAGGGGCGAAAGGAGCACAGGACAGGACCAGGAGGGCTCTGAGCCCCCCCACAAGGGACACTCCGGTGCTCCCGCTAGGGGTGAAAGGAGCACAGGACAGGATCAGGAGGGCCTGCTTCTCAGACTCCCGATTCTGGAAGACGGGGCCAGAAAGTGGATAAAAGTATTTGAGGAGGAAACTATGGGCTGGCTCCTGGCGATAGGGGACATAAAGGCGGGCCTGGCTTGTGTTCTGGAAGTGGAGGGGGGGCTGCAAAGCAGTGGCCTGGTGGTGGTGACAGAGATGCATGCCAGTTTGATGGTTACCGTGCTACCAGCTGCGACTAATGTTTCCTCTGTGACTGAGTGTAGCTGAAATGATGGTGGAGCCCATAAAGAAGAGGGAGAGCCCAGTTGCCTATCTGCAAGTTCAACAAAAGAAGTGCTGTACTGAGACAGAGCAAGACCTGCAGAATCCAGCGTTCAGAGGTCTGTACCGGAGGGCACTGCAGGACGCGCTCCCTAAGCCAGTGAGAAGCAGGCTAAGACAAGTGCTGGGACTCATTACTATTCCTGAGGAACAGTACCGCGAGCAGCTGATCCACACTATTGACTTGTACAGAGAGGAGGAGAACTCTGCTAAAGATCATGAGAGGGAATAGACAAAGAAATTGAATCACATGCAGCTGGAGGAACTGTCTCCTGTTGCTGGAGCCCCCCGGGATACTAATTGGCCTCCGGTCCCTAAATGGAACAGAGTGAATAGATGTGATAGGTGAGGGAGTGACCAGAGAGCACCTAATTACCCACAAATTAGGCAATCCCAGTCTCCGGGAAGAGAGAAGTTGTTAATGATTCAGTGGAGTGCAGGCAATTTGAAGTTTTTTACAGCAGAGATTTGTGGAGCATGATAGAGGTGCAGTGTGAAGCAAAGGGAAGTGCCTGAGGAGGTGTGGACCGCCCGTGGCACAGACGTAGGCCTAGTAAAGACAGCTAGCCCAGTGGAGATTTAGCTCAAACCACGGTGCACGACACCCGGGAAAAAACAGTACCCTTTGTAACCTGAGGCTGAGGAAGGTATACGGGAAACGAGGGGGCACCGTTGTGTCCGTTTAGGGGGAAGCAGCTCCCCCAGGCAGTGTCAACGTTAATACATTTTTTTTCCCCCAAGAACCTAATGACATGAAACTTGGTGACTTTTGAAGTCTTACCAAGGACAAGTAAAGTTCCAAACAGTTTGATAACCTAATTTTTTATGTTCTCGAAAAACCGCGACTTGCACTCAAGGGGTCAGGGGTAGCACTGCCCCCCACATGTATTTCATTGGGATTTCTGAAATTATTGGCGGTGTCGGATTTCATTGCCCATGACAGCAACTGAAATGTTTATTCACACATGAAGTATGAATACTTACCTGTCCTAAAGAGATCAAATAATGTTTATTTTAGTACTGCGTAACTCCAGCGGTTTGGTGCCGATAAATGCCCCGCGTTCCATGCCATCTAACTGCAATGGAGTCAGTAACATCGTTCACAATCAATAAAAAAGTGATTTATTTTTCAACAAAACATCAAACATCAAAACCTTCAAACTTTCAGTTATCACTAATCAAATTTTGTATTATTATTAATACTAATTATTATTATTATTATTATTACTACATATTATGGCTGTATATTACACAATTACAATAACAATTAGAAACAGAATGAACATAATTACACAGGCTAAAAACAGCGACAATTACGAGAAGTAGAAAAAAAAAGTAGCGAACTGTAACAGATCTATATGCCACACTTAGCGCACACCCGGGTGGTCTTCGTGTCTGAAGCCCGCGAGCAGAAGCCGCACCTTCCTCTTCCACAGTGACCTTTCCACCAGGCGTATACATTATGGGCAGTCTTTCTAGCCACGACAGCCAAATGTCCCATATGAGGGTGAGCTTGTCTGTTGGTCTGTGGGCAGCTCGGATCTCGCGATCATCAAAGCGGAGTGTCCCCTTGAGTGCCCGGAACCTGTCCGGGGACATCGCTGCCACAAAGATGGGTCTTCCGATAACAGGGCCCCAAAGACATCCAGCAACTCCGCCCTTGAATTGCATGGTTTAAAGCAAAAAAAAAAATCATCTGATTGAAATTTTTATTATTTTTTTTAACTAAATGTGGCGTGTTAGCACTTTCTTGCCATTGCTTCCATAGACTATTTTTATGGCAAACCACACAAAAGCACACACCTGCCATTTTCATCTTTTTGACACCATGAACTAAATGGCTTGCCATTATCGCCTATTTCATTTAGCCAAGCCCATCTCCACTTATTCTTTACCGTTTTGTCGATGTCCAACACTCTGTGCCTTCCTTTAACAGCAGCGTCCATGATGACAAAACCAAAAGCAAATTGACGCGCGCAAGTGATGCAAATCAAAGGGCCTATGTCCTGTAAAATATGTCCTCTTAAACAAGCGTCGGGAAATAGCTTGCAGCCTGTAGGCTACTCCGCAGCCGTCACTTTTTAAGTGAACCGCCGAAACCATAATGTTTATTTTCATGAAGAATAATTAAATCGAAATTAAAGCAAAGAAGAAGACAGCCTTTCCAGAACTTTGTCAGCCGATGCTTTTTTTGCCCCCCGCCCCCCCACATTTTTTTCCCTTCGGATCTGCATCAATCTCATTATTAACCTTTAGTGCACACAGTTGACGGAAATCCGTCATAGCGATGGAAAACTTTAATCCATGGGATCGGAACATCCCAGCCAGCAGAAGAATTCCGAGGTAACATCGGATCTCACCCCAATCTGTCTCCCTCCACTCGGTGCCATGTCTCCTTTGGCCTTCTATATTGGTAAACTTCACTATTATGTCTTCCACTGTGGTTGGAGTAAACAGTTCAAAAGCAGAGTACATCATGTACTTGAGATCAACTGATCCTCGTTGGCCCTGGGGTGGATTTCATAACGTATTCCGCAGGAATCCTGGCTGAATTGTGTTCTCTAATTGGTCTTGAGGACCAACATATTTGTCCGTTTCTTGATGTACAAGTTGATTCCTCCACTTCCTCTTGGCTTTCTGAAGTGTAATGTATACTGTCCACCTCTACTTCAGTGGTCTCCCACTCCATACTTGCACCGGTCATAATTTCTGCCACCTCTTCTGGTCTGGGAAAATTCCCATTCAAATCAATGGAGCGTAAAATTCATTTTACACAAGCACGTTAAATAAAGAGGTTTTTTGAGCACTAAAATATGCCATTTTAAAATGGTTGTTTTTAATATATATATAAAATTTCATCTCTTTTGTACAACCTGGCAGAATTTTTACTTGATTGATTAATCACTCCGCTCCCCAGCTGGCGTCCAGCGATAGCTAAGCAGCGTGGTTAGCCATGTCTAGCATCGACGCCATGTTACCCCGGGTACCATTGTAGGGTAAAAGCACTAGCAACATCACGCAAAATTGCATCCAAATACATCGCGAAGATCAGATGTTTCCATACTCCAACTGGTGTTGATATGGGGAAAAACAAGGGTTAACATCATTCATCTAATACTATTCTCCCTAATATGGCTAATTAACATGACCTAGCGACACGTGTTTTACTCACCGGAGGTGGACTGCATGTTTCTTATGCTTGCATGTAAATTTAACAAACTAAATTTCTCTCTAGCAACTCAAAAATGAATAAATCGGGGTTCCAGGGATTTTCAGCAGCATCTTTCTCCACTAATGTGGCCCTCTTTTCAGGAGCATGTCTACCTGTGTGCTTCTCTCGGTGAAGAAAAATAAAATTACGAGAACTTCCGTACCTATCGCTCTACCATATTGAATTGTTTGGGGTGCCCTCTGTTGGCGCAAACATGCCACTACACCTCAGTCTAGTACCCCATTTTTTCCACAGGGGTTACACTACTCATATCATACATTTTCTCCCTGTACACCGAGGAACACATATTTTTTCACTCCTTCATAATGGCATTCAATTGATTCGCCTAAAATGCAGTATTTATATGTAATTATAATGGTCACTCGTTAGTAGCCATGCTTCATTTCATTTACTACTGAGTATGATAACCGTGGTACATACATGCCATTCCTAGATGGTGGCAATGAATTTTTATTTACATGCAGGGGTGCCGCTAGAGATTTTGGGCCCCTTAAAAGTGTATCATTTGACCCTCAACCCAGACAAATCCAATAATGTTTGAAACTTTTTAGGCCCCCTGTCAGTCAGTGCCCATGGAATCGCAATGTTATGAGACAAGTAGCAACAAAATGTCTCAGCTGGTTTCAATCCCACACACTTAAGGATATTGACATTTATACCTCAGCACTCTACCCAACTGCTAGCACCTTGCACTTTTTTTTCTTGTTTTTTTCTGACTCAGAGGTCTTCCAAGGGTTCACTTGAAGCTTTGGGTAGTGAATCCATTTTGAACAAAATTGGTTGGGAGGCCTTAGTGCTTCGACACGGCTTCATCTCACCATCACTACTAATGACCTTACATTCAACTTAACTTTACATTTATATTACCAATGTCGTGTCTCTCAGGCTCCAAGTTAATATTTATACGTTTTCAAAACATATTTTACAGTGAGCTGTGCCTTTATGCTTATTTGTCTGTGAAACAGACACGGTCCTGATTTTTTAGACCCTAGGTGACGACTTTATGCAGCTAACAGACAGTTGGTTAAGCTTGTTTATTTGCAGTCTGAACTTCTCTTTGGTGAGTCAGCATTTCCTTTGTTTTTAGAGAGGCGATCAGCACCTGCCCATGAAGGGTGAAGGCCGTCTGTCTTTGTGAGTCCATACCTTTCCCAAAAAGTAAATATTTAAATTATTTTATCACTATCTGACTGTTTGTAGTTCACTGGGGCTACAGCTGGTTCATTACTGTGAACATCATTTGACCACTGTTCTCTGATATGTCTATTTAACTATTTAACCTTTGTGTTAAGCCAAGCTGTCATTGATTATTTTTGTATAACCACACTCCTCATCATGATTTATCCCTTATATACTGTATATGCACTATATGGACAAAACTACTGGGACAACTGGCCATTATACAGACAGAAACTTTTATGATATCCCATTCTAAATCCATAAGAGCTGGCACTCTTCTGGGAAGGCTTTCCACAAGATTTTGGAGTGTGTCTGTGGGAATTTTTGCAATCCCATTTGTCCAGAAGAGTATTTGTGAGGTCAGGCATTGATATTGGACGCAAAGACCTGGTTTGCAATTTCCGTTCTAGTTCAGCCCAAAGACTTCCTACAGCTACGTAACATAGCCAAACTCTGACCATTCCTTAGTATTCAAAACACTGAGAAATTGATACATGCCCTTGTGTAGAGTAGGTTAGACTACTGTAATGCTCTGTTATCTGGGGGCACAAACAGCACATGAAATGCCTTGCATCGTATTTAAAATGTAGCAGCTTGCATTGTCACCAGGAGCTGGATGTTTGAACACATAACCCCTGCACTGGCTTCCTGTTAGCTTCAGGACTGACTTCAAAGTTCTCCTACTTACAAACAAGGCACTTAAAGGTTTAGCACCAGCCAACCTG
Source organism: Mormyrops attenuatus (assembly GCA_026777985.1). NCBI lineage: Eukaryota > Metazoa > Chordata > Actinopteri > Osteoglossiformes > Mormyridae > Mormyrops > Mormyrops attenuatus. The sequence goes on from JAODKC010000001.1 coordinate 29,585,687, forward strand.
ATAGAATTACTTCAAGTTTACAAGTTGCATTGTTTGCTCAGATCTCAGAATGCAGCTTTCCTTGTTGTCACACATATAAATAAAGTGACAGTTGGCGGTAAAGCATTCTGCTACAGGGCCCCTATATTGTGGGATGGTTTACCAGCCTATGTTCGGGATGCCGATTCGGTCTCGGTCTTTAAATCTCGACTGAAGATCTATTACTTTAGTTTAGCTTACCTGTACTTAACACATAACATACTGTAACTATGCCTGCTGGTGCGACTGTACATGCCATTTTTATCTACTGTGCTTGTCCATTAATGTGTCTATGCATGTTCTGACCACCAATGTTCTCTGTCTTCCTTCCCACATGTCTGGATGGTGCCTGAGGTGGGTATCATCTGAGTCCCATGGAATGGTGACATCGTGAATGTGACTTAAGAACTGTTCCCTGTGGGTGCAGACTTTTATCTGCACCCTACACAGACTGGCATGGAGAACTGACTCATTGATGGACTTTGGCTTTGACTTTGACCACAGTTTACACATTGTTTTTTTAAACAAGCCCGCTCTTGTTAGAAAGCCCAGGGCGGTTGGGCAGCCATGGTTTTTTTCCCCCCAACTTAGGGGTTATTGGTTCCTCCCCTCCGTTGTCATCTGGCTTTTGTCCTTTCATTTCTTTGTCTTTCCTTTTCCTTGTCTTTGTAATGATGCTGTAATGAATCACTATGCACCCATGTAAAGCACCTTGGGATAACACTGTTGTAAAAATTGAATTGAGTTGAATTGAATTGAACTGGTTTAGACTGGTATTGACTTCTCATATACTAGTCAAACATATTCTTACTAGGGGTGGGTTTATCTTCTGTAACTCTACTATTAATTCGATGAACTTTAGCATGGTCCATGGAAAAAACACATACTACCATATGTTTCTTAAAATAAATGTATTTATTATTGATTTATAAAAACTAATCACCCTGTGGATACAACTTGGATGCAGACAATGAAACAACTCACCAAATTCATAATACAACTGTTGCAAGGTTAAGGTAGTAAAAGCAAATAAGACATTATTTAACCGAAAACTAATTTAGAGTGGTATTGACTTCTGATTAAGATCCAGTATTTATATTCTAGGGAAACATAGTCCTACCAGGGGCGGGTTTATTACCAGTGACTGCACTGTAAAGAGTGGTGCGGCACGCGTCTCCATCTCAGCAGCGTCACGAAATAACTTCAATCCTCCAAGGAAGAGAAGTAAGACAAGAGGTCCACCTTCTCCTGCACGCAGTCACTGAGAGAACAGCACGGTGAGCACAGCTAATTTGGTACTTTTTATAAACACTGACAGCCCATCCGTGATGAAAAAAGTCCTAACAGCCACGTATGAGGCTCATTTATTTGCCCATTTTAATAAATTATACAATAGCATTTTTCAGCTCTAACTATTTAATAAAAGAATTGCTGGTAATTTTCTTGAGTAATAGAAGCTGATAAAATTGCAAGTGTACTATAATACCAGCATACTACATTCAAGGGTCTATGAATTTGTTCCAGTCCAAGGCAGTTTTCATATTTACATAGTGTTTATTTAGCAGAGGCTTTTTTCAAACAACATACAGTTGAGAAAGCAGGGAGAAACTGGGGCTAAGGACCTTGCTCAGGGACTCAATCATGACATCACTCTGCTGACCACGGGATTTGAACTGATAACCTAATTCAGTCCTAACTCACTGAGCCACACTTTAAGTAAATATTTAAAATATTTTGCCATGGTAACACTTTCTATGAAGCTGTCATCTATAATGCATTATAAATAGCTTCATAATGGATTACAAACGTCTATAATACATAATTATGGTCAGTATAAGAATTATTAAAGCATTATAGCTAAATCTACAGTCATAAGGCATTATAGTGTTGATAATAATATTTCATAAGCTCCATCATCAGAACAGCTTATAATTATTCTACCAAATCGACATAAAAATATGATTAAATGTTAAAAATGCCTTGCTTCATTTTGTTATCAAAAAGCATGAGGACTGCAGTTATACTGCTGCTTCCCTGGTTACGACAAGATACGTTCCGACAAATCTATTGTAATTGGAAAACATCATAAGGCGAAAATGCATTGTAATAGAGTACACCTAACCTAACAAACATAGCCTAGCCTAGCCTAGCCTACCTTAAACGTGCTTAGAGCACTTACATTAGCCTACAGATGGGTAAAATCATGAACACAATCCTTTTATTATAATAAAGTGTTTAATATTTCATGTAATTTATCGAATAAATATACGATGGGAATACCCTTCATAAAGTCGAAATATCATAACACGGACCATTGTAACCCAGAGAGTGGCTGTTATGTGCCATAATGTACTTATAACAGTTCATTGTCTGCTTCAGGTAAAGTAAGGATACATTGTGTGGCTTCTTGGGGTTACAGTAATACATCTCCGAAAAAACCATCAGACACCACCTTCATGTTAACAGATTATTTGGAAGGTATGTCAGTAAAGCTTTTTTTGTCAGTTAACCACAAACATAAGCACTACTTCAACTTTGACTGGAACCAAATTCAATGGTCTGATGAATCAAAAATGAAGCTTTTTGGCAATAAACATAGGGTGGGTTTGGCGTAAAAAGAAGGATGGCTATAATGAAATGAACCTTAACCCAGTTGTAACATATGGTGGAGGTTCTGTGATGTTGTGGGGCTGTTTTTCTTCCAAAGGCTCTGGAAATATTGTTAGGGTACATTGCACTATGGAATGTATGAAATATCAGGACATTTAAAATCAAAATTTGGCTGCTACTACCAGGAAACTAAAACTGGGCCATCATTGGATCTTCCAGTCGGACCACGATCCTAAGCGCATGTCCAAATCAACGCAAAAATGGTTAGCTGACCACAGAATCAAGCTTCTGCCATGGCCACCTCAGTTTCCTGAACTGAACTCCACTGATAACCTGTGGGCTGAGCTGAAGAAAAAAGTACACAAGAGTTGGCTTAGGACCCTGGATGATCTGGCGAGATTCTGTAAAGAGGAATGGACTCCGATGCCCTGCTTGGTATTCTCCAACCTTATGAAATGTTATAGGAGAAGACTCAGTGCTATTATACTGGCAAAGGGTGGTTGTACGAAGTATTAAAAGTAGGGGTGCCAATAATCATGGCACATGTGTTTTTGTTGAAATTAATTATTTCTTGACAAAGGATTTGTTTTGCTTTCAATAAATTTATTTTAATTAATTAAAGGATGGATTTTTCCAATTTTTTCAGTGTGAGATGAAACTACTTCACCAAAAGGTGGACTTTTTTCTAACCCTTTTTACAAATCTTTACGAGGGGTGCCAATAATTGTGGTGGGCACTGTATGCTCAATTTGAATCTGATGCCAGCAACACATTTTAAAAAAGTTGGGACAGGGGCAACAGACGACTCTAAAAGTTGTGTGATGCTACAACAAAACACCTGGTTGAATTTCTCACAACAAATTAGGTTAATTGGCAACAGGTCAGTAAGATGATTGGGTATAAAAAGAGCCTCCTAGAGAGGAAGCGTCTCCTTGCACTGAAGATGGTTAGAGGTTCACCACTCCGAGAATGGCTGTATGGACAAATAGTGCAACAATTTATGAATAATGTTCCTCAACCTAATACTGAAAAGTATTTCGGAATTTCATCATCTACGGTAGATAATATCATTAAAAGATTCTGAGAATCCGGAGAAATCTGTGTGCCGAAAACCAATATTGGATGACCATGATCTTCGGGTCCTCAGACGGCATTGATTTAAAAACAGACATGAATCTAAAGTCTAAATCACTGCATGGACTCAGGAACACTTCACCAGAATCTGTGACCACAGCTCATCGCTGTATCCACAAATGCAGGATGAAACTCTACCATGCAAAGAAGAAACCATATCTAAACATGATCCAGAAACGCCACCGACTTCTCTGGGCCCATCCAGCTTGGTATTAGTGGACAGTTCAAAAGTCAGCATCTGTGATGGTATAGGGGTCCATTAGTACCCATGACTTGGGTAGCTTGCACAGGTGGGAAGGCATCATTAATGCTGAATGATAGATACAGGTTTTGGAGCAACAAATGCTACCATCCAAAGAGCGTCTTTTCCAGAGAAGACCTTGTATATTTCAGCAAGACAATGCCAAACCGCATTCTGTGTGTATTACTACAGCCTGACTCTGTAGTAGAGGAGTCCAGGTGCCTGTCTGCAGTCCAGACAATTGAAAACATTTGGTGCATCATGAAACATTCAAAAAATTACAAAAGAGACCCCAATCTGTTCAGCACCTGAAACACTGTATCAGGCAAAAATGGGGCAACAATTCATTTTAGAAACTCCAGAAACTGGTTTGAAGAGGTGATGCAACACAGTGGTAAACATGCCCCTGTCCCATCTTTTTTGAAACATGTTGCTTGCATCAAATTGAAACTGAGCACATATTTGTCATAAAACGATAGAATTTCTCAGTTTCAGCATTTTATATGTTGTCTTTGTTCTGTTTTCAATTAAATATGGGTTTGTAATATTTGTAAATCATTGCATTGTTTTTATTTACATTTTACACAGTGTCTCTACTTTTTTGGAAACAGGGTTATGTATAGATATGACCATTATCATCATACAGTAAAGGAATATAGTGCAGGGGCATAGATGGGGTGGGGACAGGTAGGTTATTCAACCTGCCCCAAACAACTAGAGGTCCGAAAAATACAACAGAGTATGTGCCTAGACTCCCAATATCTGACAGGACAACAAGCAAGTGTTCTCATGTGAAGGAAAAATCCCCAGTTTCCAAATCGGCCACCGGTTGCAAACACTAATCCATGCATTGTTTGCTACCAGTTGTAAAATGTTCAGTGTACGCATGCTTTGCCAAAACCAGACTTTGAACACATGCACAATCCAAATCAGGCTGTGATACACCCTGTACACTATGTTCATGTACACTATAGATGAACCAGATCTGGAAGGAACTGATCAGGTAGACTTTACGGATTGGATAGCAATAGCACCCATTAATGGGATCAAGTTGGGTCGCAAAAATGTCATGAAACAAAGTGGTACAAATCGGGCACCGTCATAAAATATACCATGTAATGCTACACGTAGGCAGATGTGCGAGGTGCAAGTCGGGAAAGTGGTACAGATCAGGTAGTGACAGCATGATTTTACACTAAGAAAGATATTTGGTCAAAAGGAATATTGATGGTGGCTAGCTCGGGATGAATGGAGCCAGAGGAAGCAGGAGAATCCAAAAAAATAAAAAGCAAGAACGCGTACGCCTATGCTGTTACGGCGACAACCGTTGTTCCATACACGCAGGATGCAATAAGTAATATTCTGCCCTCAGTTTGGCAGATAGCTAAACAGTCCTCCACATGAAAGACGAGAGTTCCTCTTATAGGCAATTTGTTTTATCGTC
>JAODKC010000001.1:29591233-29609863 GCA_026777985.1 Mormyrops attenuatus
TGTTGTCCGCAAACTTCTGAATGTGACATAATTCAGAGTTGTAGCAGAAGTCTGAGGTGTACAGGTTGAAGAGGAGACAGCACAGATCCCTGCGGCGCTCCTGTGCTGCTGACCACAGTGTCAGATGTGATGTTCTTCAACCTGGCATACTGCGGTCTGTCTGTGAGGTAGTCAGTGATCCAGGCAACCAGGCACGGGTCCACCCGCATCCTGGACAGTTTTTCTTGTAACAAACTGGGCTGGATTGTATTGAAGGCACTTGAGAAATCCAAAAACAGGATTCTGACCGTGCCTTTCCCCTTATCCAGGTGCAAGTGGGCTTGGTGTAGGAGGATACCTACAGGATACCATCACACTTAAGATATAGCCTTCCATCAGATGTGCGAGATTCAGGCTCACTCTTAATATTCAGGTCTAGACTAAAAACACACATTTAGTCTAGCATACAGGGACTCTAGTTCTAGCTCTAGCTAACTGATCACTCCCAGTTGGACCTATAGTGTGAAGTGTAGAGCTGGGTGGGGATCGTTGGCATTGGCTTTGGATGAACTGAACTGTCAGTGCTGTCACTCTAGCTTCACACTCCCTTGTGGAATTGGAGTGCTGACGTTTCAGGGACTCCCCATGCCGGCATTTTCATTTGCCTCTCTCTCCTACAGTACTTATGCTACCATAGCCATATCTGCTGGAGCTTACTAGTTGCTCTAGTCTCCCCTGCTTTAGCTAACTGCACATTTTATTTCCCCTACTCCTTCTGCAGTGTGCTGCTTCGAGACCCCAAATTATCAAGATATCCTGCCTACCCTGCTGCCTGTTACATCGCCACTACCTGTGGCGTCTTTCCGGCCTGCTCCCCCGTCTGCCTGGTACGACTCTCCTGCGCGCCCTGCTGCTGTACCACTGTTCATCCTGCCATCTGAAGCAGCACCAGCACCTGCCTGCCATCACCTGTTTGCCCCCCCCCGCTTCAAAACTCAAATGTTAAAATTTGGACAGTGTGAATTGGGACTTCGCCATCTTGCTCATTTGACTTCCTCTGCCGGCCCTTGGAGGATGGACTCCCCTTTTGAGTCTGGTTCCTCCCAAGGTTTCTTTCTTCTAGAGTTTTTCCTTGCCACAATTGCCTCTGGCTTGCTCCTTGGAGACTTTGGGTGGGGATGCTGTAAACAGTGTAAAGCGCTTTGAGACAATGTAATGTTGTGAAAACGTGCTATACAAATAAAATTGTATTGTATTGGATTTGTAACCAATAAGGTCATCAGACCATAATACATTTTCCCACATGCTTTTGGGAGATTTGATCTATTTTCTTTTGCAAAATATAGCCATGCCGGGATGTTTTTCTTTGTAAGAAAATGTTTCCCTTTTGCGATAGACATATGGAGAATATGGGAGATTTTTTTCACATGTAGAACACAACCAATGGTTGCTATAAATTCCTGCAGCTCCTTCCGTGTTGCTGTAGGCATCTTGGCAGCCTTCACTTTTTATATCCACTGTGTGTGTGTGTGTGTGTGTGTGTGTATATAGCATTCCAGAGGAGGGATGGATGCAGGGAAAGGAGAACCTTGGCCGAAGCTGCCAGCCAGGGAAACAGGTGTTGGTTGATGTTGCAGGCCAGATGTTTGTAAGGGTGATGGCTTCAGGGAAGAAACTGCTCCTGTGGCGACTGGTCCTAGTCAGCAGACTTCTGAATCGTCTGCCAGAGGGGAGGAATTCAGTTGCATGGTTCCAACTATGTAAGCTGCTAATGCACCTAGCAACTATGCTTTAGGGAAATGCACCCTTGTCTGAAATTCATGCAGTCTGGTTGTGGAAGGAACAATGAACCCTGGGAGGAGAGAGTGATGTTAATGCAAGCAGTAATGAACTCTGTAAATTATATGTTACAGTATGCAAAGGTGTATTTTACATTTAGTAACAAGAACAAAAAGGAAATTAGAATTGTGTTTGCATTTGGGCAGTGGCTACAAAGAGGCAGAATGAAACTTACAGTGAGACAGCTAGAGTTTCAAGATTTCAGCTATTTACCAGCTAAATGTTAAAGGTCAAACTCAAAGTCATGTGACTTTGAAGATTCAAGACATGAAAAAAACAACCATTCTGTGCAGGTTTCTCTTAATGTTACACATATGCATCAGTTACTGGCAATATAATTTTCTGTTCTCTGTGGTAGACTGCTGGCACAACACCACCATGGTCCACCATTCCAGTGCATTTTTAGGTGTGACAAGTACAGACAGATGGATTCTGTATTAAATAATCTAAGAAGCAGCTAGATGCCAGTCAGGGGGGTTCTGGGTGCTTCTCCCCATACAGCACATCTTGGATCAGCGCCCTCACAGTCTCTGTGTCCTCAGGATCTGTCAAACACAGGTAGAGAGATTCACCTTCAGGGCAAATGAAATCAACAGAAATGACTGACAAGGCATTAAGACAGACCACAAGGACTTTAAGTACTATTCGGAACTCGATTAGTTTTACCTAGGGAGGTTCGGTATGTAGTTTGTAAAGTGAATACACTGGCTGCTCCGGACGGGATAAAAAACGTGTATAATTTCCCAAATTTAGCAGAGATACTGGAGATACAATTATTCCCCCCCAACCCTAACCCTAACCCCCTCCCCCCGATGTTAACGTCTGCGTTAGAGCATTGCAAATGACAACTGAATTTTCCTTTTTGGGTGACCTATCCCTTTAATACACTAACAGAGCTCTTTTCCCTCCCAAACATACAGTAGTTTACAAGTCAGTGTACTCAGTAGTGCTGCACTGCTCTGCAACAATTGAAATGCAGAAGAGACTGTAGGTGTAGGTTGCCAGATGTTTATGCAGAAAACTCAGAACCCATTCAATCTCCATTTTTTCTCTATGTGGACAGCTGTTATAGGCAGGGGTGGACATAACTGGTATGCAAGTACACATTCACCTTTAAAATCGATACGTGCGGCAACCCATTGTTGTAACGTCACAAATGCGTACGTATTTTATGTGTATTTGCGCTGATATGACGAGAAATTATCGGGTATTTTAACCATTATGTGCTAATTTGTACTTCATTTGCGGTATAAAGGTTACAATGCACGGTAATTTCTTGTCAAATCAGCACGATAGAAAATACGTACGCATTTGCGCCGTTACAACAATTGAGCGCCACCCATATCGCTTTTAAAGGTGAATGCGTACTTGCGTACCAGTTATGTCCAGCCCTGGTTATAGGTACTTATGGATAAGGTGTAGAAAACAATATTAAAGCAGATCTTTTTTTGCTATTTCATTAAATACCAGTAGGTGGCGAACATAGTTACGTATTAAGCGCCAGTATGTGAATCCCAGCTTTGTCACCTGTGTTCTGTGCAGGTCTGTTTTTAATACTCTCACCTGAAGCCCTCGCACCAAGCCTCAGCCATTTCATGAGCAGTCACCTCTGCCCTGAGTGATCATTCCCTTCCCAGCAAGCACGGCGGGGGGGACTCACCCACTCCCAGACGCTGCAGCAGCTCGTGGTATTCAGTCTGCTCCTCCAAGACCTTCAGAAGGTTGGTGGACTCCATGCGCTCCAGCCCCACGCTCCAGTAGACGTAGATCTTATGGCTGAAGCTGACGTAGACCAGGCAGGGTGTGTTCTTGCCCTCCTTACACGCATACAGGCCTGTCCCAGAAGGCACAGCCAGAGTGATGTGCTGAGCTGAACATCCCCAGCCAAAAGCCACAGAAGACTATGGAGGCAATGGCCATGGGACATGCTGCATCTCCAGGCCCAAATTAAGACATGGAAGATGGCAAAGAATGCACAGCCCGTGAGCCCTGGCTTCCTATCTGAAGCAGTGGAGCAGCCCAGCCTTACACACTCTCCCCTGACCTACTACCCACCTGCACAGAAGGCGCTGACATTCTCATCAAACTGGAACCTGACCACAGCACGGTTGTGGTCGATGATGTACGTCTGTCCGTCCCAGGCACAGGCCACCACTTCTTCTCTCCCATCCCCCTGTATAAACAAATGGAGTCGGTGGGTATGGTGAGTAATAGAGGGGTGGTATTAGGAGAAGGTGGGTATGGTAAGTAATAGAGGGGTGGTATTGGGAGTAGGTGGGTATGGTGAGTAATAGAGGGGTGGTATTAGGAGTAGGTGGGTATGGTGAGTAATAGAGGGGTGGTATTGGGAGTAGGTGGGTATGGTGAGTAATAGAGGGGTGGTATTGGGAGTAGGTGGGTATGGTAAGTAATAGAGGGGTGGTATTGGGAGTAGGTGGGTATGGTGAGTAATAGAGGGGTGGTATTGGGAGTGGGTGGGTATGGTAAGTAATAGAGGGGTGGTATTGGGAGTAGGTGGGTATGGTGAGTAATAGAGGGGTGGTGGTACGAGTAGGTTTAGTGAGTAATGGAGGGGTAGTAGTAGGAGATGGAGGTATGGTGAGTAGAGCAGAGTGTGATACTCACAGTGACATCTAGCTTCTGCAGGGCAAATAGCTGATGGTCTACCTGCACGGACCACAGGAGCTGCTCAGTGCTGTCCATCAGCTTCAGGGTGCCTGTGATGCAGACAGAGACGCTGTAGTGCTGACTATTCTCCTCCGCACACTCACCTCAAGCTCCAGTAGGATTTCACAGACACTCAAAGTTAATCTGACGAGAAGACACTGCTAAGGGCCGCTGTGTCACTCACCGTCCAGCGTGCAGAGGGCAAACAAGCCACATTTGGAGGGTTCATTGGAGGGCCCTGGAACACCATCAGGGTAGGACTTTAAGAAGCCTAGCGACAAGGTACATACATGTGAGGGTACGATGGCTTGCACTGCTGCCATGGGCTATAAAACAATTCAGACAACTCCCATAAATTAATTCTTCATAATAATATCCATCCATCCATTTTCTGAAACCGCTTGTCCTATTCAGGGTCCCGGAGGCTACTGGCTCAAGGCAGGGAACAACCCAGGATGGGGCGTTAACCAATCACAGTTAATAATAATAGATATAACTGAATATATTGAAGCATCAGCTCAGTTTCTACCCAGATCTTCCTGAATTCTGATTAAACAGACACATTTGGCTACCGTGGCCACAAGCCACATCTCACTATTGTTTACAGCTAAGTAAAGTGTCACTCCAACTCTGCTGAATGTCATGTTCTGGTGGCTAAATGTGGGCTAGAACAAAAGAGAAGCAATGAAACTAAACTCTCAATTTTCTCAAATTTTACTACAGGTAACTAAACCAGCGAGCCTGCATTTGGAAAAAAACTGTATCCCTGAGGAGGGACGGATGCAGGCAAAGGAGAAGCCGCTGCACCTTGGCCGATGCTGCCGATCAGGTGGGTGGAGACGTTTTTGTTATGGATGCGGCCGGAGGTCAGGTGGAGGATGACGTCTCTGGAAGGTCCTTCCCTGTCACGCGCGCATGTGAAACGTCAAAGAAGGGCGCACACTTTCAAGTACATGCGTTGTTCAAGTTTCGTTGCTGTTTCATAGTCACAAGAGCGATTTAGTTTTGGGCAATTATCATTCAAAGCAGCTGATAAGGGGGTAGAGAGCACATGCAGAATATACACCCACTGTACACATCCCACAGAGGTGATGGCAGGCTCCACCGTCTTACCCCTCAGGGGAGGATGAAGCACTGCCATCAGGCTCAGCAGGGCCCTCCTGTGTCCAGGAACACAAGAGAATAGCGTAGCCACAGCCAGGCTGAGAGACCATCAATTCGGGGAGACCTTCAGGTCCAGGGTTTACAGACAGACTGTCAACCTGCGGGTGAAGACCAAGTCCCAGTAATGGAGGTTTATGTTCATCAGGCTCACAATGCATCTTAATCAGGCAACTTGTTATAAAAGGATGCCCGTGTACAGGTCTATGTACGCCTGATATTGTGCCTGACCTGGCCCTCCAGCAGCCACTTCTTCAGTAGAACAAGCTGCCCATTCTCCAGCTCAGGGGCGTCTGGGGGTTCCTCCCAGCGGAACGCTCGCACCACACGGTCTGTGTAGCCCAACACCAGCTCATTCCGGCCATCACCATCTAATACATAGGGCATATTGGATCAGGGATAAAACACCATATCGTGTAGGGCAGTACAGCCACTTCGAAATATGACAGAAGCAAGGGGGAAACCCATCAATGCCATGAAAGGCCTTAATCATTTAGTGATTCATTTAAACGTGGGGTTTTGAAAACATGTTATTATGAAGTGTTTAAGATAAACGGTTTAAAGATCAGAGTGGAGAAAGGAACTTACCAATATCACTAATAAGAATCACTTTAGTGTTAGCTGGAATATGTTGCGTAAAGTATGGCGTCTGATCGTCAAAGAACAGCGCCTCCTGCTGACTGGATGATTCAGACTTAGCTGCAGCTGACAGGTCAAACAGGTGAAGCCAACCCTCTGCCCCCACAGCTATTACAAAGTTCTGACAGACAGGGAGAGGGGGAAATAGAGAGGGGGTGGCTAAATAACTGCACATGCAAAAAATAACAAGCTGAAGCGATTAGAGCTGTAGTTCTCAAAAAATTTGTCTGGAGACCCCCCCCAAACATGACTGTCTCACCACCGCTTTCTATAAGATAAAATTCACTGAAAGGGGATGGGTGAGTCTAGGGAGAAATAAAGAAGATTTAGCTGGAGGGGCCGGGGAGCATTTTATTTGGTGCCCCACAATTTGAGAACCACTGGATCACAAGTCCCAGAAAAAATGACAGCAGACTTACCTTCCCTCTGTTGCAGATGTCCCCCACTCCCACACAGGTGAGCTGTAACATGAAATCGTAGAGAGTGACCACAGGTGAGCCTCGGATAAGCTGTCAGGGACAGGCCAGCAGAATGGCACCTACCATCCCTGCGCAGGAGCGGGTCAGCCAGGGCTTGGACTCGTCATTCTTATAGACGTAGAGCTTCCCGCTGGTGTCCCCGACCACAAGCTCGTTTAGCTGCGAAGGACAGTGCGACAGGGACAGACCACGGTGACACACCGGGGCTACCTCTCATCAATCTGTCACAGCAGATTCCGGCTTCTATTTCAATTTTATAAAGCAATATGTTGTGTTCGGATAAATTCTAAATGTTATGATAAAAGGGGACAAACCGAACAAAAAAGCATCACGATGAACACATCAGGATCGACCATCTTCGCAAACTAAGCAGACGAGATCTACAAATCACTAATCGTCCGTTTCCAATACATACCGAGTCATTGTCTGCATCCCCCAGGCATATGGCGTGTGGAAACAACGTCCCGGTAAAGTCAAGGCTGACACGCTGCACGTAGCTCACCGATCGCATGTTTTACATTTCTACATTTACATTGACTAATTTAGCAGACGTTTCTATCCAGAGCGCCGTAGACTTGGAACAGCATGATCCCTGGAGCAACTGGGGATAAGGCCTTGCCAACCACGGGATTTGAACCGGCTTCGTTGTTCCCTTATTCTTTGAAAAACGTAGCACTTAAAACCGAACCATAAATGTATACGCACCCCACCGTTTAACTATAATAAAGGACATCCTGCCTACTCCGTAAGTATGTCCTGAAGTGAAAGAAAAACAAACTACAAACCCGCAGTACGGTGACTTGGCAGGGACATGCGGTATTTTCTATTAAAAAAACGCATCTCTTATACGAAACGGCGTGTTACGTTGCAGTACACTTTAATTACAATGACATCAGAACTGGACATCTTCAGAACTTTACATATAAATTTATGTACATACTGATTAACTTATAACAAACTTTATCATTGTTATATTTTATGTTCATTTTAGTGTAATAATTGTTTATTAGCACTGATAATTGGGTTAAGATGCTGTACTGTGATCAGAAAGCTTGCCGTTTAAATCCCAGTCAACAGAGTGATTTCCGTAGATGTTTTCTCTGTGAAGTTCTTCAGCAAGGGGACTGTCAATCTTAGGTTAAGGTTAGAAAGGTTAGAGGGACCGATGGACGGCTGTGTGTGAGTTTTTAGAAATATATAAACTCACACACACACGTGTGTGTGTATAAATCATCTGGGATTTATCTACGCCCATTAAATTTAGGAAAACACAATTTTTTTTTATCTTGTATTTATATATTTTTTTTAAAAAACAAACATATTATTAAGGTTTTATCTTCAACTGACATACACAAAAACCAAGGATAGAATGGATTTTTATTGGAAAAGACTGACATGACATGGTGTTCAGAGGTTTATATTCCACATTCATAAATCACTCCTTCCATAGGGGTAGGGGATGCCCTAGATACGATGCCAGTCCATCAAAGGATATCCATAACATTTAATGTAAATGGTTTTCAACAAATGATAAAACATATTTCATAGTTATATAGCTCATTTGTGTCCTGTTCAGATGACTCCCCCATCTCCAGAGAGCGTGAGCAGGTCATTGAGAATGGTGGTACGGCCCAAACATGGCAGCCCAGATGTGCCTCAGTGTTCGCAGGAGGCTGGAGATCCAGGGGAAGGCAGTGGACAGTGCTGCTTAACAGAGAAACCCAAAGCTGTCTATATCAGACCACGACCAAAGGCACTTTCACACACAGGAGATACGCTCTCACTACGGTGCAGGAGAGGGGAGACTCTGCATTGAGGCCTGTACTGAGATTTGGACATTTGAAACAGGACTATGCTGAGTAATTAGTGTGGCCTAGTGGGTAAGGAGTTGGGATGCACCAATCTGATACCTATATCAGATATCGATCCGATAATGGCTTAAATAGGTGGATCGGATATCGGTAGCTTTGGGCCAATCTATGGGACCGATCTATTTGATTAAATTATAAAGTTGTTCTGTATTCGTACACGTGCGGAAGCTACATCAAGCGCGCGCAAAGCGACGCGCAGTTAAAGCAGCACGTCTTGTTAAGAAAAGTTACAAGAACAGCTAACACTATAGAGGGAGCTAACAAGAAAATGTCAGCTGTGTGGAGGTATTTCACGTCGCTACGCCAACAAGTTCCACGGCTGTTTGCAATATCTGCAAAGCCAGTGTTTCGCGGGGGGGCAGCAGCACTGCAAAGTATAACACGACCAACTTAATAAAGCCCCCCCAGAAGCGTCATGCCAAAGAGTGTGAGGAGTTGAACAAAACAAAAACAGGGGACTGTTCAAAGCAGTTAACTCTACAGGCAGCATTGTAAAGACGCGAGAAACTCCTCAGCAACGCCAGATGCAAGCCTCAAAGTGCGGTGTTTTCATTTAATACATTTGTATTGTTGTATACTGCAATTTTAATTCCTGAAGATCGCTGCACCTAAAAGTATACTTATAACATTACTTACATTGGAACTGGAATTTCTGTTACCTTACTGTTGCCAGGTTGTTAGTATTATGTTAATAGTAATTAATTCAGCTTATGCATATTTGTGTGTGTGTATTTTTTACATTGTCTTCCAAAATGAGGTATTTAGGGGTCAAGTATTTAAGTCTGATGTCTCCTTAAATATAGTCTCCATCTCCTCTCCAAAGTGTGACATACGTCTTATTAATTAATCACCAGTATCGGATCAGTACTTGGGACCGGCCGATACCCAAAGGCCAGGTATTGATATCGGTATCGGAACTGAAAAAGTTGGATCGGTGCATCCCTAGTAAGGAGTCTGTGCCTGTGATCGGAAGGTCACTGGTTCAAATCCCCTGGGCAATTTCAAGACCATTAGCCTCATTAGACTGGCTAGCCCTGATTTCTCAACTGGACATTGCTTTTGATGGAAATGTCACTTACCTGGATCTACTCGAACAAGGAGCAGGTAGAGTAGGAAGGCTGCCAGCAGTGCCCTCTGTATGGGTAAGGACTGCAGATGTGTCCGAGCCACAATCAGCCCTTGGTGCAGCAGCCGCAGCACAGCCCCCAACCTGGGCGAGACGGGCCCTGAGGATGACAAAGGGTGTGTAAAGGACAAGCGAAACAGAATACAAGCACCGATACACAAAGATCCATTTCAGAAAAAGCGCAAGAATGACCCCAAAGACTGCCCTCATTTTGTTATGCAAGGTATTTTACGGGAATTTCTTAAATAAAAAATGAAATCAAGCAAAAGTTTACAGTAATATTCTTAGTCACTTAAAAGAATAAATCAGGCACCTAAATATGTAAATGTCAGTGGTCTACAACTGTGGTGCCCACAGTAGAATTGCTTTTTACAAAAAGCCATATGAAAGTCATTCTCTGTACTTTTCACCTTAGTGACTATAACATATCAGGAAAGCCACAGATGCCAGCTGGGATGACTGCGAAGAGCAATAGGGGCACCTCTTTGTGGAATGGTCCCGGTACTCTGTGCCAGCGTGGAGCTCAGGGTAGAACTGGGGGTGGGGTGCGGGGCATATCGCCTCTGGTTCTCCACCATCTCCAGGGCAGCTTTCCTTTGGTCCTCACTGAATGCCAAGCTACCTACGGGGCCCAAGACCAGCTCCTTGGCCTCTGCTAGCCAGCCACAAGGCAGTAATATATGTAACAGGTACAGCTCTGCCACAGGCACGAACCCCGGCACACTGCTGTTGGCTGGGTAATTCAGCCAGTGACTGGTTGCCTCCTGCATAGTGGCAGGCTCTCCAACCTTCCTGTACAAAAGAATACTACAAACAGGGAGAGGAAATGGTTAAAAAAAAAGATGACAAATTACACCATTAATACAATAAATAATAATAAAAAACATACCACATCTGCAGGATTTTTGCTGGCAATTTCTCAGGTTTCCCATAGTACTGCAGGACCCAGCAAAGGACACCTTCCCACTTGTTGAGTTCTGCCAGTGCCTGAATCCCCACAATGCAGAAAGCTGACTTCAGCTCCGCGTATTTCACGCTGTCAACGATACCGTCAAAAATCCAACCAGAGATTATACTTTACATAAGAGGCCTCCTTACTGACGCCTGCGTAGACAGTACAGCATAATCACAACAGCAAGCAATTAAGTATTGTGTCCCTTAATGTCACTTCAGCTGATTTTTACCACTACCTGGACATCAACCACTGAAATGAACTCTTAATGCCGCACTCATTTATAATGCGCCCCGCACCAAAGCGTCACGCACCTGGCGTCCTCCAGCTCGCCGAGGCCCCCAAAGCTTTCCAAGCCCCTCTCACAGGTGTCGAGTGAGGACTGAAACTCCCTAAGCACCATGAGCTGCTCAGCAGCACGATCCAGCAGCCCCACGGTGTTTGATGGACCCCAACATAACGAAGGGCTGCCGAAGGGAACCGAGCCCGTACTGCGGACACGAACCAGCGAAGCGGATGAGTAGTTCCTCATATCTCCTACGGTTATATCATCATAAACTGTCGCTTGTATAGCCAAATATAGTGCGTTTTATTTAACGAGTTAATGCGAGACTATCAACCCAACCCTGCATCCCCAAGATAGGTTAGTAAACATTGGCTAACTGCGTCATCAAAATGCGCCTCCCCCGACACACCCGAGCACGCGCACGCTGCATTTTTCTGTGCCCGATTATAACCGTAGATATAACAGAAACATTATAGCTGTATTTGAAACCGCTTACTGCACGCGGCGTCAGGGTTGCCAACTTTCGTCAGCTGGTTGAAATGAGACAAGTTTGCACACACATGCATTATTTTTGTATTGTATTATTACCTTGTAAATAATCCGTAGGGTTTGTAAACTACGCCATGTTAGTGTAGTATTAAGTACGCCAGTTGTTTTTTACCTTACATCCTCACGAGCCTTTTAAATATGGGGCGCCGTTTGTAAAGTAACTAAGCACTTTTTTACTTGCCACTTTTTCAACACTTGCACTTTTATTACATTTAGCTAGAAATAATAAACAGTGTTAAAGATCATCACACCTTTTTTGCCAAGTATACTATTTGAAAAATTACTTACTATTTGTAAATATGAACATGTTTATATGTAAATATTAAGCGTAAATG
This sequence comes from Mormyrops attenuatus, assembly GCA_026777985.1. Taxonomy (NCBI): domain Eukaryota; kingdom Metazoa; phylum Chordata; class Actinopteri; order Osteoglossiformes; family Mormyridae; genus Mormyrops; species Mormyrops attenuatus. The sequence goes on from JAODKC010000001.1 coordinate 29,603,117, forward strand.
TTAAATATAAATGTTACATGGACATGTATACATATTAAATGTAAATATATATGTTAATGTATTGCTGGCTGTCCTGTTCCCTTCTTTGTGCTAGTCCCTGATGTATTTTCCCTGTTTTTAGGAATGCTGCATAGCTCAGTGGGTGGAGAGTGTAGCTCTGACTTTTAATCCTATGGTTAGGGGTTCAAGATTGGTCAGCCGCCAGCCTTGTATAGATGTTATTTTGTATTTACCCCTTGTACATATTATTTCTTGAAATTCTCCATATCCTTCTAGTAAAAGGTCCTGCTCCGCTTGTGCGAAAAACTGCGCCTGTTCCTTCATCATTTAGTTGCAGCCTATCAATGACTTGCTGATCATGTTTTCTAGACTCAATATATACAGTATGGGCTTTTCAAGCAGCGCGGGCGCACTCAATCATCTTGGATGATTGGATTCAGCTAAACTAATCTACTACACAGCTGCGTTTGAAAAAACGACTTATCCCGGATAAGTCTCACCGGCATTAACTCATCCAAGATGAGGCATCTGATCTCTGATGATTCAAGCGACGTAGCATGGAGGTGGGTCACTGATGATGTGCGGATGTTCTTCTGTTGCAGGAACTAGTAATCTTGACCGTGTAACTGGCATCATGGAATACCGGAAATACACAGGCATTTTAAAGAAGAACATGATGCCTTCTGTTCAGAAATTGAATCCTGGTGATCATTGGACTTTCCAGCAGCACAATAATGTCAACCACATCTCCAAGTTCACCAAAGCTTGGTTGAGAAATAGATCTTGTATTGTCCTGGGGTGGCCTTCTCAGTTTCCAGATTTAAATCCCATCAAATCCCATCCCATCTTTGGCCATTAAACATCAATGAGCTGGAGTTTTTTGCACATGAAGAATGGGCAAAGATTCCAACAGAGAGGTGAAAGAAGCTTGTCAGCAACTACCAGTAACGGTTATTAGAGGTTATAAAGGATGCTCCACGAAGTACTGAAGCTGGGGGTTAAATAATTCTGCACATGCACATTGATGAACAGTTACATTTTTCATTTGAACTCAAAGTTTAGTTCATTAACGTTCTCAAAATAACTCAAATATTTTTTGTCGTTTAATGAGGATTTTTGTCATATATTTTCATTAACCTCGATTTATATCACTATAATGTCTTTTGAGGTGAGGGGGTTGAATGTTTGATTGCAGCTGTATGTTATTCCCTAATTTGCAATTAGGTCAACATGATAATACAATGTAGACAAATGAAATTGACAAAACGTAAAGAAATAAGGCAGCCGACTGCCTTACTTAAGGTTACTCAACTTTGTGGCCAAAGAGTTGCAGCAACTTTATATATTCAGTTATAATTGTTACTCAATTTTGTAACAGAGTTGCAACAACTTGACTGAACATTTATTATAACTGTAAACTTAAAATGTAAAATTTAGCACACATTTCCAGTAGTCAATATACAAACCGATGTCTAACGAGCTAATATATCATCATCTGGCAAACAAAGTTCGATGTCCAGAGAACTCGGAAATGTAGATATATACTGAACACAAACTTTGTTGAATACATGCCATCCCCAACACAAGATTTTATGTCAATATTTCAGATATTCTCAATGGCAAATATTCTTTAGACCGAACTCAAAAAAGCTAGGCAGCTGGTTGAGTGAAATTTCTCCTAATGAAATTGCAAGACCAATTTTGTAAAAAAGTTAATAATTCTTATGGAAAAAATTCACATACATTAAACCATAAAAATGGATATAATTACCATTAATTATTGAAACAGATATATAAATAAGATGTTTCAATGGCAATTAAAATACAACAGCAAATAAATAAAATAAACACATCAAAAGAAATAGGTTTAATGTATTGTATAATTGCATTTAAAAGGCTTCCCAAGCCATTAAACTAAACTTAAAATTAACTATGCTGATCATCATAAAGGAAAACGACCAACATGTTTTCTGCAATCAAATAAATAAATAAATAAATCTAAATAAAAATGCCAAAAATAGGCTCCATCACTGAAAATGTTTCAGTCTTTTTCTGAAAGAAGTAACTGTACTATTTCAAAGTATTTTCAATGCAGTAACACTAAAATGAAAATCAAGTATTCTTAATGGCAAAAAAAACATTTTCAACAAATTTAAATAAAGAAAAGGCCTGGCTCCCTCACTGCAAAGCTTTCTTTCAAAAAGTTGTTGTGCATGTACAAAATGCACCAAATGCCACATGACACTGAGAGCATTACAACAGATTTAACATTAGATTAACAATGGAGGATGCACAGAGTATGTCAAGAGTAATTTTAAATGAGCCCACAATTGCAGAACACAGAGGTACATCTATACCTTTTTATTCACATTTTTTATCTATATATGTAAAGTAATAAATTGTATTATAATTGCATTATTTCTAAATCCAGACACTCCTCACTTAACCACCAAGTTCAGTTCCTACGACCAGGTTGTTAAGCGAATTAGTCGATAAGCGAGGAGCCGCCCCTTACTGATATTTCAATCATACTGTACTGGTGCTGGGTTTGTGTCAATCATCTTTAGATATTGATTTAATGTCACCTTTGCACCATTTATATAATTTTGTATATTTATAAATGATGTGAGACGAGATGCTTGACGTTGAGACACCTCACTGCTGCTTCCACGACCAAAGTTCTGGTACAGTGTACAATGCCGACTGGTCAGAGAGCTGGTCGTAAATCCGGGTGGTCGTTAAACAGGTAGCTCGTTAAGTTAGGAGTATCTGTATTCAAACCACTTACACTAAAAATTAAAAATTATTATAATAAAGGCCAAATAATTGTTGAAATAAATGTTTTCAATAAATTTAATATCAATAAGGAAAAGGTCAAGTTTCCTTATACTGGAAAAACTTGAAAAAGTTACTTTCAAACTGTTTTTGTGCATCTGCAAAATGCACCAGTTGTTACATATTAGAACAATACAACAGATTCAGTGGTGATTGTATTGATTACTTCAAAAGTTTGTTTTTAAATGACTGAACTCCAGCAGAGCATTCATTGCCAAGATAGATAAACACCTTTTGAATAATTTCAAAACTGTACGTTAATTCTTTCGGGTAGTCGATGTTCATTGCATATTTGAGGTCAAAAAGTGCAAATGCATTGTAAAGGTGACAATTCATGACATGTATCACTTTACTCTATAAAACCCATTTAGTTTGAATACAGTTTCAGTACATTCAAATAGTGTTTTGGCAACTTCAAGCCCCAGGTGGCACAACCATCCATGCAAATGAACAGAGTGTGAAAACTATTAATGGTACTCTAATGATAAAAAATTCAAAATAAAATGCTTATGATGTAATTTTAAGTTTGTAACCTTTCAAACAAAACCAAATTTTACAAATACCGATAGTTTTAAAGCTGTTGAGATTAATAAGTTTTGTTCAGCAATTTGTATGTTGCTATATGTCAGGGTGTCGCAACTATAAATGTGGCACCTATGAAGCGAAGAGATAATAGCAGTAAACAGAATATTGCATCATTTAGCCATTTCATGCATGGTGTCCCATTAGTGGACAGTTAATTTAACTCCATTTTGCTTTACTTTATCATGATATAGTTCTCCAACCCCCTTGTGAACAGTATCAGTTAATCAATGACAATATTGTAACAATAGTTATTATCTTGTGTGACAAATGTTCTTTGATTGCTGACACCCGAAATAAAACATGTCTGACGGTGATGGCCATGCACATTATGCTTCAGGCATATCTGTGAAAGACTTCTATTCAAAGAGGTCAAGTCAAGTAAAAAAATATTAGTATGCACACATAACTGTGATGAATGTCATGACCCATCCTTCCACCCCTTCGTTGACCACGCCTCCTCGTTAACCTTGTGTGGATTCCCAGTGTTTACTAGCTGTTTCGAATTGTCTTTGTCAGTTCAGTGTATATAGGTCCACGTCAGAGTTTGTTTCCCTAGTTCTGTCATTGTAGTGTTACGTGCTGTTTCCTCCCTGTGCCCTTCATTTGCTTTATTAAATCCCTTGATTTTGCCTTAGTCCTGCTCTCCCTTGCCTGCTTTCCCGGTCCGTGCTTGACGTTCGTGACAATGAACATGTGTGTTTTTTGTAAGCCTAAATTTACAGTAAAATGTAGTCTTTATAATTCAAAAACCAACTGTCCACATATGTGGACGTCATGCAACAGTGGAATCATATTTCTTTAAGTCTTGTTTGTGTAACCTGGTATTTTATCTTTGGTATTTTTCAAATAAGATTTAAATTTGAAAAAGCTTATACAAATTTTAGCTTATACTAAAATTAGCCCCAACTGACCTTTATGGCTGAGTGAAAATGTACATGTTATTGTCCTTTCTTTGTAAGACAGCCAAAAGTGTCAGACCGGAACACTTGTGCATGCACGGGCCAGGAGTATGTCAAACTGTTAACTAAAAACAGCAGAAACAGCAGAAAGGTCTCCTGAAAGGTGCTAGCATTTCTCAGCTGTTGTCCTCAATTGTGAGCAGTCCAGACAATAAGTTATGCATGTATCGAGTTTGTGCAAAATGTTGCTACAATAAGGTAGAAGTTGCAACAAACCAGGTGGAAGAGACTGTGAGACTGTGACTGTGATGGTTTTGGGAAATGCACCCCAGAGCGGCAACACAAGGTTGTTAAATGCCAAACTGTAAGGTACACAAACAGTGGGAGATTTACACAAGCTAAATACACGCGAGGATCGACAGGGTACACACAAGACACGAGCAAACATACGCACATGACTTTGTATCTCGTAATTTCGATTTTTTTTATCTCGTAATTATGACTTTCTATTTGATTTTTTTTTCTTTTACTGGCGGAAATGGGCTTCCATACAATTTAATTAAAGACCTTTTATGATGTTTTAGTCATGACATTTCTGTTATTCAGATTACTCCTTCTATTGCTGAACTCCCATTAATCCCGGACGGTGGAGTACACCTGATTCGCCTCGGCTGAGAGGGCGATCCGCGGGTCTGCTACGTAGGACTCGGTTTAGATGGTGGGAAATGCCTACAACGTAATACAATGTCAGCCTAGAACTTCTCAGAGGCTCAGCCGACACTTGCCGTATCTGAGCTTGTGAGTGCCTCAGAGGTTAAGACAGTGTTTGCCGTAACTCCGCGTGTGCGCGCCTCAGAGGCTGAGCCGGTCTTTGCCGTAACTCAGTGTGCGCGCACCTCAGAGGCGGAGCCAGTCTGTTGCCGTATCTCAGCGTGTACGCGCCTCAGAGGCTGGGCCGGACTTGGCCGTAAGCCGGCGTGTGTGCGCCTCAGAGGCTGAGCCAGTATTCACCATAACTTGAGCAGTCGCATCGGGTCTCGGAGAAACGGGGTCAAGTCAGAGGCTGCAAGAGAGTGTTAGAAATGAACCCAGTCTACGGGAAACATGCAGAGGTTAGCAAAGTCAGACAGCCAAGGAGTAATCAAAACACAGTTTATTCACAATTAATAAAAGACAGATCAATTTAACCAAATATAACATTAATGTAATTGGCCCATAGGAATGAATGGGTAGAACTTTGGAACTATGATGTCATCCACTCTAGCTTATTAGAGCAGCAAAAAACCACAATAAAGTGTGATTTCAATGTTAAAATTCACATTTTAAACCATGTGAAACCTCTGAATTAAGTTGAAAAACATATATAAGGGTAGAGGGGACATTGTGGCAGTGAGATCTGCCTTCTAAATGATGTTAAAGACATCATAAAGGAGCACCCTGAAATCCTTCTTTTAAACCATTACAGTGTTTTACAGTATGTGTGGATGGGGCTGGTGATTCGGTGAGAGAGAGAGAGAGAGAGAGAGGGAGAGAGAGAGAGAGAGAGAGAGAGAGAATGAGAGAGAAGCAGAGACTGTGGCAGATATAAGGGTATAACAGGGTAGAGAAGACATTTGGTGATTGGGTGAGAGAGAGAGAAAGAAAGAGAAGCATAGATAGACTAACGAGACTGTCTAGAAGTGAACAAGCACACTTAGCATTTTCTCTGCGGAAATGCAGTCTAGTTTAATACTGGTATTTTAATTTTAACTTGTTAATTATTTTCTTACTGTCCTGGAGTAACTGTAACAACATAATTTCCTCAGGGATTAATAAAGTATTCTGAATCTGATTTAAAATAGGTTTCAGTTAAATAAGCTGTGTTATTCACTTGTGCTTTTGTAGGAAATTAATCACCATGGGGGAAATTAGCTTAGTACAACAAAAAGGATATACAGAAAGAAGTCTAATTACATAAAAATAAAAGAACCTGAATATATACATGTTATAACAAATGTACAGTATATACAGAATAGAATTCCTTATTGGTGAAATTGTCTTTTTGCTCACTCACTCTTCCTGAGACACACAGATATTTAGGTGAGTGTAAGTTTTGGTGCTAGCGGGCAGGGTCAGTCGGTGCCTTAATCAGGGGTAAGGGCCTTGCTCAAGTGCCCCAATGGCATTACTCAGCTGACCATGGGATTTGAACCGCTGATCTTCCAATCACCTAACCACTTACCGCAACCAAGTAATATAAAATACAAAAAAATATCACTTGGCGAGAGAGAATTGATAAACATGTAAACACCACAAGTACATAAACAATCAAAAATAATAATAACATGCAAAATATACTTAAGTCTGCAATATAGTCATATGCTGCCAGGCGTCATCAGTAACACAATCCACAGTCTCATAGTGAGGGTCGGTAGAGATACTGTCACAC
>JAODKC010000001.1:29617886-29630228 GCA_026777985.1 Mormyrops attenuatus
TTCCCCAGTCCGGTCATTGTATTGTGACGTCCCTGTTTGCTGCTTGTCTTAATGGTCGCCTTGTGAATAAACCCCGTTTTCCCGATCCCCGGCTCCCTGCTCCTGCTTCCTCCGTGAAAGGCGTAACAGCTGACATCATTTCAGTGATTCTCTCATTAACACAGAGATGAATCTGTCATGCTGATTGAGTGAGAATAGCAGACTGGATGCTTTAGAAGGAGGGCGGTGCTTGAAATTATTGTTCTTCCTCTGTTAACCATGGTTACCTGCAAGCAAACACATGCAGTCATCATAGCTTTGCACAAAAAGGGCTTCACAGGTAAGGATATTGGTGCGAGTAAGACTGCACCTAAATCACCCGACCGAAAGTCCCTCTCCATGGCCTCACCAAACTCCTCCCACACCCAAGTTTTTGCTTCAGCAACTGCCAAAGCTGCTTTCCACTTGCTAACATGGACAGAGTGTGTAACAGTGCATGTCTGACATCCTATTAACTGGTGTTATGTTGATGTCATGGTCAAATTCTAGGCTGTCCTGTAACCTTTAATGCATTTTCATCCCAAGAAACTGAGCAGTATTTAATGTCCCTTGTAGAAAGAATGCCTCAAATGTTGTCTGCTGTTATAACTGCTAGAGGGGGTTACTTTGATGAATCAAAGTGTATTAGGATGAATTCACCGACGATTACGTCACCCACGTGGCATGGGATTAAACCTTTTACTGTGATAGTCTGGGAAGTTGTGATTATGGATTAACTCTGATCCAGTTTGGACTAATCGTCCTGAAATTCAGATACATCGTCCATGATTCACCCAGAATATTATTGAACTGTACAAACATGTTATTTTTTTTTACCGATTACCTGTACAACCTATTGTTTCACGAACAACTCGTGTCTCATAAAAAGAAGCCAGGATGCTTATCTGGTCGATTAGATCGGCGTGCGGAATGCTTATCTTGGTTTCGGGAGACCGGGGAGGGTTGGTATGCATATCTTGTCTTCAGGATGGCTGGGGGGCATTGCGCAAGGACACCTGTCCTAGGGGAATTGTCTTATTATCTCTAAAATCATTTCGCAAGCAGCATCACTCGGACAAAAGGGGGAATTTGCGACCATGTTGCCTGAGGGGAAGGGGTGAGCCTGGCCAGCTCGTCCCCTGCCCGCACGCAACACTAAATTTAGTATAAAAGAAGGGGGAGATCCCAGTACTGACCGGAGCTCAGCCGTGTTATAGAGCGCGCATCGCCCGGCACTTTCTCGGGACTCACGTGTTGGTCTCCTGCCGGGACTGAGTCCGTGTGTGAGTCCGTGTGTGAAGGTGGGTGATGATGGCACGTCCGAGTGTAAATAGTTTTGCAGCTGCTTGTATGTTTCATTGATTGTGGGGACTAATTATCACAGCTCGTGATAATAATTCGCATTATCTATATTTTATCGTTTCTTTTCTATATATATATATATATATATATATATTCATTCGTATGATGCATACTATTCTATATTCCTTGTAGTACGAGGTTATTTTGCATTGCTTTCGATACGATAGCTTGGTATTGATGTTAATGCGAGGTTACTTTGTATTACTTATTAAAGTGTTTTTGAGTGAACCTAAGCGTGCCTGTTTGTTCCTTCGAGAGCCCTATATCCCTCTCACATCCATTTTAAGACACACAGACATGACATTTTTCTTGCTAATAAAAGGTACTCAAATGGTGAATATACTGTAAATTTGTTAGCAAAGAATATTGAGTGTATTTTTAGCAAATGTTAAGTGAGTAACACGCAAATGTAGAAAATCTCAGTGTATGAAAAAAAACTTTTGACTGGTAGTATGTACGACTAGTAATTTCACACCCCTTCGGTATATCCATGATGAACTAGTGTGCATGCAGCAAGTTTGTGGGCACAATGGCAGTATAAGGCATGCTGGATAAGATCCCAGTCTATTGCAGGACACATATTGGGCAATACAGCAATTTAGAGAGGTCAGTTAGCTTATGAGAAATGCGCTAAAGCGAGTGAGAGAAATTGTAGCATCCTGTGTGGCACCATTAAAAGGACGTGAAGGCTGTGGCTGATGATGATAGAAATCTCAAACTGAAGGTCACACCCTGTGTTTTTTTGCAAAATGGGTGAGGACAATGTATTCTTAAAATGGTTTATCAAAGAGAATCAGGACAGAAAAGGATAAAACACAAGCAAAGAGCAATAACAAACAGGGAAAAATAAAGAATAAAAACTAAAGAAACCACAAAGTAACTGGGCTAAACAGGGAGCAGGACTAGGAAGCTAAGCACAGCTTCAAAATGCACAGTAACATGAACAATGACTGACTAAGGAACAGAAACAGGGCAAGCACTTAAATCTACCACTAACGAGACATAACGCAAGACGGGGGAACCATAACTCAATTAACCAATCACAGCACGGCAAGTGACAGGTGGAACACTTACAATTAACAAGCAGAGGAAACCAGGATATATTAACCAGCACTGCGGCAACTACACAAGGAGAGACTAAACAAATACAAGCAAAACCTAAACCAACTACACAGGGTAGGGTAGACTATACACAGGGACACAAAGCAAAGACTGAGGAAAAACATCATCAAAGCCAAAATAAATGAAAGTACCGGAGGGGTTCAGCCTCACACCCGAGCATCCAGAGCAGGTTCATAGGCCTTTTAGGCAGGGATACAGCCTGGATGGGCACAAACACACTTACATGTACAATCACTCACTATGGGTAATTTAAAGATGCCAGTTTGCCTAGCATGTCTTTTGGACTACAGCATTAATTGTTTTATGAGAAATATGCTAAAGCAAGTGAGAAAAACTGTAATATCATGTCCTTAATATGATGCCACACAAGAAGGTTATGACCTCTTTCCAGCTCCGTTCTAGTTAATCCTGAAAAGAAAACTGCCAGTAAAACATTCCTTCATTTCTCAGTCCACAAAGTCTCTTGGTTCAGTTGCCATTGGTACTGGTGAGAATCAGTGTTGAATCTCTGCTACAACCACTGTCACCACCACTGCAGCCATCAGTCACTTCACACCTCCTCCACCCTTCACCCTTCACACACTGTGAAATAAGAAGATGTTCACAAACTCTTCACAACACACAGAACATCAGGATAGCAGCAGGCCCTAATGGTGTATCACCTGCCACTGCATGGACCTGTTAGCCCCGGTCTTCACTGCGATATTCAACACCTCCCTGCAGTCTTGCAAGGTCCCGAACTGCTTCATGGTTGCCACTATTGTTCCAGTTCCCAAGAAAGAAAAGATCACTGGCCTCAATAACTAGCAACCAATCGCTTTGACGTCAGTGATCATGAAACCTTCAAACGTCTGATGCTGGCATACCTCAAGGAGATCACTGACCCCCCTCCTTGCCCCTCTACAATTTGCCTACAATTTTGTTCCCTTGTGTTTCAATTGTATCAGTTTTCTAGTCCCTGTGTTTTCATTTGTATTCAGTTTTGGTTTTTACCTGTCTGTTATTCCATTCGTTAGATTCTGTTTCCTAGTTTGAGTTTCATGTTTTAGTTTATTAGCTTCACCTGTTGCCTGTTTTACTAGTCCTTGTTAATTAGTCTCACCTGTCCTGTGTTAGTCTCATTACCCCTTAGTATTAAAGTCCCTGCCTCAGTTCAGTTCCCTAGTGGTTCACTGTTTGTATGTTGTTGAAGGTCTCTATGGCACTGATGTATATCTGTTGTGTTATTTGTTACCTACCTATTTTGAGTGTCTTCAGTTTTGTTTAATAAACCCCTAAATTTCTGTAAGCTACCAGTGGGTCGTCCACCCTCCTATCTGTCTGCATCATGCTATGCTGTCGCCTCAATTCTGCCTTGACAGTAGCCGTTGGTGGCTTACCAACTTCCTGATACATAGGATGTGGTTTGTGAGGCTTGGCCCCCATCTTACTGATCCGATGTCCATCAGCACAAGTTCCCCTCAGGGCTGTGTCCTCCCACCCCTCCTGTCTTCAGTATACACAAATGACTGACAGAAATGTCACAAACTGAAGGTCACACCCTGTGCTTTTTATTTTTGCAAATTGTCTGAGGACAATGTACTCTTTTATCTCTTGCATATTTGTAAACAATAATAAAATAATGATTCTCACATGCTATTAGCTTATTTCACATATATTGTGCAACACTGGAGCTGAGCCAACGTTGTTACCCACTGACTCCACAATGCGTGCATATAAAGAGAGAGAAGTCCTGCTGCATGCCATTTTATGCACCTCTTTTTTACAGAGTTGTTTTTGCACATGTGGCCTTCCTGTTAGCTTTAACAAGTCTTATCATCCCACTCTGTCCTCTCTCATTAAAAAGGTATTTTCAGGCACTGAAGTACTGTTGACTGCATGTTGGTTTCTTCACCACAAACTCTAAACACTGCAGTAGAAGGGGGATTTAAGTGGGATGAGGGGTGCAGAGATGTGAGGGGAGCAAAGGGCTGGGGGAACTGCTGTGGGAAGGAATATGGCAAGTTACTCCAGAGAAGACAAGGCCAATGGACACCATGGGGGTGACCATACCTGCTGCAGTGCATTGTGGGGCTACCCACCTTCCATACATTAAGTAGTTATTACTTAGTATTAACAGACTGCTATCCTCCTGGGGTTACAAACTAGTGGTAAGTAGTGTGACAGTAGTGTGTCCTGGAAAGAACTAGGAAACATGCACACATTCAAGACTCAAGAGGTTTATTCATCACGTACACAGTTGTACACATACAACATGTAATGGAATGTAACCCTGGTCACTCCGAGCAGCTGTGCATGATAACAAATATATATATATATATAGGGTGTAAATGTAAATATAAATGGTCATAAGGCTGTGGAAGCGTTTGCCTGAATTCAGCAGGCAAAACAGAGAGTTATTGGGGTGGGATGGGTCCTCGAAGATTTTTGTTGCTCTGGTCCTACAGCGGCTGGTGTAAATGTCTCGCAGGGAGGGCAAGGCAGATCTGGTACAGCGCTCAGCTGCTCTAACCACCCTCTGCAGGGCTTTCCGGTCCTGGTCAGAGCAGTTCCCGAACCACAATGTAATGCTTATGGTCAGGATGCTCTCCATGGCAGCTGAGTAGAAGCCCTTAAGGACAGCAGGAGAGACCTTAAACCTCTTCAGCTGCCTCGCCTTGCTGACCAGAGTACGTGCGTGTGTGGACCAGGTGATGTCCTCCTGTAGGTGGACGCCAAGGTATTTGAAGGTGCTCACCTTCTCCACTGTAGCACCATTGATGTGGGCAGGTGTGTACGAGCCCTGCTGCCTCCTGTAGTCCACAATCAGTTCCGTTGTTTTGCTGACGTTCAGTTGGAGGTCGGATTCTGGCACCATCTTTCCAGGTTCTCCACTTCCTTCAAGTAGGCCGACTCATCATTGTTGGAGATGAGGCTGAGCACTACTGTGTCGTCAGCTAATTTCACATAGGAATTTGAGCTGAGTGTGGCAACACAGTCGTAGGTGTAGAGGGTGTACACCATTGGGCTCTAACACAGCCTTGCGGAGCTCCTGTGTTGAGGGTGCTTGCGCTGGATACACAGTTGCCTACTCTCACCACCTGGGGTCTTCCTGTAAGAAAATCCAGAATCCATCTGCTCAGCTGGTCACTCAGTCCTAGATCCCTCAGCTTGGTGAACAGTCTGAGGGGGACTATGGTATTGAATGCTGAGCTGTAGTCTATAAACAGCATTCTCACATAATTCCCCCTCTTTCCATCCACATGAGTAAGGGTAGTCTGTAGGACATGAGAGATGGCATCCTCAGTGGATCTATTGGTGCGGTAGGCAAATTGCAGTGGATTGATGGAGTTAGGGATGGAAGAACAGATGAAGTTCTTAACAAGTCTCTCAAACACCTTCATGACAAGGGTGTCCTCGCTCTGGCGTCCCCTGCTCGCCTGCCAGCGGCTCTGGTGTGCGCTTCTGGGCAACAGCGTGCCTGGTGCCCTTCTCACCAGCAGCACCAGCAGATGAGCTTTGCATCCCTCGTCGTCCTCCTTGCCTGCCGCCACTTCTTAGCTGTCTCAAGGTCTGCCAGGCTGGAGCAGGCTAGCCGGATGATGTAGATCAGTGCCCACTCCAGCTGCGGCAGTGGAATTTCTTCTGGGATCCCACTTCTGACACCAATGTAGTGCCAGGCAGACTGAGGTATCGCGACACTGAGGTCCGCCGGAACAGAATCCACTCTTTATTCTAGTCCTGAACAGGACCATAACAGGCACCCAACAAGCACCAAACCCAAATACACACAGCAGAAACACAAGGTAGTCAGACGCCGAACTGTAAGGTGCAAACACGATGGGAGGGTTATAAAAAGCTAAGAACACACGAGGATTGGATTGGGTACACACAAAATGCGAGTAACATATATGCAACGATCGGGAAGGCAACTGTAACCATAACAACACTACAAGGGCTATTTATAAATACAAACAGGGGCTATTTACATTGTCTGTGAGCATGCTGACCCCCAAACATGACCAGCAGAGGCAGCAGCATGAAGCTACTGTCCTCAGTTGTAAGGAGGGGTCCCACAGCTGGGAGCCCCAGCGTTACAAGACTGCCCATAGGTCAGTGTTCCCTGTGAAGGGTTGGCACCCCCATTGTGGGTTATTACAAGCCTTTTGACTATAGCTTTTGAGATACACTTCAGATCCACTTTGACCCTGAGTGGTACATGCGGGTATAGAGGATGGATAACTTAACTTGCAGTTCAACTTAACTGTTTAGTACTCCACCATGGAGTAAAATGTATCAGTTTCAGAGGGTATTATTTTTTAAATTCTACAGTAAAATATCTTCAAACTCTGGGTATAGTAACGTTTACTGTCTCAGACGATATTAAGCTTCTGAACAGACGTTTTGATTTTGACCAGGTAAATTGCTGTGAATATGGCAAAACATGTATTACGTCTGTTTAAGGTGGGACAGATTTTGCAAATAATAAACTGCAAAATAAGAAACCAATTTCAGCCTCGTCCAAAGTTCTGACTCCACCGCCCTGTACACCCCATCCCCCAAACGCACATACATATGCGTGCGTATAGGAATAGGAGAGCTGCTGCTGTTGACCTACGCGTCAATCAGATTGCAACCAAATTCCTAGCTGTCCACCATGGTCAGGGTCTGGAGCTCCCTGAGATCTGTTCCTCATTCGTGATCAAGTTAAAGTACTAGCCCCCATCCATTTAACATCTTCTAGCTGTACTTGTGGCAGATGCACCAGAGACTGGGTGAACTCCACGAGAAAGTATTAATCTCAACATTATCTTTTTTCAGTTAACTAGTGTTGAACTTCCACTAAGGAAATGAAGAGAACCTGCTTTGAGTCAGAACAGAAGTTGCCTGATGTCATGTGGAGTCAGTCATTCAGCACCCTGGGAGCAGTACCTTATATTATAGGTATATTGTTGCTGGAGACAGGGATTTGAACCAACAACCTTTTGGGTGGAAGGGCACTTCCCTAACCATTAGGCCACCACTACACTATCACACTTATACCTGCACTAAATGCAATTTTACTTTATAAAATGGGACTTTGCTAATTTGGACTTCATTTGCCAGCCCCAGGAGGTTGGACTTTAAGTCTGGTTCCTCTGAAAGGATTTTTCCTGCCAGAGTTTTTCGTTGCCACAGTTGCCTCTAGCCTGCTCTCTGGGGGCATCGAGCAGGGACAAGGTAAAGCACTTTGAGACAATGCAATGTTGTGCTATATAAATAAAATTGAGTTGAATTCTACGTGATTTTTGACTCTTTGCCTACTTGTGGACCATGATCTGAGAATTAACCCTGTTACTCCTGCATCTAGATCCTGTCCCAGAGCAGTAATCACACCAGCCATACCTGGGAAGCCTTAGCTCTTCCTAATTGGTGAAGAGTCTTCAGTACATGGTAAGTGTCAAAACCAAGATCTAGTACAAGAATCTCACTTGCCGTTAATTAAACACCACATGCAACCTGGAGTCATTAAAACATTCTCACAGAAACGTGTATAAATGTCTGCACTGGGCTGGTGTCCCGTCCTGCCTTGCACCTGTAGGTTATGAGGTTCCCCATGCCTGTGACCCTGCATAGGACAAGCAGGTGTAGAAGATGGAAGGATAGATATCTAAATATCCAGTGATACTAGACAACAATTCACCAGCAGGGGGCCCCTGTTTACTGCTTTATATTGACATCTACCAGAAGCTAGTAATCACAAAATGTATGTTTAGTTAAACTCAAAAGGTATTGCATTCCTTGTCCCCTGAACAGCAGTTCTGAGGTCCAACATTTTTTACACCAGATATCAATTACTGACATTTTTAAAAAATAATTTAAAATTAATTCACAGACATTCTTAAGTTGTTCCAAATTTGTTATAACAACATATGGCAGAAGATGATGAGGCTTTAACCCTAATCAAAGACCCAAAATTCATGATCAATAGGAAACAAAACAGAGAACGTGAGCAAGAAAAAAGTGGTGAAAACAGTCAAAAAAGCTAAAAGTAGTATTCTGTACTGACACATCAATGTCGCAGATGCAAATCTATATAAATAAATAAGTGGAAAAGGCTGACAGATCCATATGACACATTATCAGGCACACTTTTAACAGATTTTTTTTTTAAGAAGGACAGGGTTTGTTCATTCATACACCCTAAATCAAGGTTCTCAAACTGCAGTCCCAAAGGGCCAGAGCCCTGTGTAGCTTAGTTCTTTCCCTGTTCCAACAGAAATGATTCAACTCAAGAGCTGTGTGGTAATTAAGTAAGTAGTTGAATCAGGTGTGTTGAATGAGGGTAAACCAAAAACTGTGCAGGGCTCTGGCCCCCCAGGACTGGAGTTTGAGACCCCTGCCCTAAATGATGATGAGCTATTAACCAACTAACCAGTTCAAATGGCTAAGTATTGGACTTGTCCCCAACCTCCCCAGCTCTTACAGATGCAAGTTCACCTTAAGAATACATTTTCACTGTTATTTGGAGATATGAAAATAAGGTTTCTGCTGTTAGCGAAAAATTGGTTTACTAAAGATGCCGATTGTTAAAATGAGTTTTCTCATAAATGTCAGTCATTGTTATGACATCAGTAGTAGGCCTATTTAGCTTGACGTTTCGGATTCAGCTGAATCCAGTGCTTTTTATGGGTTCACTTGATAAATGGTACCGAGTAAGTTGCCATGTCAAAGATTACCGCAATGACACACTAATGAATAGAACAATTAATTTAAATCACCATTTCTCCATGATTTGTACCATAATAACCCTTGTTTTTGTACTTTCTCTGACAATATATTGATCCATCACGCCGATTTTTAACATCCCCATCATGATAAATGACCAAATATGTATGTAATAAGTATAAATCTCGATAGAAAGAAAAATTGATGCAACCCTGATGATTCTTTTGTCTATGCTTTCAGAGCATAGGAACGCTAGTATAATTTCTGAATAAGATGCAAGCTGTCTTCTGTGGATGCAAACTGGACCAAATCATCTGCTTATCCTCATCGCCGTCCTTCCCAGTTGCATTGCCAAAACACCTGAAGAAAATAACATAAGCTACAGTAAAAATCATGGCTTCCATAATACCATAATAAGACTTGCATTAAATAAACTGAACAGGAAGGGACAGTTCTTCAGTCGATTAAATTTCATGTATCTGCTACTATGAAACCTTGGCGGTGTTTTATAAGCCCATATGTCTCTTGCCATCACCTGACATGTTGTGGGAACATTTTTCATGTTACTTAGGAAAGGGCCCATTAGTTTGCTTATATTTAATACACATTAATTTATAGACATTCTAATTAAACATTTTATGTTAAATGTGTCCATTCAGGCCATAATGCTTGGACCCCATTGGTATGATTAAAGATCACTTAATGTAGAAGAGATTGCCTTTATTTGTCGTTGTACAAAGAGGTTAGAGTAAAGCTAGGGGTTAGACATTTACCTGGGGCCCGTAGAACAGCTGAGCCTAAGAACTTTGTCCAGGGGCCAAATGACAATATGATCACAGGATTTGAAGCGGTGACCTTTGAATTACAGTCATACACTGCCCCTGTGGGGGCATTCAGCCCCCAGCTAGTGTGTTTAGGGCAGGAGTCCCCAAGGGCGAAATTCCATTAGCAATACAAAGTCAACGGCCACTGCATCCAAAAAAAACTGGGGGTAGGTTTGGGGTGTTCCCGATGGTTAAATTTGACGAGCTGGGGGGTCAGATTCAATTGTATTTTGAACCAGAGTCCACCAGTTGGTGACAAATGGTTTAGGGCAGTACCACTACCGTCACGGAATGCTGATTCTGCTGGAACTAGGCCCTCAGAAGAGCTACTCGCCTTCACATGCCCACGTAAATGTCTGCCTTATGTTTCTCTTTGAGTTTGTTTAATACTGCGGTGGCACAGAAGAGAGAAGCACAACAGGCTTGATTGTTGTTTATTAACTATTGGAGTCCATATAAAAGACAGACAGTCAAAGATGAAATTAGACCAGCCTGTAAAGGACAAGCAACAGCAGCAGCAATCATGGCTAAAAGTGGAGCTGCTTCACTGTTTTTGTGACACTGATTAGCATTTATCTATTCTACCTGGCTTCTGATGAGCCACACCTGTTCCTGGTATTTACCTGAAAAATGGTGTGACTCATCAGAAGCCAGGTAGGATAGAAAACCTTCTGTACAGTAGCTCTCCAGGACCGGAGATGGAGACCCCTGGTGTATGGTGTCTAGGGACTGGGGGCACAACACAGAGAAAATATGCACCCACACACAGAAAAGGGCAGGAGTTACACCCCCAACTCTGGACCTTTGAGGCAACTGTGCTACCCACTTACACATCATGTAAATTTGGTACATTTGGTGTGTTGGGTTGGGGTAAAGGGTGTATTTTTTTGAGATGCTTGTTGAGAGCATTGTTTTTGTGTATGTTTAAAAATTATGTTTTAAATATTTTATTAACTGCCCTGCTCTATTTGGAATGTATGCTTTCCTTTTATGGAGTGTTGAAATTGCTATATTTGGTTAACATTTGGTTAACCACTGCCCACACTGACACAGAGAAAGTGAATCCTTCAACTGTTAACTAAACGTCTACAGCAGGTAATAAAATTTGTAATAAAAGTGTGAGTCTAACATTTTTAAACTCCATCAACCGATCCATCCTCAATTGTAGTAATAGAACTTCAAAAATACATTTCTGTCTAACGCCAACAAACTCTATCTCCCTCTTGATGACCGCCAAATGTTTCCAAGCCAACTGGCAAGTATAATCCCTCCAGTATGTTCCTGAGTCTGTCCCCAGCGATCTGGCCAATGGGAGGTTTCTGGAACCACTTCCTTGGGTGCCAATGAGGTGGCATCATTCGATGTCAGGACCATCCACAGTTCCCCGCTCTCGATCTGAGGGAACAGCAGCTCTGCTTCAAACTTACTTCATATATTCAAGCTCCGATTAAGTCCAGCAACATTTTGAGAAACTTCATTTTAGCCTCTTAATCTCATTTAAATTTTATTAACATAGCGGATTTTAGCTTTTTTTTTTTCTTTTAAAGAAAATAGGGTCAAACAGCCCCTGGAGGCCCAATGGTGAAATCACTCTACCAGCCTTGGGATTTTAACCAGCAACCTTCAAATCACGAGTGTCCTATCTGGCTGAGCCATACATTGCCCCCAAAGGAATTTAGTGACTTTGTTCAGTCATTACTCACAACTTATAATAGGTGAGGAGAGTAAACCAGTAAGCCTTGTCTGCTACCCCACCATAGACCTGCTCAGTGCCCTCAAAACTACTACTGCATGCTTTCAGGTCCTAAGATTTGTGTGTGTATACTTGGCACAAATGTAGTTTTTTAGAACGGACCTTGGCCTCAAGCAAAGCTGCCTTCTGATACAGAACAGGCCATGCAGCTCAGAAATAAGAGGATTTCTCCTTTCAGATGAGAAGGGAGCGTCTACCCTTACTAAACCATTTTAGGAACCTCAGTGTAATGTTTTATGTGTTTTACTTGAACTAACACATTAATATTACTGGAATAACAACATAAACTCCAGGCTATGGCAGAACATGTTTTTTACTTTTTTCACTTCCTCTCACATGAACATTTCCTGAAATACACAATGGCTTCTGGGTAGTGTGGCTGAACACTGAGGATACTACACTCTGGAGAGTGTTGACTCTTCAGTGCTATTTATTATGCTGTCCCATATGGAAAAGTTTTGTTAAAAACATCTGTGATTCTTATATGTTCCAATGTTCCACTTATATGTTGCAAAAACCACATATACAAAATGCATAATATTTGTGTATTTACAATCATATATGTTATATATGTCC
>JAODKC010000001.1:29647151-29665564 GCA_026777985.1 Mormyrops attenuatus
GGGTTAGGTTTTTAGAGTTGGGGTGAGGGTTAGGGTTAGGGCTATCGATTAGCACTACGGTAGCCTACCTCGAAAAATTAGCTCAAGTCGTGTCAGATCAGCGACCTATCGATCATTTAGAGACAGGCATGCATTCTACGGCAGGGATGCCTTTTTCGGCATAACACCGGGATATACTAATAGACTAATAGACGGCGCTACATTATGTTTATTTATATCACCATCTTTTGAATACCTCTTTTGAAGTAAAAAATTATTGTGGATGAACAAACATACTTATTAAGTATCCCGTATTTTCTTTAATCTCGTTTTAGTTTGTTCCCGTCATTGTTTTTCACACATGATAACAAATTCGAGCTGCAGTTTTAGGCTTACACTATACGTGGTCACCTATTCTGTAGGAAAGTAAACTGTGCGCGCAAAATAGAGAAAAAGAGAAAAGAGATGGAAGTAAGTATTTTCTGAATGTCAACAGTAACATTATGTAACTGTAGTACAGTACATGAGGAAAAAAACAACCTTTGTTACAATTGCAAGAGCTGTGTTTTCTTTTGCTCCAGCCAGCAGAGTCAAGCCAGTATCAGATTCAAGTGGTAAATGGTGCGTAACTGTTAAAATTTGTACTAGCAAGACAAATATTTATTCTTGATGGCAAAATGTCTTTATTAAGAGCAGCAGCAATTAGCGACCAAGCCAGTCTGTTCTTAGTACCTTGGAGAGCGTGTCTACAACCCATTCTAATAGGAAAAAATAAAATAGCATGTAAATATTGAAACAAAGTGTATAGACTGTATGACGAACTGCACAACTTTCATATGAAATCACTCTTTAGCTCGTATTTATACTATATAGGCCTATATAATGTTGCCTTCAGTTCAGTTTCATATAGACCAGGGGTGTCAAACTCCAATTCTGGAGGGCTGGAGCCCTGTGTAGCTTAGTTCTTTCCCTGTTCCATCACAAATGATACAGCTCAAGAGTTGTATGGTAATTAGCACAAGGAGGTGCAAGGAATTGAATCAGGTGTACAATGAGGGGAAACCCAAAAATGTGTAGGGCTCCGGCCCTCCAGGACTGGACTTTGACACCCCTGATATAGACACTTAAGAGAATGTATTGAATTTATGTCAAATTAGCATATGCAGTTACAAACTATGTATTTCCCACAGAATAAGTAATATAGCCTTACCACAATTCTATATGTCTGGATGGATTGCATTTTCTTTCAAAACTGATGATAACTTTTGGTCTTGGTTATTTTGGTAAATGTTAGGTAATGATATTTAATATGTATTTCATAAGAAGAGTAACTTATCTTGCATAGTTAGGGTACCAATTTGTTCAAGTGAACAGCTATTTCACTGAATTCACCAGAGTGAAGTACTGTGTCCCACAAGGATTAGAGCTGTACCCAATGTTGTTTATTTTGTATATAGTGTCACTTGGTAATGGTGTTGCTATAAATATCACTCAAACCAGGTGAGCTGTCACAATTGTCAAAGACTGAAGACTGTTTATTATTAGGATCACCATACATCTGGGTTTCTTCGGACATGTCTTGGTTTTGGGCTCCTGTCCAGGCATCCGGGTGGTTTTTCAAAAATCTGCGGTTTAGTGTTGCAACCTGTATAACCTAATGTTGCAAGTTACAGTGGAGTATCAAATGAATGAAAATGCAACAATTTTCAACATACGACAGCCCCTCAGTATCATCACACAGCATTTGCAAGGCTCATGCACACGTTTACTTAAAAAAGATAACAATATGCACATCCCTGTGGGACCCCACTGGAGAGAGGAGAAAAGGAGGATCTATAGTCCCCAAGACCAACACAGAGAGTTCGGTCTGCCAAATAGGATATGAACCAATTCAGTGCTACGTCCTTTACACCCACCCACTGTTCCTAACATCATGATCCAAAGCACAAGAATAACACAGTCACCAGAGTCGGTAGCTAAAAATATATCATTATTATTATTATTATTAGATGTGAGAAGCTGCATAGCCATTAACTTCCTCTTACTAAACCCAGATGAAATAGAAGTACTGTTTACTTGGCCCAAGGCAGCTAGAGCTGAGTTTGCTGAAGAAACTTGATGATTTTACTGTTAAACATCTTGAGCTTGGGGGTGGCATGGTGGCATAGTGGTTAGTGCTATTGCCTCACACCGCTAGGACTGGGGTTTGAGTCTCTGTCATGGCTTCCAGTGTGTAGTTTACCTATTCTGTCTGTGTCATCGTGGTGTTTCGTCCAGATACTCTGGTTTCACTTCCACAGTACAAAAAAAATTGGGGTTAATTGAAGTTACTAAATTGCCCAGCTTCCTGCAAGGGGTTTGTGCCCCATGTGGGGTTACTCCCTGCCTTGTGCCCATAGGTTCCAGACCCCCTACAACCCTGAAGAGGACAAGTGGTTGCAGAAAATGGAGGAATTGAAATTGCCCATCCTTGGTTGTTCCCTGCCTTGCACCTGTAGCCTCTGGGATAGGGTCCAGATCTGAATATGAAATGGTTGGGTGGACACCTTGGTCTCATAGTTGATTCAGACTTATCTTTGGATGTACATCTATTTATTTATTTTAGCAGATGCTTTTATTCAGAGCCATATACAGTTGAGAAAACAGGGTCAGGCAGTCCCTGGAGCAATTGAGGGTTCTGGCCACAGGGTTTGAAACTACGACCTTCTGAACACAGACACAGACTCTTAATCTTCAAAGCCACATATCACCCCACATAAAACCTAGAGACAACCCAAATGGGACTCAACCCATAGGCAGCTCTAGCCCATATTTAGGTGGGGCCTCAACCCCCTATCCTTTGTTTATAAACCCTCTGTCTTGGTTTGATTTCTTCCATATTATCATATATATTTTGTATCCCCCTCCTCGCTAACTTTATTGTGTGTGTGTGTGGGGGGGTCTTATTTCTTCAGGGGTCAAATCCTAGAATCACCTCTAACTTGACAATCCCCAGAAAAGCCGATACCTTATTGTTTAGCTTGCTGGGTCGCGTAATTTGAAATGTTGATAGAACAGTAGTATTCTGCCTTCTGAGGAATATAGCCAAACTTAAGGAGATGCTGTGCTTCGGTGTTCTAACTAAGCCCCTGAAGAGAATTAATTTTCTGCAGAATCTCGTTTGTGTGACATCATGACCATTGCGACCCTAATCCAGTAATGCAATGTTGTCCTACATTGAGTAACCCAAAGTTTGGCACCGCTTGTTGTAATTGCACACAGCATGTGCCTCTCATTTTATGTGCAAGAGAAGCAAATGTTTTCCCCAGTCTTTGTTGCCTTGGTCTTGCCTGTAGCACCTGTCCCTCTGTGAGCTCGCCCCTTCAGTCTCTCGGTGCTCTGGCCTCTCCATGTCTCAGATTGTATACCTGCTTTATGATGCAAATGTGGGAGACAATTATGGTCCAGTGAGTGCACCATTAACATGATAAAGATCTTTGTTCTTTGACCTCTTTTATACCTGACCTAAATGCACTAGAATTGCTTTCACTGCTTTTCTGCGTCTTGCTTCGCACGAAAATGGAGGGAAGAAGGACAATAACTAAGTGTCTGCATTGTCTCCAAGCATGACAGGCAGTTCAGTTTGAATCATGCAGATCAGGAACCACTAATAGTACAGCGAGTCCTTTAATCCACTAGTGTTCCTCAGCCTTTTGGCTACTATAGAAAATCTACTTTATTTTCCCATTGACACAGTAAAAAAGGAATCTTGGGAAATATAGATTAAGGGAACAGTCAATTTATACGTGTGGAAACAAACAAGCAAACAAACAAATAAAGCAAAATAATCAAACAGTATTTGTACTCACATACAAAAGGCTCCTGATTTGATTTGCTGCTTTGAAATTGTAATTTTGGAGATTTTTGTAAAACTGGCATGTCTGCTAAGCATTAGTTTTTAATCAATGTTGGGGAGTAACTACATGTATTACCCTTACGTAATTAAATAAAATTAATGTAATTGTAATCTGTTACAGCTACTGAGAAAAAATAATACTGGTGATTACAAAGGGAATCTGAATTAATTCTTTTCGGTAAAAAGCTTATGTATAGAATATAACATTCATTTTGTTGCTTTGCGTCTTTTCGCCATATAGAAATGGCTTCTTTTGGCATATTTCCAGACAACGTGGGTCAGCAAAGCTGTTTGGACCGATTTGACTTTTCAGCTTTATTGGCCAATTTACAACATTTGTTAGAAATGTAATCAAAAAGTAATGAAATGTAATAAGTTATGTTACTTTGATGAAGTAATCAAAAATAGTTACATTACTTATTTTTAACAGGGTAACTTGCCATCTGTTACCTATTACATTTCAAAAGTAACCTTCCCAACACTGGTTTTAATTTATATCAAATAAAAACTATATTATTTATACATTCTTTAGAGATTGTTCCCTCCGCAAGGTGCAGAGCTACATTTTTAGTTATGTGTTGCTTTCTATGTTAATGTGGAATGTTTACTTGTATTCCTGTTGCCTCCTGCAATCCAAAAATATTGTTTAAATGAATACTTTATTAAAAGTATATTGATTCCCTACCTCACAAACTATGCTTCCTTAGAAAGTGTCGGT
This sequence comes from Mormyrops attenuatus, assembly GCA_026777985.1. Classification (NCBI taxonomy): domain Eukaryota; kingdom Metazoa; phylum Chordata; class Actinopteri; order Osteoglossiformes; family Mormyridae; genus Mormyrops; species Mormyrops attenuatus. Next base: position 29,651,744 of record JAODKC010000001.1, read on the forward strand.
GCCACCTTTATTCTCCCTGACTAGATAAGTGACTAGCCAAAATGGAGGGATATACCACTCACTTCGGAAATTCTTTTGGCTGTAAATGAACAATGACCTTTTGGGAACACAAGCTACCGGTACTTGACTCCATTACAGAAAAATGGACTTATACGGGCACAAACTAAGTATCTGTGTAATACAAGTGCTGAGCTCGCCAGTAAAATAAACAATCATTTGCTAAATATAATGAGAAGTCACGGGTGTTTTGATAAACTCAGACACAAGACCTCGCTGAACTTTTTAGGAACTCAAGCAATGTTTAGATTAATTTGAGCAGAAGATCCTAATGAATCCTAAATACTAGACTCGTTTGAATCCTGTATCTGAATCTGTGGCAACTCAGAAAAACAAAACATGGAAACTTAAATTAGAGTGCAAACCGTTACAGCTTAGTCTGCCAAAAAAAGCTCTTCCTACATGCTTCTGTATTTCCTATAATCATTAAAACTGTAGCAAGATTTCTTAATTCTCTATTTTTGTGGCATGGTGACTCAGGAGGGATAAATATGGCCTCACATACCTGGGGTTGGGGGTTTGCTGTCTCCCTCTGATCTGCGTATTTGAGGTGGTGTGCTCCAGCAGCCCAAGAACGTGTTGAGGTGAATAAATGTCTCTAAAATGAATGTGTGACATGAGATGGACTGGCATCCAGTTCTGAGTGTATCTTGCCATGTGCCTCCAGTGATAAGCTCCAGGCACACTGTGACCCCAGGCTGGATAAGTGGTTACGGAAGATGAATGGCGATCCTTACATAGACAGTAATGCGTATAATGCAAATATTAGTGGAAATTATAAATGACTGCTTCCCTGCTTTCTTCTCATCAATCGTCATTGTTAAGCACCCTTAACTCTGCATTAATTTCATTGTTGAGCCAATGCTGTTACACAAAGAGCCTATAATTTTTCCTATTATATACAGCTGGATATTTCACTAGAGCAATCCAAGATAAATACTTTGATAAATAAATACTTTCAAGAGCGCTAGAGTCAGGTTTCTTTTGAGACTGGAACTTGTCTGCTATTCCACTTCCCTTAACACTATGCATTTCTTTATTAGCTGCCTACGTCATGCATATCAATCCAGCACACAAGCATTGTCTTGTCACCTTGTTCTAGGACATTAAAATCCAACCATTAATACTCATATTGATAAGGGGCGAGGGCCCAGGTGGGATGGGTTTTGCATCATGTGGTCTGGGCTGAAATAATTTTGTTCATGGGAATTATGCACAGTGGGCCTGCTGTCAGATATAGGGCAGCAAAAATGGTCTTTGCCTCCAGAGTACTGATGCTTATAGAGCAGATGAACTGATTTGGCAAAAGTGAAGCAACCATGTATCTGGGTCAGAATATTGGCATATACGGTACCATAAAGTTTGGACGCACCAAGCCACCTGCAAAGAAGAGTGACAGAGTGTCGCATCACATAACCTGGCAACCTGACCTAAACCCAATAGAAATGGTTTTGGAGGAGTGAAGGAAAAATGGCCAATGTGTCCTTGTGAGACCTTCTTCAGGACAGCTGGAGAAGCATCCAGGAGGTCACCTCATGAAACTGGCATAGAGGAGACAGTAGGGTCAGGCAGTCCCTGGAGCAATTGGGGTTAAGGGCCTTGCTCAGGGGCTGACCATGGGATTTGAACCAGAAATCTTCTAAGTCTCAACCAACCGACAAATCAATTTTTTGTCGCTGCATAATCCCATGTATGTTATTATATAGTTTTGATGTCTTTATTCTAAAATGTAGAGAACAGTACAAATTAACTGGTCTATGGGTAGGTGCGTCCAAACTTCTGACTGGCACTGTATACTTTGGTCACCACTTAACGCTGACAGGACCACCAAGCCACCATGACTGCTCCACCAACCAAGCCCTCACAACCTCCATCATACACATAATGGCAGTATATCTATAAACCGTGCTTTGCAATACATCAGTCACAGTCTATGATTGCCATCCTCAGAAAACTTACTAGGTTAAGGCATGGATGTATCATGTGTACAGATTATATCATCTTAATTCAAAGATGGGCCACTAACCTCCTGATCACCACCTTTCATGTATAGGACCTTCCTAAGATCCTTAAATGCACCATTTGCTGTTGTCCATTTGTAAAAGTCTTACATATTTGGTCCAGCCTCTTAACCAATACTAAGCATTCATAGATTTTCAAATTAATACATGAATCAATATAGCAATACTTTATGAATAGCTAATAGCTTTATTCCTACATAATTGTCATGTTCATTGAAAGAAGCAGTTGGTAGGGTTAGAAGAACTACATATTTGTATGCTCTGTCTGCTCATGATAAGCGTGTGTTGCTGTGAAAATGAAAATACAGTACTGATGTGTGTCATCCTCATTCACCGTTAAGAGGTAGGAAATGCTCCTTAAAGCCAAGTAGAGATGAAAGCAAGGAGGGATGAAAGGTACACAAACAGCCAACTGCTATAATTAGGGTTCAAAACAAGGGTCATCCAATTCAAAGAGCATCTGCCCTCTAGTGTTGCTTAGCCAAGGAGGAATGGAACCAACCATCTATCCAATAGGGCATTTTGCAGCCAGACAAAGGAGATAAAGGACAGAAGGTAAAGTGCGCTTTGGGCTGTATGTGAGCTCTATTTTAAGTTCCTCCTGTTGAAAAGTATTCTACTCCTGAACATTTCATTTTAATGTTAATAATCTGTGAAGTGGGGTGATGTGTGACTCTGAGGGGTAAAAGCTCTGTGCCTGTCACTGGTTCAAATCCCATGGTGGGCAGTGGTTTCACTGGTGGGCCCTTGAGCAAGCACCCTGACCCAAATTGTTGAATTCAGGTGTTACATTCAGATCCATTGTCACAGGTGTATAAAATCAAGAACCTAGCCTCAGCACCTAGCACTTAGGTTTACAAACATTTGTTAAAGAATGGGTCATTCTGAAGTGCTCAGTGAATTCAAGCGCGGTGCTGTCAGTTTGTGAAATTTCTTCCATACTAGATAAGTCATGGTCAACTGTAAGTGGTATTATTTGCAAAGTGGAAGCATTTAGGAACAATTGAAACTCAGCCATAAAGGGTCGCTGAGTGCTTAGGTGCATAGTGTGTAAAAATTGCCAATACTGTGCTGACTCAGTAACTGCAGAGTTCCATCTTCCTCTGGCATTAACTCCAGCACAAAAACTGTGCACCGGGAGCTTCACGGAAGGGGCTTCCACAGCCAAACAGCTGCATGCAAGCCTCACATCACCATGTGCAGTGCATCAGATGGAGTGGTGTACAGCATGCTGCCACTGGATTCTGGAGCAGTGGAAACGTGTTCTGTACAGTGACAAATCATGCTTCACTGTGTGGCCGTCTGATGGAAGAGTCTGGGTTTGGCTGATGCCAGGAAAACGCCACTTGCCTGACTGAATTGTGCCAAATGTGAAGTTTGGTGAAGGAGGGATAATGGTATGCGGTTATTTTTCTGGGGTTGGGGCTTGGCCCCTTAGTTCCAGGGAAGAGAACTCTTAATGTTTCAGCATACCAAGACATTTTGGACAATTCTATGCTTCCAACTTTGTGGGAACAGTTTGGGGAAGGCCATTTTCTGTTCCAGCATGACTGTGCCCCTGTGCACAAAGCAAGGTCCATAAAAACATGGTTAGGTGAATTTGGTGTGGAAGAACTTGACTGGCCCGCACAGACTCCTGACCTCAATCCCATCCAACACCTTTGGGATGAACTAGAATGTAGATTGTGAGATAGGCCTTCATATCCAACATCAGTGCCTGACATCACAAATGCTCTTCTGGATGAATGGGCAAAAATTCCCACAGACACACCCTATAGACTTGTGTAAAGCCTTCCCAGAAGAGTGGCAGCTGTTATAGATGCAAAGGGGGGACCAACTCACAGACTGGAGCCTCTTGACTAGATACATTGCAGAAAATTGGTGGTTTTTTGAGCACAAGTATAGCATTTTTATGGCAGCAGTGCATGCTGACATACCTGGTACCAACAATCATGACTTTGTAATGAGCAATTTAATGTAGGAACTATTTTCTTCTACTGAACTCCACACACCAATTTTATCATTACGCAGATACCCCCAAAGTACTCGTGTCTTTGGCACAGTGATATGATTGGTGTGTGGAGTTCGGTAGGTGAAAATATTTCCTACATTAAACTATTGTCTTATATTCTTTGTTTTTAATAGGCACATATAAAGTTAAGTACCTTGTCCATAGTAGTACATATAGCGCTTGGACAATGAAACTGAAACACCGGGTTTTAGACCGCAATAATTTAGTAGTATGGTGTAGGGCCTCCTTTTGCAGCCAATACAGCATTAATTTATCTTGGGAATGACAAACAAGGTCCTGCACAGTGGCCACAGGGATTTTGAGCCATTCCCCGTGGAGAACTGTGGCCAGGTCATGATGTGATTCTGGTGGAGAGAAACGTTACCTGACTCACTCCTCCAAAACACACAAACACACAGTGACTCAATAATATTCAGATCTGGTGACTGTGCAGGCCATGTGAGATGTTCAGCTTCACGTTCATGTCCATCAAACCACTCTGTCATCAGTCTTGCTGTGTGTATTGGTGCATTATCATCCTGATACATGACATCACCTTCAGGGTTCACTGTTTGAATCGTTGGGTGAATATGGTCCTCCAGAAGAGTTTGTTAGTCTCTGGCAGTAACACACCTACCTAGAACAAGTAGTGAACCAAAACTATCACCGATCCACCCCCATGCTGCACTCTGGGTAAACAACAGTCCAGGTGGTAAGTCTTTTTGGGGCTTCTCCACACCCAGATGTAGGAAAGACAATGAAGGTGGACTCATCATAGAACAATATGTTTCACATTGTCCACAGCCCAAGATTTGTGCTACTGGTACCATTGAAACTAACGTTTGGCATTGGCACAAGTCACCAAAGGTTTGGTTATAGCAGCCCGATCATGAACAGTGACCCTGTGCAGCTCCCAACAAACAGTTGTGGTGGAAACAGGAGAGTTGAAGTGCTCACTTAATTCTGCAGTGAGTTGAGCAGCTGTAGTTTTATATTTTTCGGATACTATCCACTTCAGTTTCATTGTCCAACCCCTGTAAATACCTAAGCAAGGTCCCTCCCCAAAAATGAAAAAGCTACACCCCTATTCTTAACCAATTTACCTGCTGCATTACTATCCTGTCGCTCATCAGTAATTAACACACCAGATCTGTAAAAGACTACTGAGTAGTCAAGATACCTTTCATGTACACACTGTATTCTTTAAATAAAAATCTTCAGAGAACATCAGAATGACGTTAAGTTTTTAAAGCTACATGAATAAATCAGTTTTTCTCATAAAAGTATAATGAGTATAAATGATTTTGTGGAGAAAAAAATAAAAAAGAACAAATTAATTCAGTTCATTACTGCCGCTTCGTTATATATGTACACATATCTAAATACAGATATCTATGTACACACATCCTTATAAGCATCTTGCAGTTCATTCCGAGTCACGTCTACATCCTTCACAGCCTGGATAGACTTGTGGTGGCTGCAAAGATCTCTGTAAGCATACAGCACTAATCTCTCCAGGTGACCTCCACCTCGTCTGTCCTGTACCTGTGGATCACAGGAAGACGTGCAGCGTATGAAGTCATCATAAAATCAATGTGCAAGGCTGCGTGTCTGTAGCTCAGGGGTTGTGTCGAAGCCTCACAAGAGCGTCTGAAATCACAGTGAAATCAATGATATCATACATCATACATGCAAGGATCAACCTGACTTGAAATGATTTACGTCTCATCTTGTGATCTAACACAGGAAGAACTAAAAGAGATTTCAAAAACCTTCATCAGTTAAAAATTTCTATCCTGCAAAGAAAGAAAAATATTCGCATTACTTTACTAACCTGATAGCCACTATGAAAAAGTTGAAAATAAATGACTGTACGTGGAATTGACTTCATGAGGGATAAACCATGACGAACGGCATTACAGCAATTTGGCACTGATTATTTTCATATAAATCGCACACCTCAAAGTGGTTTCTCTTGCTTATACAACGAAACAAACAAAAAAATAGAATAAACTACTCACGGTTCATTTTTCAGCAGAAAATTATTTCAGTTAGCATTTAATAATGTTCCAGTGTGCTCTTAAAAATATAGTCCCTATAAGGATAGAATGTCTGGTCAGGCTACTCACTGGAAGTCCATTAGATTACCATAGAAACCATCAACAGACAGGCGCTTGCATTTTGAAAATCAAGGTAAATTATGCTGATAAGAATGACTGCATATTAATGAGTAAAATGTCACACAGGTTGGATTAACATGTTTATTAAAACATTATGACACCTATATATATAGAGCTGTAGGTAATGCTTTAGATCAGGGGTCTCAAACTCCAGTCCAGGGGGGCCGGAGTCTTGTGTAGCTTAGTTTTTCCCCTGTTCCACCACAAATGAATCAGCTCAAGAGCTGTGTGGTAATTAGTACAAGGAGTTGAATCGGTTGTGTAAAATGAGGGTAAACCAAAAACTGTGTATGGCTCTGGCCGTCCAGGACTGGAGTTTGAGACCCCTGCTTTAGATTAATTGCACCTTCATAATGGATTTATAATGCATTCCCAGAACATTCATAGGTAGCATGTAAGTATACCTTAACATCCTAACTTAACAACTTCATCATCTTTGAGTTCACAGTTGGTTTTTGGCATGTTTTTTGGCTGTTATCATGTATGTCGTTGCCCTGTCTCTGGTTTTGCAGTAGGGTGGTACCTCCGACGTACGTGTTGCAGGTAGTAATTGAGAAGCAATCTGACCAATGGTTGTGTGGGGGGCGTGGACATAATCCACCAATTGTGGAGGGCATGAAGGCGAGAAAGCAAGGTGTCAAAGCAATTGAAATATGCACGTCGAACGGAGGTGGCCAGTCGTATCCAGAAAGGACCGGTGTGTATGCGGGGTTTTTTCTGCATCTCCCTAATTAGATTACTTATTAGCAAACTGATTGGCTGAAGAGTCCTCAAACCTGGGTTCGAATGGCTGACTTAAAGGTTATCATCAAAACCAGCAAACACACTGGACCTTTACAAATAAGACTGCCCACCCCTGACAGAGAAACTCAACACTGGAATCCCCTGAGCAGTGGAGTTACCTTTGAGTCACCCAGGAGTCCGACAGCTCAGTCTGCTGACCTGATCGGAACATTTCCCATCCGGCCTGTGCAATCATTGCCCCATTATCAATGCAGAACCTGGGTATTAAAGAAGTCGATAGGTCCATACTCAGTAAAGAGAAACATTTCCTCATTCAATTCCATTCAGACAGGGCTATGGACATCCTGGGGTTACTCCAGAGAGGGACATCCTGAATAGGAAACCACGTTTACCAAGCCAAACTATATTCACCTCTCATCTGTAGCAAATAGCCGGGCACCCCTTTCTTCACACATGATGCCCATCATCTCCTGTAGACGCAGGTTGCCTAAAAAATATAACAAGAAAGAACAACTATCAAATTGCTGTTACTATAAGTTTACAAAAGCTGCACAGAATATCATAATGCTGATAATGCTGACATGAGTTACTTAAATACTACTGCCCTCTGCTGTCTTTATTAAACTTACAAACGCTAGACATAAGACCACCGCAGCTTTTTCATACACTACGATGTGTTACAATAGTTATTATAACATTATGTGTGTTAGTTATTATAAAGAAAGGTGAATGTGTCTCTATTTTCCACATAAGAATGATTAACAGGATTAAAGTGACTTTGGAATTTCTTTAGTTTCTGCAAAATAGACAATTTCTGAAGTATCTCTGGCTAAGAAATGGATGCTAAGTTGTTGCAGAGAAAGCTGAGAGCAATCCAAAGCATATCGGCACTTATCCACACAGACAGAGCTGGGGCCCCTAAACCTGGTAATGGGAGGCCACAGTGGTAACCACCAGGACAAGCTCACCAACCCACTACCAGGAATAATGAATACTATTCTCATGGTGCATTTTTGAACACAAGTTCAGTAACCTATGAACAATAGAAGTAAAATATGAGCAGTAATACATGACCATCAGTCAGAGAGGACATAGCAGGATTATAGCTCACTGTACCTAGAAACAGAACTGCTCCTGTGTTTAGTGATTGCTTCCATAAACCAATAATAAATCTCAATGTAGTCCCAGTAAAGGGAATCCTAAGCAGTCTCTTCATCTAAGGTCCTTCCCCACAGCCTCTATCTGTGTAGTCCCATTAGATGTGACACAAAGCATCACTCACAGCCCACGCCACCGACGATGAGGACTTCCTGGGAGCCGCAGTGAGCCATGGCCCGCTCTGTGATCTCCACCAACATGGCGAAAAGGGTCTCCTACAAAGCGTGCTGAGATGTGAGCATTCAGTCTGCCTGCGCTCATTATAACAGCTTTTATTGTCACACAGATAAAGCTGATCTGTATGACATATCACTTATACAATTAAATGAGGCTTGCTTTTACTTTAAACATCTTATTACTCTGCACTGTTTTACTGCTGTGTGTGTGTCTGTATGTACGTGCAGTGCGTAAAGGAGAGGCGGTGAGAAGTGAGGGATTCGCTCACCTGAAGAGAGAAGCACAGGTCCTCTGCCGTACACTCTCCAGAACCCAGCATCTTCTGAGCTGCCTCCTACAAGGGTGAATGCGAGTGACCCAATTCACGGTTACGCTGCCACCATGTGGCTGATGAGAGTATTCAGGGAATCATGCTCACTATTCAGACAAATAGTGTCTGCTTTAAAAATCACAAAGCGGTCATATGACCGCTGTTAAGTCCTCCACCTGACATGCTGCTGTCCTCCCGATGGCCCTTTCCTTACCCCACCCCTCTCTTTGTGGCTCACCTCAATGTAGGACAGGATCCCTGAGAATGACACGTCCATACCCTTCACTGTGTATGGAAGCTCGATGTACTCTTTGCCCCTGCCAGCACAGCCAAAGAAATTACACTACATAACTACATGCGAAAAACAGGGTCAAAAGAAACATATGGGTATTTCTTACAGGATTTTAAAAGATTTCTGTATTCAAATCTGTATCATCTGTATGATCATGATATATATTAAATAGCTTTATTAAAATGACATAATTTTTAGCTCTAATTTAATGATTTCCCAAATAGACACTCCACAGAGGTAACCCCTCCCCTACCGCTTCATACTGGGGGCTCTTCATCTGTGCAGGTGTGTGTTTAATAACACATGATGCACTTTTTTGTCAAATTCTCAAATTTGAAGGGAGTTTATCGTTTTTCCATAACCGCTCATGTAGTGCCAGCCAGGCGAATCACGGTAGTAACTCAATGTACAATTATAGCCATAAATCCTATCCTACTGTAACTTAACAGAAACTATAGACGCATAGACACTGCTACTAATCACTTAGACAACAACAGTGCTTCAGGCTGAGAACCAGGACCTGTAGTCAGTGATCAAATACCAAAATGATTTACTGATGTAATGCAATTGTAATTCAGTTATACTTTATGGTCATGTTTAACATGGCTAAACAAGACAGTACGCAAGTCTGGTTTTAATAAACCGATACACGGTAAATAAGCAGGGTTTTACCCATAATGCAGCTGAATACCAGGAGTTACATAAACCTAAATTAAAAAACAATGGCTGAATATTTACATAACTTCGCAGCCTGTGTTTGAAGACTTATAATGCAAAGCTTGGAGTGCATGTACCCGCTTATACCGTGGTTGCTACACATCTGGCTGGCATGTCTGTATAGGAAGACTGGTCTTTGGGCTTAGCAGCAATTTCTAACTAAGGACTGGCTTAGGGTCTTAGCGACAGACTATTTTCGAATTAAGAATGGTGGCTTGGGTCGTAAGTACTGTAACTAAAATACTGGAGGAGACTTGGGTGATATCTAATTTTTGGTATTCGCTAATTTTTGTAATTTTTGGTTTTAAAAGCCAACACTATTCCGGTGTTTTGAAATATTCCAGGATACAGTTTGCTGAAGGGAAATACAGCGGTATGCTGTGTTACCGACATACTGCCAAAGCCGAAATAGTAGTTCTACTGATAAATTCATTTTCAGCTCGTAAACATGAAAATAATGGTCTTCAAGTACAATTGTGTAAGCCAAATGGTAACCATGGTGTAAGTGGGTTAATACACACAAAGCTATGGGCTTTGTTCTTCTGTAGAGACCATTCAGGCTGAGAACTGAGAATCCTGATATAAATGACTGAGTTGAAAAAAAGAAGTCAGGTTTCAGGTAAGAAGCACCTTTACGGTCATTTCAGAAGTTCCACATCAACAAACTTACTTTTTGGCCATCTGCTCAATGTTGTAGCCAGGGCTAGGGTCATTGGAGATCTGCAGAGAATGAGAGATATAACAAATACAATCAAAAAGTTACTGAATTTGTTAGTTGATCTGAGTCCCAAAGTTAATGTGTACAGCCTCTGTTTGGACAAGTTTCTGGAACCATTCAGTCAAGCTTGATCAAAATGGTTAATTGAGTAACCTATAAAAAATTTGATCACGTGAAAAGCGCATCCCACAAACAAAATAGAGCAATTAGGGATTGGGCCCAATGACGGCATCAGCCTGCTAGCCCTGGAACCAAGCCAGCGACCTTACGATCAAACCCAGGCCAAGATGGTGAGTACACCAAGTCCTGCCCAATAGATCACCAGCCACTCCAATCATGACTGATTATTGCCCAACAAGAAAAAAATCTAATTTCTTCATAACTCTCAGAAATGTTAAAAATCCAAGGTATAAACTGTATGAATAATGAAATTAAGAATAAAACTGTATGAATGTCACTTGAGTGTCATATAAGAACAAAGTATCAACAAACCGACATAAGAACCAGAATGCACGACACAGTACAGGAGCTGAAAAAAAAAACAGGTGAATGTAGAGCTACCTTAATTACTCTGGCAAATCTGTCAAGGCAGTTTCCAACGGCGATGTCAATGGTCTCCCCGAATATCCTGTATCGGCGCTCAGAATACGCAATCACCTGGACACAACGAACAATGGGGCTCTCATAATGACCCAAAATGCGGGGGTACTCTATTAACACTTACACTTACATGACATTATACGCTCACAGCACCAAACTTTTTCACCCCTCTGTTGTTGTAAAAATGTCCATAGGGAGCCTTAGTCATGTCCTACCAACCAATGAACCCTCGGGTGGCTGGACAATCCAATCAGAGCATGACTGCCGTCTAAGTTGTTTGATCTGTGATTTGTTAGGGTTTTGTACCCATTTAGGCAGTAAATAGCTCACAAGTTGTGCGCTGTATCCTATACAACCAGGCATAATGTTTTACTGTGTTAGAGGAGAAACAAGATAAGTAAACAATATGCACGAGACAAATTCTCCTCCCAATGAGAAGATGAAAAGCTACTCTTATTCAAAAAAAGATTACAGAAGTATTGTACCCCTGCCATACATTATACCATAATACCTATTATACCATAGTACCTTTCAATTAGCGTCAAAACACAACTCAAATTAACAACTGAAATTATTTGAGTGCAATAACATTAATGTAAATACGAATGAAGGAAAATTAAATCTGTCTTGAATCCCCAGCTGGGCTCTGACCTGTGTGTTTCCCCCACTCACATACAGGACAGTTGGGTTGCTGGCATGAGTGACCAGACGGCCCATCTCAATGTGGCCAATGCAGTGGTTCACTCCCAGGAGCGGTTTGTCCCACAGCTGGGCCACTGTCCGGGCCACGATGGCCACTGTCACGAGAGGGGCCCCCATTCCGGGACCTGGGGGAGCCGAAATGGAAAGAGAAGTCACAGAGCAACCAAGGAGGAATGCAGCGTAAGAGCACAGAGTACTCATACTAAGTGCGGAGCCACTTTAAGATGACAATAAAAAACTAATAACGATATAGCCATATAAGAGAATCACTTATTGGTAGGAGTGTGAATTGATGATTAAGGTTCATTGCATTGGTCGGTATTCATTGCATTAGTCAGTTATGTCAGAGCTGATTATTGGGGGTAAAATAAAGATACTCCTACTTCAAGGTTGTGGATTACACATTCGTGTGCTGCTGGTAGATGCACATTGTAGCAGTGACAATATGCAAATTTCTAAATCATAGGACGGGAGGGGAGGGCTCATCAGTATACATAAAAGAAGCACTACCTGATGATCTTTGGGTTATGGTGCTTTTGGGAAACACCCCCGTTTTGTAACGCAGAACACTCTCTCTAATTGGTTAACATATCAGTATCAGGCTATATTCGTTAAAAATCAAGATATTGACATACCCTGGTTTTACACTGGCATGTTCTCCCTGTTTAATAGCAACAATAAAAATGAATGTTCCTACATGTTTACTTTCTTTGTATTCCATTAACAGTGTATAATTAAGTTCCCATGACAATATTTGTGATTTTTTTTCAGTGAAGAATTTTTTTTTTGAGTTTTGGTTATCAAAATAATTGATTAATCTAATCAAATCATTACACAAGCATTGAATCGTTTCATGGACAATTGTAATCAAATTGGCAACTATTTGCATCCCTACTTATTGAATATGGCAAAATTTTACTAAACATTAATCCAAATCATCTTAAAAAGCTAAGGTAAGAAATTTACAAAGAGAAAATCCAAGGCAGGTGTTTGAATTCTGAGTCCAAACAGTCAGTGAGGAGATGTGAGATTCTTAAACTTGCAGAAAACCTTGTTATACATTGAATCAATCACAGGTGCGGTGAATGGCGAATTGAGACGATTAGAGAATGAAAATCTGAAGGCTGTCACCTTTCGTGTAAGCCACACAGTCGATGTCGGCGGGTTTTAACCCTGCTTCTTGTAGCGCCTCCTTGAGGACTGTGAGAATAACACCGCGATGATGCTTGGCTGTCTGGCTCGGCAGGAATCCTGGCAGCATTCACAGTAGTCAGGGACACCATATACAAAACTCTGATCCAATGTCTTTCAGCACTTCTAATAAAATTTCAATTCCTATTCAATATCTGATCAACAGAACTAAACTTTAATATCACTAATATATCCTTAATTTCTACAAAAATAATCTCCACCTGTCAACCACTTACCCAGTACAGAGCACAAAGCAAGAGTACACATCACAGGGCACATACACTACAGGAAATTTTGAGATTCTAGTTCACCTAATCTCCCTTGGGGAGAATCTTCATAACACATGAAAGGCATGCAAACGCCACACACACTCAGGCTGATGGTAGGATGTGAACCCCTAAACACTGAAAGTGTAAGGCAATAGTGCTACCCACAGTCAGACACATATTTCTTTACAATGTCATCCAACATTAGGACTGTTAATAATGCATATAATTCTATACTTTTCCAATTCATACTTTTAGTCATCATATTTTTTTTTTCCAGTTCTTTTGGTATCACTCTGACTTTATAATGGTATAGTCCCTACCTAACATCACTTTGGGTTTGGACTAGAGACGGGCAATATGGACATAAAATTTTATCATATTATTTTATGGTATTTATTGTGATAATATAAATGATGATAAAAAATATTATAATTCAACACCATCTTTTTGGAGTGACAACATGTCTTTAGCCAAGCAAAATGCCACTGCTTACTTTGCTTATCATAAGGAATGCAATGAGAAAATGTGTCAGCAACTCTTGTCTGAGTAGGAGTTTTCTTAACTATAACATAACTATAACTCGACCTATCTCCTTGCGCATAAGAACATAAGAAATTTACAAACGAGAGGAGGCCATTCGGCCCATCAAGCTCGTTTGGGGAGAACCTAACTAA
>JAODKC010000001.1:29665664-29699000 GCA_026777985.1 Mormyrops attenuatus
CACTTGGATAATAGCTTCCATTAATTTCCCAGTAATGCTAGTTAAACTGATTGGCCTATAGTTTGCTGGATTACTTCAATCCCCTTTTTTGAATATGGGCGTTATATTAGCATGCTTCCAATCCGAAGGTACCACACCAGCAGATAACGATTTCTATCTGGCTTTCATCATATGCCGGTTTGTGTTTGAGGTGGTAGAACAAACTGGGTGCCTTACCATCCTTTGTAAGCACTGTTTTTTTTTTTTGAAAACTTTGCATATTACAGTTGTTTGTTCCACGTCAGATGTTCTGTAACCAAACCAGTTCCAGATGATTGAGGTAGGTAATTTTTTTGCTGGTATATCGCTAACTATACTGTATGATAATGTCCATCACTAGTTTGGATCACCCCTACTCTTTTCTACTAGACAATGAATGGGTGTACTGTGGCCTGCAAACTTTACCAGTAGTATGCCTGAACTTTCTTTAAGACAGGAGAAAGTCTCCCCAAAACACTTTATACACTTCAGGTACACTTTGGGCTATTTTTATGAAACAAAGAGAGTAAGATTAGTTGTAGTTTCAGTACTTTTTTGCAAGCTCAGAACTCTTAAATCACTCTAAATAACAATACTTTTTTTGTTTGAAAGCAGGTAAAGAATACCTTATTCACAGATATGTGAAAAAATGTTACCCCTCCCCTCCACATGCCTTTTTTCAGGCACAAATGTAGAATTTTTGGGTTGCATATGTTATGAAGGGGATTGACTAATACATGAATGGTTTATAATTATATACAAGTTGTACACATACAAAGTGTATTTCATTATGAAAAACCCATCTTACTCCAAGTCCTTTACTGCGGCTAAAAATGCAATTTGTGAGATGAACTTTGACGTTGAAAAAATAAATGCTGGATTTCACCACAAAAAGGTTGTTTTGAGTTTAAAACAAGATATGAGCTGAGTCATGTATCTGTAATTGCAAAAAAATGCAAAAGACTTTTTTTGGCAATTTGTTATGGATTGGTTATCCATTATGCAACAGAGTGTATGCAGAGGGAAACAAAGTACTTACCTTGTCCTGGAGGTGTGATATATGTGCGTCTTGGATTGGACAGGACCTCCCCATCTCTCACAATACCAATACCAATCTTGTTGGCACTACCCTCAAAGCCAATCACGATGGTCATCGTGGCTCTAAAACAAACCGAAAGCAGTGAGACCCAATACAGCACTTCCGTGTACACGTTACTTCAGAAGATACCACGGGTTACCCAAAGTACAAACTGAAAACAATTAATATTTCCACATCATATTACACAGATAACGTCTAACACTGTAACTCTAACAAAACCACTGCCCTGTATTTCATTAGCACACAGAAAAATTTGCAGTTGTTATCTTTTATTTCTTTCTGAAAATGTTTCGGGTAAAAAATATCATACAGTAGCAACATTTTAATCTCATCCATCATACAAATTGTCCTTGTTTCAGTAAATCAGTGATCTAAACTCTGAGAATTCAGAAAATGCGATTGCTCTGTATTTCTTCATAAATTACTTCATTAGTACAATTACTTCACGCGTGAGTCTTTTATCAACTTTGCAACCTTCTACGACTATGATTTACAACAATTTATTTGGACCTTTTCATCTCTGTGAAAGGAAAAGAATAAATCACTAACAAAAGATGCGCGAAAAGTCCTATCAAATTCCATGCAAGTTACCCAAAAGCAATGAGAGTTTCCCACAAAACATGAGCTGACTTATATTAAGACACAAGAAGCTCGTATAGATTTACTGGAAAAGTTGGTTCTGTCGTTATTATAGCTGTCTTCGATATTGCAACCTGCATTGTATGGATTGTATACAGTGTGCAGATACACTGCCGTACGGAAATAGTGAGAGATGCTAATTTTACACAGACAGTGAGTTGTATTATAAAGTTGTATGAAGACATACAAACGACCACTGAAATATTCAGTGTACATAGTTTATTCAGCGTGAACATAAACAATACAACTAGTTAATACTCACATGTTTGTAAGCTATAAAGGCGGCCGTTTACTCTGCGACACCCATTCCTCCTCTGAAGGACCCCTGAAAATATATAACACCACACATTACTAACCAGATATCTTTGCTCTTCGTTAAAGATTTTCTTACGTATAATTTACCAATACAACTAAAACGTGAGAAGCATTACGTGAGATATGAAACAAAATTGTCGTTAATGTATGATCAGGCATAAACTTAGACACCACAATGAATGACAGACACAAGCCCAGGGACTTTCGGTTTGAAATGTTACAATGTGAATGTGAACAATCGTGTTGGCGGAAATATTTTTCTGTCCAGTATTTTTAGAAGAATGACCAAGTATCTTTACTGGTTCAAAGTATGTAGTGAAACCGTTTCCCGTTGCGAGGTGGACGTTTGAGTATTTTTCATTCTGCAACGTATCGAAACATGCCGGCTCCCGGTGAGAATTCCTAACTAAAATACGGTTTCTGTGCAGAGTCCAGAAACCCATAATACACAAAGCATTAAGTTTTGTGAAGAAAAGGAAAAATGTGAAGTAATAAGTATACAGCTGTTGATTGTGAAATTGATCGTTTCAGAAAAGTGCTGTCCTGCTGATTAATATATTGTTATATATCAGTTATATTTGTATGTCAACACACTTTAGACTTTAACAATATATGAAGTTGAATGAATAAGATTGGTGAGTAAAAAATCTCCAAGGAGTAATTAGCAAAATGCTACTTTTGGAATTTGCTCCTGGGGGATGAATAGCCATGTTATTCCTACACTGAAGTACATTACTGGGTTAATTACAATTCAGAAAATTATTACTTTTTCTCCTTGTTTATTTTTCCAGGCTGTCCTGTGGTTGAAACCATGCTGCGATGGACAACAACATCCTTCTGCACCTACTGGCTGCATATTAGGCCTTTCTTCCTACCCAGAACACACTGCTCCACACTCAGTTCCAGTCAGGTTGAGAACAAATTCACTGTAGACCATTTGTCTCACTTGTCTGTAGACATTGGGAAAATTCGCAAGTTGAAAGGGTGGGTACTGTTTCAGAGTCCTACATATGTTAATGAAACAGCTAGCCTTTTGCGGGACTTGGGTGCTAATAAGGAATCAATTGGACGTATCCTGGAGCAGCATCCAGAAGCAATTCTGTGCACTCCTGAGGAATTAAAGGCTCAGCATGAGCTGTGGATGACTGTCTGTCCTAACAGTAAAGACCTACTGGGTATAATTGAGAAATTTCCAGCTTCATTTTTTACTGTCAGTCACCATACTAATCAGAAGGCTAATATACAGTTTTTTCAGAGCTTACATTTCAACAAGCGCATCATCAGCAAACTAATGGGTAGTGCTCCGCAAAGTTTCAGCAGACCAGTGGAGAAGAACCAGGAAATGATCCATACCTTAAAGGAGTCATACCTTAGTCTTGGGGGCACTGAGAACAACATGAAGATTTGGCTCCAGAAGTTACTCAGTCAGAACCCTTTCATACTGATTAACCCCCCAGAAGTGGTATGGGAGAATATTCAGTTCTTACAGGACAGGGGGTTCTCTGCTGTAGAGCTCCTCCACCTAGTGTCCAAACTGAAGGGCTTCATCACAGAACTTAGCCCTAAAAGCATGCAGAACATCCTTACTTATTCCCAGAAGACTCTACAGTGCTCTGAGACTGAACTGAGGGTGATTATCCTCAAGTGCCCTGGGCTCCTTAATTATCCTGTGCCTATTCTAGATGACCGTTTGAAAGGACTCTTTGAAGCAGGCATTAGTTTGGACCAGATCAAGGACACACCTACAATCTTAGAGCTGACCACACAAATTGTGCTCTACCGAATACAAAAACTGGAATCCTATGGTTATAGTATTAAAACAGGAAGCCTGGAAGCTCTGGATGGGACAAAAAAAGACTTTGAAATGATGTATGGGAGATTGAAACTCAGACAGGAGCGTCCAATCTTTAACCCTGTTGCCCCATTAAGGAGCACAGAGGAATGACCTTTAAAGCTCTTGAGTGAGAAGAAAGGAAACAAGTTTGAGCAGTTCTTCATGCCACAGTTAAGTACTCTGTCACCTGATGTATTAAATTAATTTTTTTTGGTTCTGGAAAGGACCAAACATATGGTAGTTTGTCCTGTGTAACCATAAGGTATTTGCAGTCTTTAATAGCTTTTGTGGACTCTGTACCTGTGACCAAAATGTCACTGGTTTAAATTCCATGGCCAGCAGAGTGATCAGATCATTCTAAAGCAAGAAAACTGATAGACTGTTCACTCACTGTTGTCACGCATGCAAGCTTGTATCGAAGCAAATGGCTGTTGATCATTGATGCATGATGTATTCACCTAAAGCAGGTCCTGGCAGACACATGTCCTTGCAAATATGTGTTTAGGGACTGATAAGCAGAACCAAAATTCGGAAAAAAAATCGGGTACCTGGTACCGGGTATTTTCTTATCGGTTCTAATTTGGAACCTACTTTTGGTTCCCAATCCTAAACACCACCTGGTGTTGAGTTGGATTCAATAGTGGGGGAAGATGTTGGATATACCTAGTAGCGCTGGGAGTGTCTGGCGGAGGCCTCTGTCTGGGAGATCTTCAACTTGCACCTCCAGTAGAACTTTGAGACACTGGACATTGAGCCTGAATGGGCCATGTTCTGGGACTCCATAGCAGAAGCGGCTGTGCAAAGCTGTGGCCATAAAGTTGTTGGCGTCTGTCAAGGTGGCAATCACCAAACCCAGTGGTGGACACCAGCGGTAAAGCAAGTTGTCAGGCTAGAGAAGGAGGCCTTCTGAGCTTGGTTAGCTTGTGGGACTTCTGAAGCAGCTGGCAGGTACCGGCAGGCCAAGTGGAAAGTGGCTGTGACAGATACTGAAGCAAAAACTCAGATGTCAGAGGAATTTGGCAAAGCCATGGAGAGGACTTTCACTGAGCCTCGAAAAGATTCTGGCAAACCATCAGGTGACTCAGGAGGGGGATACAAGGCTTCACCTAAGTTGTTTACACCAGGGATGGACCTCAATTGGGGATTTAGTCAGACGGTGGAAGGAGTATTTTGAGTGCATCCTGAATCCTGGTACTGATACACCTTCCTCGGAGGAAGTAGATCTATGGCCGATTTATACCCGATACTCACGTGTCCGTGTATGCATCATGGCTGCGTTGATTCTATGCTTCATCTGTGCACCTTTGTGAAGAATTAATGCTACGTGTAAGCAAGATACCAGAAACCTTGGTGGCAGTATGGTCATCTTTTATCACAGGACTATGTGTCTATATAGTGTATATAGTTAGCATTAACGTAGAATCAAATTTTTTTTAAGGATGAGTGGCCAGAAGATTCAAAACAGAATAAGCAAGAGAGAAAATGTTCCCGATCACTATTGTGTCCCTCTTTGTACAGCATTTTGCAATATTAATGACTCCTTTCCAAGATTAAACTGTAAAAAACATACTAAAGTTTACTGTTGCTACTTTTGCATGAGCTAGTTTTCCTCTCTAAGTCAATCTTACTCATTTTCATCCTTGCTGTTTAAGTCACTCACGAGTAGATGTATTTTTGAGCAATTTGAACTAATTTTTGCTTTTCATTGCATAGAAATGGATTTTTACCAATATCATGTAGCCGTACTACTAAGTACGAAAT
Organism: Mormyrops attenuatus; assembly: GCA_026777985.1. Lineage (NCBI taxonomy): Eukaryota > Metazoa > Chordata > Actinopteri > Osteoglossiformes > Mormyridae > Mormyrops > Mormyrops attenuatus. Next base: position 29,671,331 of record JAODKC010000001.1, read on the forward strand.
ACTATCTACTATGAGATATCTAAAAACATATACCACAACATTCAACATTGGGTAGTGAAGTGGCAGAGCGAAGTACCAATACGATGTGGAGCAGTGGTTAAAATATAGAGAATGCTGCAGCAGTGTTACAAAATTACCAGCTCGCTATGGAGGCAGTAAGTGTACATTTTCAATGCTTTATTTATAACAAGAAACAAACCAGAAACATCACAGCAGTGTGGCAATTACTACAAAGTACCAGACAACCTAGTACCTTTATGTTTAAGCATTTCAGGGTCTTGTTCACAAGTGAGGGAAGACGGGAGCATGAGATCAAAGGAGGATCAGTGCAGCGTCAGCAGTAATGCGGACACTACCGTTCTGTCGTGGTGAAAGAGTTAAGGTGGAAGGCAAAGCTTTTGATTTAGCAGTAGATCTATGTTCATACTTTCACCTATGATCAAGAACTTTGGGTAGTGACCGAAAGAGTGAAATCACAGATACAAGCAGCAGAAATGAGTCTCCTCCGCAGGGTGTCTGGGCTCAGCCTTAGAGAGAGGGTGAGAAGCTCAGACATTCAGGAGGAGCTCAAAGTAGAGCTGCTGTTCTTCCACAATATAAAGGAACCAGCTGAGATGATTCAGGCATCTATGTAGAATGCCTCCTGGACACTTGCCCAGGGAGGTGTTTCGGACATGTCCAACCGGGACAGACCCAGGACATGTTGGAGAGATTGTATCTTTCGGCCGGCTGTGAAAAGCCTTGGTATCCCCCCGGTGGAGCTGGTTGGTGAGTCTGGGCATCATCCCTGCTTAAACTGCTGTCTTCATGACCTGACCCCGGATAAGCGGCAGAAAATGGATGAGTGGATGGATGGGGAATGTGATCTTGCACAAGAGGGTTGGATTTGAACCAGCAACCTTCCGATGACAGGCACAGAGGCCTAATCCGCTGAGCAGCAGCCCACTCCTCCCATGTCTCAGGGGTGGACGTACTCACAGTCTTTCCCATACATTTAACAAAACCAGATGACCCTCTTAGAAATTTCCATCCGTGCACTTGGCTCATTTTAATAAAGCACAGTTTCAGACCATAGAAAACACACAATGTATAATTTGATGACAAAACACGTTCACTAAAATGGCAATGATGTTAAAAACAGAGCAGTGATGATTATTCCCGATTACTCTAAAACAAACAAAAGCAAAGATGGCCAATCACAGCTACCACAGTGCTACGGACATCTGACCGGAATGGTGATCACTTCAGGCTGTTAAGAAATCTGGGCTGCTCCTCTCCCCGGGGTAAAAGTAGTTCTCCTCCAATCTTCGGGCCAGACTTTTCCTGGGAGGAAGGGGTGCATTAAAAAACTTGGAGTTCCACCCTAAACACAGATTCTCAAGGCTATTCTTAAGAGCGAGACAAATAAATCAAATACCTTTATCATGCTATCCCGCTCCCATTTGAAAAGGCCACAGTTGCTGTAAAATACAGAATAAGCTTCTTTTAATATGAATGTTAAAATCAAAGGATGAGGAACCAATGAGTCAGAGGGAAAGTGACCTGCAGTGCTTGTGAGGCATCCTGTCCAGAGCAATGGCCCTCTGCCCACAGGGACACTTGAAGAAGCGTTTCAGGGCATCGTGCCAGTGGTACTCATGTTTGTCTTCCACACACCTGTCCAAGGGCTTGAAGTAGGTGTACTTGCACTGCCAAGACACAGCCAGCCACAGTATACACGTTAGGATATTGACATCTTGATTACCAAAGGGGAACATCTCACCTCACCCCCAAAGTCTGCAGATCTGTGAAATATCATAGCACGGAAACTCACCGTTTTGCAGGTAACAGCCCTGCACTTCATCTCTCGGATGTTCCTCATCTTCTCTTCCATTTGTTCCTTCTTCACGAGGGTATCAAAGTACTTCTCCTGGATCTGAAATTCTGCCTACAGCAGGAACAACAGGGCTCAGCACCTATCCTGGTATCAACCAGGTTAACTCCTCAAACCATGCATTATCGTTTCGTTATTACATTCAAACCTCATAACTTACATTCGGCAGACTGAGAAACCTATTTTGTCATACCACAATAAAGAATCACTACACTAACTAGCCTAAAGGCAACCCTACCAACTGAAACGCTGATGATCTTTTCAAGGAACAACATGGCCTACTCAGCAATACACCAATACCCACTCAGCAATACATCTCCCATGATGCATCTGGGCGATGCACTGGCTCCCCACATTGCCAGACATAGGCCAGTTATTGGTATTATAGCCTTGTTGATGAATGCCAGAGGTATAAAGAAGGAAAATGTTTTCTTAAACAAAGTCAGTTTTACCAAATAGTATGTGAGGACTAAGGGCAAAGACTCACATCCTGCACCGCCCCCAGGTGTCTAGATTTGGCGTTGAGGATCTTCTGAAAAGCGTCAGACTGCAAGTACTCCAAGTGCTCTCGGCGCCTCTTCAGCTCAGGTTCTTCAAGCTCTGGTTCTGACCCACCTACACAGATATTTCTGTCATTGTTTAGTTCCTGGACTCCCATGATTGGCCAAGCTGAAGACCCATGCCGCTACCTGAAGGGGACTCCCGGTTCTGCTCCACCCTGTTGGTGATGTCACTGACGTTTGGCCTTTTCCTCTTCACGGAGTTCGGGTCTTCTTTTGCCAGCGCTGCTCCTTTTTGCCGCAGCTTTTTCAGCGCAGCTAACTGAAAAGTAGACGAGTCCGCTTCAAGCCCTTTTGACGGCAAGCATGTCAGACTGCCCCCCAGGCCTCTACAGTGCACGTGTGTTAATTGGACTGTGCAGTGACATGACACTACTACCTGTAGTTGTGTGTGGAAAGCTACATTGAAGTGACAAGTAACCATAGCTAGTAGGTTAACCCTCTGAGCCCGGCTGCATCGTCGATGACGCAGCGCACTGTTCGTGACTATTTCAGTTTATCTCGCTGAAATCTTCATGAAAAAAAACACTGGCTAAATCCTATCATCAGTGTTTTTTTCATGATTCTACATGAAGATTTCAGCGAGATATAAACTGAAATAGACGCGAACAGTGCGCTGCATCGTCGCCGATGCAGCCGGGCTCAGAGGGTTAACTACGATACGATAAAAATTCCATTCGTATCCACATACCTTTGCAGCTGATAAGTTCAGTGTTGGAGCTGTTGGTGTATGGTCAAAGAACAGGACGTCCTGCCCTTCACTGAAGCCACGCCCCAGCTTGGGAGTGTGGCGCTGCTCTGTGGGGGACTGCTTGACTGCTTCTGGTGAGGGCGTCTTCGGGACAGCTTTGTCACAGTTCTGGAGGAACCTAGACAGCACAGACAGGCAGGAGAATGAGGGTCACTCACCTTGATACAGAGAACCACAGCAGATTAGGTCACATTCCACTGCACTAGATACCATACTTTTGGTACTAAAAATTAGGTACTCTCCGTTTTCCACTGATATCTGGTCAGTGCCTGGTGCCCGTTTCTGTACCAGTACCATAAGTGCCTGGTAGTACCTGGTACTTTTGGAACTGATACTTTTTCAGTACTTCAAGGTGGGACCTGCAAATGTGTTTGTCAATTAGTTATGCAAATAAACTGCCTTGCAAAAAAGTGTGGGTACGAACTCAGAAAATGAGGGGAAAAGAATTCAAACGTAATAATAATGGATGCAAGGATAAACGAAGAGATCCAAGCTGTAAGTACAATGTTGTCGGATTAACAGATTCAACGAGAGATGGATGGCATGACAAAAAATAAAGAATTAGCTATAATACACTATGGCTGCACGATTTGGAAATTTCAAATATCACAATAAAAAAAAATCCTACTGGCGCAGTCCTTGCAACGTGAGAATTTCATGTGCAGAACATGCAATGCTGGTATTAATATCGCACATTGCCCAGCCCTATATACCATAGCCATTTTTCAAATTCAGGACAAAATACCCCGCCTTGCATTATGATGATGTCATTCACCGCCGGGACCAGTTTTTCATTAGTGAAAAGCCAACCAAAGAAGACTGTACTTCAGGCATTTTTTTTTGAAGTACCAAAATTATAGTAGCTGGTGCAGTGCAAAAGCACTCATACAGACCGACGCACCTCTGCTGAAGATCCTCAGACTTCCTGCGTCTGGCCTCCATGAGCTGCTGTTTCTGCTGCTTGAGGAGCTGGCCAGCCGAGATAGACTGGATCCCAGGGCTCGCTGCGTTGGCAGAGCCTAAAAAACACCAAGGATCTCACTACATAACTACATAACCAACCATACCGCCTGTGTTGGGAAGGTTTCTCTACCATCTTATTAAAACACAAAGCAAATGCCGCCATGTATCACATCTCAGGAAATGTATTCTATGCCAGAGAAGGTAGTTTGAGTATCAAATATCATAGTTTCATCTGTCACATACAGTTATATTCAGTACAATGTGTAGTGAAATGCAGAAGACAATCATAAATAATCAAAGTATATAAGGATAAAGTCAAGATATGGCCATACATTCCCCAAACTAAAGCACCAACTCATACTGTACCTACTTCCAGCTAAAGAACTATAGTATGATGCTATGTAGTATCAGAAAGGCGCTGATGGGGCAGGGATGGGGTGGGTACCCCTTGAAGACCCTGTATATTCTTGGCTACCGCCACTACAGTGCAGGTGCACTTGGGTAATGGTAAAGAGGCTAAGGGCTTCCTACCTGGCTATTAGTCTGCTGCAGGGTAACGATAAAGAGGCTAAGGGCTTCCTACCTGACGTATTATGCCGCAGGTGTCTCTTGAGGTTGAGGGCTCCTGGCGTTGGCATTGATAGCAGGCTTTTGAAGTCATCGGAGCAGCCAGTGACCTCGCTGGAAGTCATGGCTACAGATAACCAAAAATATGGTAAGTTCTCAGAAAGAGAGCAACTCAGAAACTGGCAACTGGAACTGACAAGACTCAAAGACGGCCACACTTCAGTATGTGATGTCACAAAAATATCAGGATAACAGGGTCTAGTCCAGTGGCTGCGATTGACCAATCGATCTTTCAGACATTCCTAGTCAATATCTTCTTTTTCTTGGCCACTGAAAAACAATGCAGCCATCCCACCTCCCCTGGAAGTTCCGGGAGTCTCCCGCAAATGAATAGCAGCTCTCTGATACCCATGGAAAAGGCACAATGTCCTGAAAATCAGTCATTCCACTACTGAGCTGCAGTAAAATTAGGCAGCAGGAAGTTTACCTGCCACCTCCTAGCCCCGTTTTGCAAATTTTACTGCAAGGACCCCAACACACCCCCAGTAAGCTTGGACGGTATCTAATTTGTAATACCGTCATACCAACCAGACATACTATGGTATACGTTTATTTGATAGTATTTTAAAAGCAACGCTATTCCAGGATTTCCTGATAAAAACTAGCCTAGCCAGCACACCCGATGTCCCTCCCCCCACAGTCGTCCCTCACCTACCTCTACAAAACGAATATAGGACATCTGAAAATAGCTGGGTAGCCCCCATAACACTTATTAGAAATCAGACATTTTTAATTTTATTTGTATGTCGCGCATACACATGTATTTGACTTCAGTGGCCCAGAAAGGATAATTAAATTTTATGATCCAGTCAGCAACATTTACCGTTCCAACTGCCCCCCACATTCTTATGACAGCTCCCCAGATTATTTTCTTGGTACAAGTAGCTCTCACTGTAAAAATGGTCTAATCTCACCGAGCCTCCTTGCTTGACTGACGATCTGGTCCGAACCTCTCACAAACAGATTGCTCAGACTTGTCTGCTTGGGTCTCTTCTGTTGTGATCCTGACCTAGGGAAACAACTGCATCAGAATCTAAAATGACTGATAAGCTAGGAACCATCACTGGAAAAATGATCACTATGATCTCTAAATACTTGCTCCCTTCATATTTGCCTGCGCATAACGTCTAACGAAGCTAAATATGACGCCGTTGCATGTGGCATTCTTATACATGTGCCTTTTAATACCTATTGCATGTGGCATTCTTATACATGCGCCTTTTAATACCTATTGTATGTGGCATTCTTATACATGTGCCTTTTAATACCTATTGCATGTGGGTGCACACATGTTGGTGTCTAATTTTTCAGTATGAACATGCAATGATATCTTCATATGTGCAAAGTCATTCATTTACATCAATTAATGTGTTAATTCACTCAAGATGAATATTGAACGTTCATGCATTTCAGCAAGGCTTAAGACTAACTGCACTCTAAATGCAACTTAGAAGCACATTTCAATCTGAACTCTAGATGTAGCTTTTTTAATTTCCTCTAAAATGTGAGTATGACTGCTCTGGACCATTTGTAAAAGTGTGAACTTTTTCAGGATAAGTCTTTCTTTATAGATTCTAAAATCTTCATACGAATGTTTCTCGTCTCACTCACATAGAGGTGGCACACGCCATTGAGGACACACCCCCGTAATGGAAACCACTTTGACACAGACGCTCCTTTAATCCAACAGCCCCCTTTCCCCGAGCCTTCCCGGGAACCTTGCCGGAAAAACTGGACTGCAGCTCCGCCCTCTTGGAGCTCATGCTCTTGTACTGGGCCTTCACATGGTACTGGCAGAACTGGCACTCGTGCTATAGTGGGTCAAGGTCAAGATAACATGGCATTATTGACTGAGAGTGAAGCGCTTTGCAATTAAAGATGAACAAAGTCAGAAGAGTCACAAGCATCAGATAGTTTCAAACGAGTGTTTGGAAGCACAGTACCCAGACATTCAAGTACTGGAGGGGACAGTCAGATATATTTAAAGCAAGCAGATATCCGGCAGGGAAAATATATTCATTTATATTAGGATTTTCCACCTATATTCTAGCACAGTGGTCTCCTACTCCAGTCCTGGAGAGCTTCTGCCCCATACATTTGCTGTCCAGTACTTTTTCTATCCAACCTGGCTTCTGATGAGGCACACCTGTTCTCAGGTAAAATACTAGGAACAGGTGTGGCTCATCAGAAGCCAGGTAGAACAGAACATCTACTGGATAGCAGCTCTGTTTTTAAACCCAGGATGGGAACATGAGATTATTCATACCAGTGGTGGGCAGGCAATTAGATGAAGAGAACAGCACCCACCAGGTTGACTAGCTGTCTGCAGGGGTCCCCATTCTTCTTGGTAGCCCTGCAAGTGCCAAAGTCTAAAGCTTCACCCATGACCAGAATCTTCTGTGGGTGCTCCACAGACAAGCATAGCTACAGCCATACAGGGAGACAATAATTAGACGTACAGAATGAAACAATGACCACCTGTCATAAATAAAACCCTTATGCTTCTGCCATTATTCATCATCCTTAAACAATCCCTTTAACATTTACTGCATCTATAATGATTTCAAAATTACGACAAAATTAGCTGCATTGTAATTAACAAAAAAACTAATTGCGCTTTTCCACTGCCACCGAGAACCGAGCTGTTTGCGAACTGTACCGCAAACCGGAGGTTTTCCATTGTACAGCACGCGAGCCATACCCGAACCTTAACTGTGCTGACATGGCCCTGTTTTTTGGCATCTGATTGGTCGAAATGCAAGGCGATACTGGTGTTCCGCGTACGGATTATCTGAAGGAAACTGCGTATATTCTATACATTATTCATAATCAATTAATCAATTAAAAACTCCTGCAGACTAACCTAAATAGTGGTATACAATAAAAGTGAGCCCATCCGAAAAACACGAACCTAGAGACTTACCCCATCAGAACCCTCCTTGGGCTTCATTGGATTTGGGTTCAGGATACCGATGACGGTGCCCGGATCAGTCTTCCAGTGTTCTTTGTGAACTTCTCCAAACAGGAACAGGTTTACATAAACTTCTAGGTCTCGGAGGTCATTCAGCTTCCAAATACTAAAGGTCTTGCCCTGAGACAAAAATTGTAATTTCACCACTTAAAATTTAATTCAAAAGCCAATCTTAAAATTTCTTTTTTGGAACTTCATATTCAATATCTTGCAGCCAAAAATAAAATAAATCTGTACTGCCGTGTCAGTTCAGGGACCCGGACACAGTAGAATCCAAACTCACACTGCTGTTACTCTGTGGGGTGACTTTGCTGACCACCACAGCAAAAGTGACCCAGTCAGTTTCATCAAGCTTCTCGCGAGCCAGCCGTTCTGGTAACTGCGACAGCCTTATCAGGCGACGGTCTGCCATCTTATGCTCCATCTCGATGGAAGACACAAGTGGCCTCCTGCAAGCCAACAGCCATTAAAGTGAAAGTTAAACAACTGCACTTTTTCATTTACATGAAGATCAGAAATCCAGACCTTGCTGCATTCCATTTGAACTCGCAATTCAGAAATCCTGAGATCCTAATTGGAAATTTCAATTGTAATGCCCACCAAAGTCAAAATTTCTACTCGAATGTTGGAGGAATCTACACAGCCTTTATCAACAGAAGTGAAAATTGTAATTTTTACTGTTTATTAGCACTTATGTCTTATTCGTGGTTCATTAGATCGGTGGGACACATAACACACCGTTATCTGTGGATGTGTTGCTATAGTGTTTTTATGCATCAACTGATATTGCTAACAATGGTTAATAATTAAATGGGTTAGAACTGGGGCCTGATTCCAAAAGCAGGATTTCTTGCTTAGCCGTGTAACCTGTTGGATCTAAGGTAGTCTGTGCTAAATGTAAGTGAATCAAGATAAAGGCACTGGGGTACCTTAAATCCAACAAGTCATCTGGCTAAGCAAGAAATCTTGCTTTTTGAAAAAGGTCCCTGGAATTGCTAAATGGCTTTCCAACTTGTTTTACTGGAACACAGTTAACTTGGGTGTGACATCATTCCTAACTCTAACTTCCAGGTAAATGGAATGCAGCAATAGATATGATGGCAGGTCAGTGTCTGCATCATATCAACGTGTTACAGAACCTGAGCCTGAGTCCAGAGAACTTCTCTGCAGTGGCATCATGAAGAGCTGATGTGCGGGGAACAATTTGTGCTGCGTCAGTGGCCTTCATTAGTTGACGCTTCTGCCCTACCAGGCAACTGACTGCTGAAGCTGAGAATGAGACAAAATGAGACACAGAACTGCATCCAATATTGTGTTTTAATGTTGGCAGAAAAACTTAGAGTTGCCAGCTCATACCAGCTGCATGTCCTGGTCTGGTCTGGGGAGTAATTCGCTGATTCCTTTGGAGGGGGTCTGTCATGGCGGACTCCTGTGACTTTGTGAGGTGGCTCCTCTGTATCAAGGGTGCAGGACTGTCTGTGGCAAATTCGGCAACATACATTAAGCTAAATCCACAAATGTCGCCATGACATGACCAGGCTAATGCATGAACAGGGCTTCAGACTACGGTAGCACTGCTGCTACCAGCTTTCTCAGTGGGTCGCACCAGCACATGATCTGGATGCGGCCTTCTTTTTGGTGCAGCATGCTATTACTCAGTGACCTTGCATGCTGATGAACAGTTCTTCTAATTTGCATACCCTGGTTTGTGTATTGATGAAAGACTGACAGTGACTCAAGACTTGATACATGAACCCCTTCACATTAGTGAGGGATAGGCAAATCTAACAGCAAATCTATATTATACCATTATAAACCGGTGGGTGGGGGGGGCTCATGGCTGTTTCTTTGGCAAATGCTATCGGCTTTCAATCACAATTCGTTAACGCAGTACCCGTGCAGGAGCAAAACATCCTAATGATTATCACATACTGGAACAGATTTGACCAAGTGAAATTTGAAATCACACACTCCCATAAAAGGTCACATATGTGACCATTCTGGTTGCAGTTAGAGCCCTGAGGAACAATAGACCGATTGATTTCAATGATACCACAATCGGGGAAATCTGTCATACTCTCATGCATGGAGGTCTGTGTAATGTACGCATAATGTTTTTTTTCCCCTTTAATATCTGGAACTCTATAACCAGGACACTAGAGTGCAAATACAGGAAAAAAAAAGCCAAAATATTAATTCTTATCAAAAGACAAGAAAAAGGAATCTTAATTCACGGCTGTAATTACCTGAGGAGCCGCCCTGCTTTGTGGCCCCTGGGACAGGAAGTGCATTCTTTCTGGGTCTGGAAGCTTCTGAGCTATGTGAGGCCTCGAGCCTCTGCTGCAGCTTACGCATCTGCTCCTGCATATGCCTCAGCTCAGCTGGTGGAGACATTACAGACGATCAGTTTATGCAGGAGTAATATAATGCATCAGATGATTTTGTCCAAAGCGTTATAAGTGAAGCTAATAGTACATTACAAAAATACAGCAATCAAGGAGTCCACTAGGCACACCTTATATGGGCAAAATATTGGGAGACCTGGCTATTACACCTACAGGAACTTTTCACATTCCACTATAAATCTACAGGCATCAATATGGACTCAGTCCCACTTTTGCAGCAAAGCTTTCCATAAGATTTTGGAGTGTGTCTGTGGGAATTTTTACCCATTCATCCCAGGGCTCAGAAAAAAAGAAAAAAAACTTTAGGAGCCATTGGCTATAGTTGAACTGAAGTTGGAAAAAAAGACTTTTGCAAGATTTTGCAATACTTTTCCATCACTAATAATAACTGTACAGTGTCTGTTTGAAGTACAAAAGGTACTATTAATGGACTAATAAGTATCAACCTAAATAATACAGGCATGTCCTGTAAAGTGTGCTTTTGCATTAACCTGTAGAGGTCAATGCACACTATATAACTTTCATATTGTGTGTGTTTTAAACGCATTTATTAATAATTACACCCGAAAGTGGACACAGTGCAAGTCCATCACATCTTTGCCAGAATCTATATCTGCACATAATTAAAAGCTGCCACTTTGTCTTGTCTTTCTAGTTTTTACTTTAATTTTTCTTGGGTTGTGAGAGGCAGTCATCATTGGCGACTGGAATGAAAGAACTAGTTGCAAAATAAAAATTTAGTTGCACTGGTGACCATCTGAGTCACCATCTGGAGCCCTGCATCCAGAAGAGCATTTGTGCCATCAGGCACTGATGTTGAACATGAAGGCCTGGTTCACAATCTTCATTCTAGTTCATCTCAAAGGTGTTTGATGGAGCTGAGGTCAAGGCTCTGTACAGGGCAGTCAAGTTCTTCCACACCAAACCCACCTAACCATGGCTTTATGGGGCTTGCTTTGTGCAGTGGGGCACAGTACAGACAAGGGCCTTCCCCAAACTGTTCCCACAAAGTTGAAAGCATGTCTTGGTACGCTGAAGCATTAAGTGTTCCCTTCACTGGAACTAAGGGGCCAAGCCCAACCCCCTGAAAAACAACCCCATACCATTATCCCTCCTCCACCAAACTTTATAGTTGGTACAATGCAGTCAGGCAGGTAACTTTCTCCTGACATCCGCCAAAGCCAGACTCATCCATCACACTGCCAGTAAGAGAAGCATGATTTGTCACTCCATGGAACTGTTTCTACTGCTCCAAAGTTGAGTGGGGGTGTGCTGTACACCACTCCATCTGACACTTGGCGATGTGAGGCTTGCATGCAGCTGCTCGACCATGGAAGCCCATTCCATGATGCTCCCAGAGAACAGTGTTTGTGCTGGAGCTAATGCCAGAGGAAGTTTGGAACTCTGCTTTTATTGAGTCAATGGACCGTTGGTGACTTTTACACACTGCATCCCTCAGCACCAGCTCATTTACGTGTTCTGCCACTTCGTGGCTGAGTTTCTGTTGTTCTTAAATGCTTCCACTTTGAAATAATACCACTTACAGTTGACCAAGAAATTTCACCAACTGACTTATTGCAAAAGTGGCATCTTATGACAATGTCACGCTTGAAATCACTGAGCTCTTCAAAGCCACCCATTCTATCACATATGTTTGGAAATCTGACTGCATGCTAGGGGCTTGATTTTATACACCCATGGAAATGGGTCTGAATGCAACACCCATATTCAACGATTAAGAGGTGTGTCCCAATACTTTTATCCATACAGCATAAGTGCAGCTAGCCTGAGCTTCAAATTAATGCCTGGGTAAAAGTATAAGCTAGAGATGCACCAATCAATCGGCCAGGAATCGGAATCGGCCAATTTTCAGCATGCTCAGCCCAGACCGGAGACCAGCCAATCAGTGTCATGTATTTCCAATGCTGACCCGGGCCGTTTTACACATGCACCACTCGTCATACACACAGTGGCAGAGGCAACAGCCTCACAGTCAGCGGGAAGTCCTTCACTGTGAGTGAAGTGGATGAGCTGTCAATTATATTTCTTAGAAAGAAAACTGAACTGGTATCGGCAAAAATCGATACAAGCAGGTAATACTGGGGAAAAAACTGGAAATCGGAATCGGCCAAGAAAATTGCAATCGGTGCATCTCAAGTGTACGCAGTATTGAACTAAGACCTACACAACATCTTCCAAACAAAGCAAGAACCTAATAAGACTACGATCCAACCGACAGAAGATGCAAAGAGATTCTGGAAGCTTGTAATTGTATTAGGCCAGTGTTGCCCAACCCGACCCTTGGGGACCCCCAGACAGTCCACATTTTTGTTCCCTCCCAGCTCCCTGCTAGACAGTCCACACTGAACTGTCTGGGGATCCTCGAGGAATGGACTGGAAACACTATTTGGCTAGCAGAGGATCATACATAAACGGCTATATAATATACCGCTATTGAAATTAAAAAGACAAGGAAAAAGATGATCTGACGCAGCCACCTACCTGCAAGCTCTTCCTTAGATTTATCATGGGAATCACTTGTTTTTGTGTCTGAAGTCTCGTTCTGCGTGCTCTCCTCCTCCATGTCATCCACATCTCCAAAGAGCATGGCAATGTCTTCCTTGTGTTTGGCAGATTCATCCTCAGCATGCCCATCATCAAATTCCTCCTCATTGTCATCATCGTTATCAAACAGATCATCCAAATCATCCACTTTTGGCTCCTCTGTAACATTTTCTTCTAGAAGGGAAGTCAGGATGTCGAGATCATCCTCACCTGTTATCCAAACAAATGGTGAACTGAGTTACGAGAAAAGCACACATTTAAAATGACCTAATTATTAGTTTTACCTGATACATGTGATTGTCCATTAGGCAGGGGTCTATACTAACTTTTTTCCCCAAAGAAGCACTTGTGCCTCTAACTTAAAAAAAATTTAGGAACACAGACAAAAATTTGGAAGCATGGTCAGTTGTTTTTTTTAAACACTCAAACGTAATGCACCATTATAATACAATTTAACATGCAAGCTAGTAGAATGGAAAACTGAATGGACAAAACTGACAAGAAACTAGATTTAGATTTATTTTTGTATTTCTTTTGATGTTTTATAATATTCCAGATTACAATTCATACCGTCCGAATTGCTTTATACGTATAGTTCATGTAACCGGTTTGTCTGTTGTGTGAATTTTCTATTAATCTCTGATGCCGTGTCCTGATAGCAAATTAACAAATTCAAAGTAATCAGATTTTGTGTAGTTGTACATATTAAACAAAAATAACCCGGTTACATACATAAAGAGTAGCAAATTAAATCAGCATATATATTCGCCGCTTGCACTTCAGTATATTTATTATAGGCTACATCGGTACATTTTAATCAGTCAATGCTGAAAAATGCGAAATTAAAAAATTCTGGTGGCGTTAAACTGTAGTGCAATGAATCGTGACAATAGCGACGTAATAATTAATTTCACTATTGATGCATCTATTAATCAGATCAGCGGAGGGGGGCAACTTCAGTAGTTCTCGCTTACTTCTTCTTGTCCAATTTTCTAGCGAAAAAAATGTCCTGATATAAAATTCAAGGTAAAAGCCTCTGCGTTTAAATATTTCTCAGCTGAAGAATTGACCATCGAGATATCTGATTAAGGTATAACCGGAAAATGTTAAACGTCAATATCAATGTAAAACACGAAAACACAGCTACCACATGTTTAAAGCTGGACGTCATCATACCTTCCATTTCTTAGTATCGAACAAGAATTCCAGATGAGCAGCAAACTACAAAAAAACACAAATACAAAACAATTACGACACAGATTAACGCAAATACGCAATGCCTTTAAGAAGATCAACAAGTACTTACAACTACAGACTGCCGTGTGCATATTAAATTCCGTTTAACAGCAAATCAAATTATATATTGCTTTTGACTTTAAACTTACGCATACACGTGACTTGTTATTAACGTTAATACGATCACCTTGTTTATCGTCCCCGTCCTGCTACTCTTGCTTTCCCCTGCTACTAGCGCCAAAATTCAAGTCCTACCGCTTCGGCTTGCGTATGTAGGTGTCTGTCCGAGATCCTGAATAATTTATTTATTTTAAAACATTAAAAATTACAAAACAAATCGTGCAAAATTATTGATAGCCTTTGTTTATATATTTTTGTAAATGTTTTTCGAGAATTTCACGTAAATCTGTATTTACTTGTAAGATTATTTCGGACAGGCACATCGTGAACAGCCGCAGGTAGGTCCAGTTCTGTAGGGCAACTTTACATGCTGATGCAGCTGACATGAGTTGTCATATGAGTTAATATGGGTTAATTTTAAAATGATTTATTCACATGCCTGTGTATGAGTGATCTTCACTTTGGCAGTAACCAAATTCGACGGAAACATGAAAAGAGGGCTTTGCTATTAGTTGCTCTCGAAGTATGTATTCGAGCAATAATTTGATGGATTTCTCTTTAAATAAATTTCTGGCTACGGGCCTGGGCGAAGGAGGATCAAAGAAGTAGTTTTTAAGTAGAATTTATGTTATGTGAATCGTGTTTGGCACTAAGAATGAAGATTTATCGAAAATCACGTAAACTTGCTACATATTTAGCTGAGAGGTGGGATACCGCCCATTTATTACAGATGAGAAGACTTCTGTTTTTTCTCAGCCGTTCTCCCATAAACGCGTTTCTCATCACAGAAAACATGCTTGACTCAATATGATTATAGCCCTGCTGTGAGTTGATTTCCCTTCAGATTTACCGTTCGGCTGAAATCATGTTCTGTCCACTCCCACCTCATCTGTCTAGTCTTGTCTTACCGATGCCCACCGCTACCCCATTTAGGCCTATTCTTACCCCATTTCTATCCACTTTCACCCCAGGTTCTTCCTCCCATACCTGTCACACAAGCTGTGTTCGCCATTCAGGCCGGAATGAGTCTTATCCGAGTGCAACAAGAAATGGAAGGTACTACTACAAGTGTAAATACACTGCAGCAAGTGAAGTAGTTTGTTTTATTGTTGTTCAAACAATATGCAAGTTACAATGAAATAACCTCTTTTGTTTATCTCTAGTTCGTCCCAATAATTTCTCAAATCAAAATTAGTTGAAACGCTTTAAAAATCGAAATGAACAGAATTTATATATTTTTACTTTACATTTTATACAGTCTTTTGAACACCTGTGCTTTTGTTAAGGTAAATCAGTATTGGTTTAATAGTTCAAGGCTGAGCAATGAGCCACACTGGAAACTATATCAGAAAACCACCGAGGGTGGTTGTTGGGCATGCAGTGAGTATAGTCCTTGGTTACAGCATATCACCTGTCTGGATGTGATGGGGAAAAGGCGATTCCCTACACCACTCAGCAAGTTGAGTGCAAATTTATAGTTGATTCATAGTAATATGTTTCCCGTTTACTGGAACATTGGGAGTATTAAGGTGCAAAGTAGCATGATTAACGGCAAACAGGACAGCTATGCGTCACAAGGCACTCACACAGTGATTTATTAATTCCAACAAACAATTAGCAACTCAGAACTTCCAAAGGCCTGTTCTTGCAGTGAGGAAAGAAAAAATATTTTCATTACAAATAAACATTTATGTGTTTCTAAATAAAAACTGAAAGAGGGAAAATAATTCCTGAATCAAACCATAGTCTTGACTATATTCCATTAGGTTCTTTTATGCAAAAAGTTCTTTTGTGCTAAAATACCTTGAATTATTTTGTTATCAGGGCAAGTGTGACCTGCATTCTAAGGAATTTGCAAGTTATTTTCCATGTTATAAAAGAAGAATCTACATATTCGGGTAACTGAAATTATAAGTATATAATCATATGATACAGGTATACAGTTGCAAGACAGTTATACCTTTGGGCTGTGGGACCAAACGACTACACTTTCGATGTAATGTTGTGTCCCGTATGCCTGACATAGACAGTAATGGTGCTCTTACACAAACACTCCTCTGGTTTGATGGACGAAGCTAGCCTGTACACAATATGTGACCCACACGAATATTCTGGCAAAATGCTGCTTCATTTGGGCTGTATATATATATATATATATATATTACTTCAGCTACTGTCCTTTTATATTAAGTTAATAAGTGCCTAAGTTATCAGTGGAGAGAAGCAGAAGGGGGCAGGCGCTCAGATGATGCAGTCCATGATGTGGATCTGCAGGCTGTCGAGGTCGGGGAGGACTTCGTTACACTTGGGACAGGCGTGCTCCGGGATGTTCACCTGCTGCTGCCAGTCTCTACCCTCGGCACCTGGGGACAACAAGGCAAGGTCTGCTTCACCCCAGGGCTCGTTCGCCACTGCTACATTGAACCACACCTATGAGCCTTGTAGAATAAATAATATATGGGATTGCACTACGCCTAAAGCCTTGAGCATACTTCACTTTTCTGCATCCGTTTTCGGCCTGTATATGGTCATGCACATGGAACCTTGTGTGCATACTACATTTTGACCAAGAGAGGGCGGA
This sequence comes from Mormyrops attenuatus, assembly GCA_026777985.1. Classification (NCBI taxonomy): domain Eukaryota; kingdom Metazoa; phylum Chordata; class Actinopteri; order Osteoglossiformes; family Mormyridae; genus Mormyrops; species Mormyrops attenuatus. Next base: position 29,687,983 of record JAODKC010000001.1, read on the forward strand.
TGTATTGCAGCAATCACAAATACAAGCTGCGAAGTGTAGTGAAACGGGTAAACTTTTTATGAACAGTTTTTAAACTTGTTGGTCTAGGTTTTGGCAGTAATGAGGTAATACAGCAAAACCACGGTGTTTTGAAATTCCTTACAACAAAATCATCTAGCACCCCCTCCCGCTCGATGAATTTTATCACCAAGATTTCAAAAGGCCAGTATAGTGCTGCTTTTAAAATACCACATATCTCGGTATAATGTCTAGACAGTATGGAAAAATTAGATATGCGGGTATATCCGACCCTCCTCATACAGCTGCTCACCCTAACTACAACAGCTATTCTTCCTCTACACTTTTGTCGTTGACTGCTGATCTGTGAAGGTCGACGCTGCCACCTACTGGAAATACCTAAATAATTATCTTGTACATGCGCAGTTGATGCGTAGACATGCATTATCGCCACTAGACAAAAAAAAAAAACACTTAGCTACATGTGCACCAACTGCAGCTGTCTGCTATAAACCCTTTATGACAAAATTTACGTTGCTTCTCCCCATGAGTGACCAAAAGTGCATGTGGAGAAGCGAAGCATGAATGTGCCTTCAGTGGTTCCCACTAAGCCTCCATGCCAACCATAGGGCCATCATGGCCAAGTACAGCATCTTTTTCCTGCTCATGGGTCCACACAGGATCATACCTCTGGGCCCCTGCAGGTTGTGTAGAGCGCCCCCATGTGGGCTGGCCCCCCGTGACACATGTCGACGCTGCATCGCATTCAGGGACTGCCTGGAATAATAAAGAAATAGAGTAGCTGGAACACTGCCTAATGCCAAGGGACAAACCACTGGATCCTCCACAATGCTCCTGAAAATCACCAAACATTGAAATCTTATATAGTTCACTGCCCCATCAGTCTCTGTTGAAGAAACCTTATTCCTTAAAAAGGGGCCTCGTCAAGGTCACATGATTTGTGTGGCTCTGGCAGATGATTGGCTGTACCTGCCTAGGGACTCCACCTCCTCCTGAAGCTGACTGTTCTGCTTCATCAGGAACTCAAGCTGCGCAGCCAAGCGCTCCTTTTCTTCATGAATCTTCTCTCGGGCTGCTCTCTCTGCATAGAAGTCTGAGGAGTATACCTCGGCCTTCAAAAGCCAGGAGGACAGGTCACCAGGTGCCCTCACTTTGAACTGCACCTATACCTCCTTTACATTCTGGAAGATTTTCTGCATCTCTTAATTTGCTGCTGCTGGGACGATATCGAGGGTGGCCAAATCCCCTACTCAAGCACAAGCTGACACTAAGCAGGGAGACCTACAATCCAGCACCAAGACACGAACAATCAGCTCGATTCAGTTTGGGGATGTGATTCAAGGCCAGCTCCCAGGTGACTGTGCTGGGGGGGGATTACCTGTGCCTGGAACACAGATATGGTCTCAAGCTCCTTCTCCTTCTTGAAGAGATCCTGCTTCATCTCATCAATCTGTTGCTGCTTCACGGCCAGGGCCTGCTCTGCAGCGGACAGCCTGGCCTGGAGCTCACACACTTCCTCCGTGGTGAGGGGCTGCATTGAGGGTGCAGAACACACACATGGTACTGCTTTGCACATATGCCCACACCATAGTCAACAGCAACGCAAGGACTCCACCATTATGAGACAACAAGCGCATTAGGGATCACTGCCTCTGTCCAGATGTTCATGGGTACAAATCCCACAGCTGGCAAAGTAATCATATATCTAAAGGTTCTTAATCCCAACTGCTCCAAGAACACTGTCAGACCCCTCCCTCTAACCCCAAACTTTACCCACTTGTACATCACTCTGGACAAAATAATAAATTAAGTAATAAATTAAGTCCATAACCAGCCCTGCAGACTAGATACCTTAAATGAAATGACGTTTTACTTCCCATTTGCACAAGTACGAGTACAGGACATTGGAACATTGGAATGCGTATTTTCACATATTCCAATTTAATCTCCTTTGAGACAAACACAAAAATATATAGGTGACAGCAAAGTATGGGGTCTGAGTGCAGGTCAGCCATTTATCCAGTGTCCCTGGAGTGTTTTGGGGGTGGGGGTGGGGATTAAGGGTTAAATACCTTAATTATACCATACAGTATCCAGGCAAAGTGCATCCCAACTGTATTTAAATAAAAAAAACATAAACACTACCATCTAAACACAGTTTCTGATGGCTATGGCACAATACATTAAGGAGGTACCACAGAAACAGCATGCAGCTAGTTAGCATATCTAGCTGGAGGACAGGAAGGTATTACCTGCTTTTTCTTCCTCTCCTCCTTCATCTCATTGTAGTCTTCAAAAAGCTTGGTGTATGCCTCTTTTAACTGAGCCAGGTTCTTCCTGCGAAGAGATATGTCTCCTTTTGGTCAACACGATAATTTAGAGATGTGTGGAAAGCCATTTGGAGATGTTTCCACACGGGACGATCCCTCTGTAGGCCTGGGTCTAACGCGGGACGATCCCTCTTTAGGCCTGGGTATAACTCGGGACGATCCCTCTTTAGGCCTGGGTCTAACACGGGACGATCCCTCTTTAGGCCTGGGTCTAACACGGGACGATCCCTCTGTAGGCCTGGGTCTAACACGGGACGATCCCTCTGTAGGCCTGGGTCTAACACGGGACGATCCCCCTTTAGGCCTGGGTAACACTTGGCAGAACCTTCCCAACAGCATAGATCTGCAGTGGCAAACCTGATTTAACAGCATCATTCCCTACAGAAGTCATGTAGCCAATTCTCATTTATGGTAGTGTAGGGGACATTTACATGAATATACAAGGAGGGGGAAACCCTGAACAGTCTGATGGTCCAATGAAAGTCAGTGAGTCAACTGGAGTAGCTTTTAGACAGGGGACAATGTGTGACTCACGGCCCTGGACCTATGAGCCTTTTCACTGAGCTACAAAAGAAAGTATGAAGCTGCCCCACTAGAAGCACTGTGTGTTTCATAATCAGACCCAATGGCAGATATTTTGGTGCTTCTGGTCATGACCTTCCACAGATGACTGAAAACACCCTGTTATGTAAGACTGATGGACCAACTACCTCTCATCTTCTGCCTTCTTCTGTTCCAACTTGACGACGGACTGTGTGCTCTCCAGCTGCAATTTCAGCCTCTCATTCTCCTCCTGAACCTGGTGCTTCTCCACCAGCTGGGCCCTCAGCATGGTCCGGTCCTGCTCCACATCCCTGCACCTGCATGAAGTGACTCAGTGGGTAGCACTGCAGTCTCACACCTCTATGTCTGGAGGATAAACTCAAAACTCAGCCTGACTCACTGGATAAACATTTGGGAAGGATGGATGAAAACAGTGTTTCCTAACTTGGTCCTCAGGGACCCCCATCCGGTCCACATTTTTGCTTCCTCCCAGCTCCCTGCCAAACAGTCCACATTTTTGCACCTGAGCAAAAACGTGGACTGTCTGAGGATCTGCTAGAACCGGATTAGGAAACACTGGATTCAATCATCATTTACTTAATGACTTTTATACAATTCATTTCTCCCTGTGGGCCCTGCCTGGTGCCACCTCCACTCCTGTACCTGTCCTGTAGGTTCTTCTTCATGTCCTCAGCACTATCTAATTTGCCCTGTGCCTGCTGCAGGTCCTTAAACAGTGTCATCATCTGGCCCTTCAGACTTTCCACCTCGTTTGTGGCCTAAAAGGTACAAAGAGAGAGAAGTTAGGCTCTGTTCAATCACTTGATAATATTTCTTGAGTTTTTCACCTAGTTATTAGTTTAACATTGCTGTCATACTGTTCGGACATAACATAATACCTACTACATGCTACTGATGACAAATTAACCAGTCCCATTAGCTTCAACCACTATGGCAAAGCTAGACTCCTCTCACAGTGGTCAGGAATGCTGCCCTTGGGTATCAATAAAGTACTATCCTATCCTACCCTGTCCTATTCTGACCATAAAAACCAAAATGTTCACATAAGATCACCTTTAATTTCCCCTAAAGGATTAATAAAGCTTATCAATCTATTGACCAGTGATAAGCCAGACGTACCTGTTCCTTATCATCAGGAGCCTGTTGGTTTAGTACGTAATTTTCACACTGAGGTTCTCCTGTCAATGGATTCATCTCCTCCATCACTAAGGACGTCTGACTTTCGGCATTCCTTCCTGCTGGCATGGGTGGCTCTGACAGTCTGATTTAAAGAATTTTACACACAAGATTTTATATGCAAGTGTTTCCGCTAACACCGTTCCACATTCGTGCTATTCCAGCCAGTGTCGGTTTAATTTGCTTTTGTGAACTTCACAGTGTCACTGTAGGCAATGCTAGACAGCAGCTGCATTATCTGAGGCAGCCGTGGAAATGCAAGATCTCCTGTGTGCTGCAAAAAACCTTCAAACAGAACTACTACGGGATCTGTGCTTTCTGGGAGCATCACATCACATGTCTGGTGTGGCAGCTGCGGCTCCGAGGACCACAGGGCCCTGCAGTGGGTGATATGGTGCGCAGAGAGAATCACCAGGACAAAACTGCCTGCCCTACGGGACATCTACATCCAGGGATGTAGCTCCAGGGCATCAAGCTTTACCAAAGACTCTCAGCAGCTGTGCTATTAACCGCTGCAGTGGCTGGCTCAGGTAGGCACTTCCGGAGCCTTATTGCTGGGACTGAGAGGCCGAGGAGAAGCTTCTGCCCCCAGGCCATTAGGATGATTAACACCACCAAGTAAAGTAAGCTACAACTGCAACCTGCACTTACAAAATAATAAATAAATAGGAGAAAATAAGTGAAGAAAAAACAGTAAAAAGTAAAGAAAAAATCTTTACTTTTACATGCTTCTATATTTTTAGCACTCGTTTTTGATGTTATTTGATTTTGTCATCCTTATACCTTGTTGCTCGGCTTGGAGTAGCTGCAATTTCAGTTCTCTTCTGCTGTATCACTACATTCATGTTTGTGACAAATAAAAATCTTACATCTTAAATAAACATGTGCAGAGCTCTCCCAGCACCACTAAGAGTTGGGCTAGTCCACATCCTCACAAGCTCTGCAGGTGATGTTATAGGTAGCAGAGGTTACAAATAAATATCTAAATAAGCTCTGTGTTTGCACAGCTTAACACGCCTCCACTTGGAGTTCTATTTGTTTTCTTAAACCAGACAAATCCATCAAGACCTAACAAAACAGGACATTATTTTGCTTTAAGCGGCTGACCTAATTACCCTAGTAAAAGTACCCGCATTATATAAACACACGGCATATTTTGAAAAATAATCGGTCATTCTAAAATGAATCATCCCCATCGATCACTGCGCGCTTCACAGCTAATGGTCCGTTCAGCCCGCCGTTCCCCACACAACTCATGAACCCTCCGTGTGCTCAGAAGAACCACACCCACTGCTTTCTACCTGCTGTCATCAGGCCCTGGAATGCCATGACGTGCCAGCCCCCACCGCCAGCCATAACACATTTGCACAGCATTTCATTTTAAAGCAGACGGCAATGGACGTAACTGTCTATGTTTATCACACGTATATCTAACTATATATTTCTCTCTGTTCTCGCATAATATAGTTTGTACTATGTATGTTGTCTTGAGTTTTGCTTTGTTTGTCCTGTGTACTGCGCGTGCCTTTATTGCTCCATCCATCATCCATCCATCCATCATCCTTCCTTCCATCATCCATCCATCATCTACCCTTCCTTCCCTCTTTCCATCTATCCATCCATCATCCATCCTTCCATCCATCCATCCATCCATCATCATCCTTCCCTCTTTCCATCCATCCATCATCCACCCTTCCTTCCCTGTTTCCATCCATCCATCCACCATCCTTCCTTCCTTCTATCCATCCACCCTCGAGGGAGCAGACATGTCTCGTTCCTACCTCTCCTTCATCACCTGGAGCTCCAGCTCCAGCCTCTCCACCTTCTGGGTCTCCTTTCTCAGGGACTGCAGTAGCTGCCTGACTGTGATCTCCTCGGACTCCAGGCGGGACGCCGTCATGTCATACTGGGGCCTGTGTGGGGAAATGGCTTTCAGCACCGTGCACGGTCCCTAGCGCCTCCTCGTGCTTGCCAGGCACAGATTTCAGGTGCTTACGAGCTGGGTCTGGCTGGGTCTTTCTGGGCACCGGGAAGGCCTGCTGCCACGTCAACTTCTCCTTTCTGCTGAAACCGAGTAATGACACATTAATGCGGAGTCACTCTGAATATGAAACGTAAGAGTCCCATAATTTAAGTTTTAATACTGCTAATGTTTAATCCACAGTACTAATTGCACAATGGCCAATGTACCAAACAGATCTTTATTTGTAAGAAAAGTGATTTGCAGAAAAAATACATATAACACATACATATAATGTAATTAGGGATGGGGTGATCCACATTTTTTCCTTTCCGATCAGATTCCGACAAATGACATAACATTATTATTATAGTAACTGAATCTGTATTGTGACAGTCTACATGCCTAAAAAAAAAGTGTGTTTTATAAAAGGCTAGGCATTGATGAGTTGGGTAGAATATAACAATATAGTAAAATTTTCCACTAAGTTCTACTTCAGTGATTTGTCTGTATTAGTCCATGTTATTATTTTTTTATATTTTCGGCACTAGATTTTCAACCAAAAAATTAATTTTTAATAAGGACTACTTCAATAATCAAGTGAATGACTTAGGAAGTAAAAAGTTACATTAAGAACTAATGGTAAAGGAAGTTAGCTACATTTGAAAAAGTGTTGTCTATTGTGTAATTTATCTCTCTGACTCATACTGGTTACGCCTCCTTTCATACTGGTTACGCCTTCTGTATCTGGCCTGACTGACTAGAAACCACTGAAAGCCTTTGGCTACAGAGTCTTCAGTGGTATGGAACAATCTGGACCCACCCCCCACAAACAAAATCTTTTCCACGCTAATGCGTTTTGGCTCAATATCTTGCTAGCTTTATCTTCAGCTTACAAGTGGATGACCTAAGCCTTTCCTATAAAAAGCAAAAGTGATGATTCCTTTAATCATGACAGCCATGTTCAACCATGTTGTCCAAAAAGTTCCAAATCCGATTCAGCCCATGGATCATTCTAGTGGATGAATTACTCAAACTGTAGATTATGCAGATCTGTGTAAGTGCCAGGGTTCTTTGGGATATTCCTGGACATTATTACACTTGGAAATTGTTACAGGACAACAGCCACTCCAGGGAAGTCACTGTAATGAAAGTTTTTAATTTCAATGATAAGGCTTTTCACTCTTATGGTGAGGGCCAAATTCAGTCCAATTTCTAATGGATGGGGCTGGCTCAAGTACTGCTTGATTCTTAACCAAAATGATTTCATGTCAACCTCCCTCTACATATTACTGCAGCCCATTAAAAGATCTTACCAAATTCAATATAAATGATGCACAACCATCAAACATATGTCAGGGAACAAATGTGTTTGGATGTTATAGCAATTACTCAGAACCAAGGATGACAGTTATTGTACACTTTGTCTTTACGTTACATTTATGTGGCAGATGCCTTTTTCCAAACAGATGTACAAGTTGGGCAAACAGAACAAGTAACACCTACAGATGTGTAAGCAAATACTGTGCCTGTGACTCACCGCAATCCTGATCTCAATGAAGGAGTCCTCGGGGAATCCTTGGCCCATCTTCAGCTGCAGCTCCGAGTTCATGGCCACCAGGTCATTCTTCTCTGCCTGCAGCCTGGCTATCTGTCCCTTCAAGGCCTCCACTTCGGAGCTCTGGCTGACCACCTCACCCTGGGAGCCACGAACAAGCCGACATCAACGATCGCTTACCAAAGCTTCGGTCAAACTCTCGAGTGTCTCTTAGTGAAGAAGATTGGTCCACACTATGCAATATGCTCATTGCAACAAACCACATTCAACACAAAGCTTGTTCTAAGGTCCACATTGCATTATAATGCTGACTGCTACACTGTTTGGCCGGAATGTACATAAATACAACTGCTGCACTCACAAGTGCTGCACTCACTTCCAGCACTACAGAATAAAGAATGTGGGTAAAGCAAGAGTCTCACCTGACCAGCCCTTCCTTCCATTTTCTCCTCCAGGATCTGCAGCCTGCATTTCAGCTCCTCGTTCTGACTGCTCAAAGTTATAACGTGCTCCTTGGCCTCCTCTAGCTTACCCTCCAGAAAGTTCTTCTCTTCCTTCTGTTTCTCCTTCCACGCTGACAGTCCCTCAAATCGCTCCTTCATTGTGTAGTTAGTTTGCTTCAGAGCCTCTGTAACAACAAAGGAAGCCGTGAACTACGGTACATGCAAAGACCGTGGTTAGCACAGCTGTCTCACACCTCTAGAGAGCAGGGTTTGAGTCTCTGCCTCCATGTGTGTGGAGTTTGCATGTTCTCCTCATGTCATCGTGAGACGTTCTCCAACTTGGTGTACGAACTGTACATGCCCTGTAATGGGTTATTCCCCGCCTTGCGCCTATAGCTTCCATATCTCAGTTCCCAAGTTTCTCGTATGAGGTACACAGACACTGCGCCTCATAATCTGCAGAGCCACGATCCACCCCCATATAAACGTTCAGTTGTGTGCCGCACCAGAACTTCAAATTTGTAATAACTGATGAAAGTTTTTTATATATAGTGCTACGACAGATACCTGCATCGTACACAGTCAAAACAATTTAATTTTTAATGACAAATCCGGTATCCTTGAGATGAAAGTACAGGAGGCCGTTTTTCATTTTCAGCAGACACTTTCATGTATAATTTATTATGTGATATAGTTATATGATAGCATTTATATTCTTGTTGTCAATCATACACAAACACACACACACACACACATATAATACATGTACTAGGAGAACTTTTATTATGTATTTTAAATATATATTATATATCGCGGGGGGGGGCACCATCACATGAGGTTCCCAAGATTTATTATTAACCTCCTCTACAGGGTTAGACCATTATACCCAAATTCCCTGCATGACTTTTCCCTTTGTCTTCACTTACATCAAAATGGCTACTATTTTCTTATTTGCATCAGTGTGCCCTGCGACACACAGCACTTCTTTGTCTATTGCCTAGGGTACGGTTACCCATTCCCACCACACGGATGCTCACAGTATATTACTGGTATGGGCCTTTTCATTCTATACCATTTGCCCATGAAAATTCCTGTTCTCTCTCAAAACCTCCTGCACACACCATGAAGAAACATGTTTTAGCTCACTGCTCTGCCTCCTGTTTTGGTAGATATGGTCCTGAACACAAATTCCCAGTATACCCAGATATATAGCTAATGACAGAGATAATGTGACACTGTGATGCACGATAGCACAGTCTCTGCCTGCCCCCTTCCTGAAGCACCCATGACAAATAATGATTTTTTTTTACATTGCATTATAAAACCTGTTTCCTGTGCTTAGTAAAGGATCTTTTGACAGCTTGTTTTTAATATAGACTAAACGGAAATATAATACATTAGCAAGTATATATAATTATAAAAGCTGAGTGATTGTTTATCATTGTGCATGTCAATTTATATATAAAAATATGTAATAAATGGGAAATTTTCAATCAGCCACTGACCCTTCAAGTCACGGTTTTCCTTGATCAGTACAGTCATCTGCTGAAGGGTCTCTTCCAGGGATCCCATGGGTGGAGAAGACTCACCCGCAGGCCCCTGATGAGGACCCTGGGATAAGTCCCCATTCACCACTGGAATATTGGAGGCCATGGATCAGCAGTGGAGTTCGGGAACACAAATGGACCTCCCTTTCTCAAGCTGAACATAGGAAAACAACAGCATTTAAGTCTTCACACAATATAAAAAGTCTACAGAATAAAGGTATTAAAATGACAATTTGACTAAAAAAAATACTGTTAGTATCCAATAGACAATCAGATTAAAGATTTCACACAAATTAAATATCTCATAAATCGTTCTCGTATATCACGCTGGTGGAATAAACATTCGGTGGACCATCGTCTCAGAGGCCTGATCCGAAACCCCAGATCTGCACTCATAAGCGATGAATAAAAGAATAATATCACACAAGGGAATCCGACACGCACTAACTAACTTACCGCTTAAAGTAACGTTTATGGGCGAATCGCGGACGAAACGTGCTACTTGAACGGCGTCATTACCTCCACGCCACAAAAAGCAAGATCACTGCTGTGAAACTTTCCACTGCCTTCGTCCGGCTACTGCAGTGCCACAATGCACCCTGGGGGATCGGCAAAATATACTTACGGGCAGTGACGCACTTCTTTATACTAGACTAGTTTCAAAACAGAATGAGATATTCAGGTTAACATACAGACATATAAGCCGAGCATTGCGTTTCCTGTATGCCTTTCCGGGTCTCCGGCAGGACCAGCTGACGGTGGCGTCACCAGCTCGGTTTTTTCACCGGGATTTCCCCATGTTTATCACACTGCGTTTCTTCATGACGCTTTCTCTGGTTATATTCCTAGGCTTGGTTTCTTTTTTATGCACTATTTGTAGAAATGGTTACTTCCGGGATGCAGGCTTTGCATAGATGCAGTTCGACTGTCCCTATTTTTCCTTATTTGAGCTATGTTGTTATGTATCAACGTTATGTGGAATATAACAAAAATACGCCAATTTTAATTATATGCATTATTTCCAGAGAGCAGCACTTGCTTGTAGCAATATACTAAATCGTTTTTCGCAAAATAGTCATAATTAGGCCTACAATTCAATATCATTTATTGATTGGTCTGTGCTGATTTTGTGGATTTTATTCTGCTCACTTTGACGCCTCGGGTACTTTATTCTCACTAATAGTGATGTCTGCTTGTTTTGGTAACTCGGTATTGTTATTGGTGCGTCACTGTGAGCATGTTTATTTAAAAGGATCATTGCCAAACATTCTTACCAGTTTAATGAACAGCATAACGGTAACCCGAATTAGATTATCATTAAACCGAAAGTATGTATGTTACTAGTCAGAGGTGAGTTTCCCAAAGCCTTCTTAACGTTAAGTCGTTCGTAAGTTCTATGTTGTAACACAGAACTTACGAATG
>JAODKC010000001.1:29700122-29712201 GCA_026777985.1 Mormyrops attenuatus
AAATGAGTTTCCTCTGCAGGGTGGCTGGGCTCTCCCTTAGAGTTAGGGTGAGGAGCTCGGTCATTCAGGAGAGACTCTGGCCCTCCGCACTGAGAGGAGCCAGATGAGGTGGCTCAGGCATCTGCTTAGGATTCCTCCTGGATGCCTCCCTGTTCAGGTGTTCTGGGCATGTCCCACTGGGAGGAGGCCACGGGGAAGACCCAGGACACGCTGGAGGGACTATGTCTCTCGGCTGACCTGGGAATGCCTCGGGATTCCCCCGGAGGAGCTGGATGAAGTGGCCGAAGAGAGGGAAGTCTGGGTTTCCCTGCTGAGACTGCTGCCCCCGCGACCCGACCTCAGATAAGCGGAAGATAATGGATGGATGGATGGATGTCACATTTGAAGTTGTAAAATGTACTAGTGACAAAAAGCTTGTAGCTTTGAAAAGAAATATATTAGTCATTTATGGAACACTTATTTTGTGAAATAAAGTACTTGCATAGGGAATACATTCCTTGGGGCAAAAACTTGAGCTAATGTTCCTGAAGTAAACAGCATTTTGTGATCAACAACACATTTTCCCCCACAAGAGTCGTCAACATCCAAGATTCACTCAGTCAGTGGAGAAAATTGCAGCTGATGATTTTGTCTGGTTGTTTGCTGTTTTCTGAGAGATGCACTACTGCAAGCTTGTTGTAAGCCACATCATTCATCTGTAGGATTCACATCCTAAATGCCAAGTGAGGGCTCACATTACAGCAATGACATGAGCACCAAGGCTCATCTGCACTGCTCCCATTGGCATAAAGATGTTATGAAGACTGGATTTTTTTTTCACAGACCATCTTGTTTCCACATCCTCACCATTCTTTCACACAGGGAGAAACAGATAGTCTGCCACTCAGTGATAGATCTGCTAGATATCCACAGAGACCCTTCAGGATATGTGTAAACGAGCTTCCCATTTTGAAGATTTATAGCAGTTCTTAAATAGCTTGACAGTGTGTTTGTAAGTTTGAATTCAGCCTGTGTGTGTGTGTATGTGTGTGCATACGCGCGTGTGTCTGTGTGTGTGTCTGTTTGTGTACGCGTGAGTGTGTGTGTCTGCGTGTGTGAGTGTACATGTGTGTCTGAGTGTGTGTGTTTGTGTGTCTGTGTGTGTCTGAGTTTGTGTGTGTATGTCTGAGTGTGTGTGTGTCTGAGTGTGTGTTTGTGTGTGTGTCTGAGTGTGTGTGTGTGTGTGAGCGTGTGTCTGAGTGTTTGTGTGTGTGTGTCTGTGTGTGTGTACACCATTCGCATTTTGTTCTTCAGTTGCACAGGTTTCCCAGATATCCTCCACCATAGGGGACTCTAGGCTTTTCTCCCAGGGGGTGCAAGGTGAGAGAGCACAACCAGATAAATTTGTAAAAAAAAAAAAAAAAAGAAAAATTATACTTTATTCAGATTCAGATTACTTTATCCACAATGATAAATTTTCTTGAAAATGAAACTGTATTGTTGAAATAGCATCTGACCAGTAGAGGTTGCAATTGCCACCCCCACCCCGGTTAAAATCGCTAAAAGTACAAATACATGAATTTGTGTCTCTGCGGTCTACAGTGTGAGTGTTTGGTCTGTGACAGTTAGGCTCCTCAGTCGTACTTACTTACTTCCAGGCTCCAGCACCAGACTCTGTACCACTGTAATACTGCATTGGTTTAAGGAAGATGTATGGATGTGAAATGGCCTTATCCATAACAAACTTCTATAATAGTGGTTCTCGGTGGGGCTAAATCATCTTCCTCCACTGCTTTCCTCCTTAAAGGCCTTTGTAACAAGGATCCCTCACCGCCATGAATGGACCTTAATTCTCCTCAGTTGTGTTACTTGCTACATCTACTGCACCTTTTTTTCAATATCCTTCTGAGATGGAGAAATTAATTTTTGTCCTCTGTAGAGCACATTGGTTTTGCTCCTGTATCTCATACTGTACATGTCACTCTATTAGGTCCTGTAAGTCCTCTTGCTGTTTAAAGATGAGATTTAAGATGTCACATGTTTGAGGGGTGTGACCTTGCCAATTTCCTCATCCTGTCAAATCCAAATTTTAATCAATATTAAGAAAACTTTTTTTTCTCTGCATCTCAGGAGGATGAGTATGGAGCTTGAAACATTGTAACCTAAGACGTTTCCTTAATTCTGTAAAACTGTTGCAAATTTATTGGATTCATAACAAAAGTCCATTGACAAGCAATGTTTAAAATATCTGAACATATCTTCTTTCATATCATTTTCATAATTTTTTGGACTGTCTCATTCAGTTCTGTTCTTGCTTTTTTTTTTTTGCCATTAATTGAAACGATTGTCATTGGCTCCCAAAGTGATACTAAACACAGATATTTTGCCCTTTATGTTACTGCAAAAGTGTTACTACTTATAAAGCACCCAGTGAGACTGCTTGTCAATGAACTTTTTAACTCAGCTCTTTAGAAATATAATTTGGGTTTCAATTTATTACTACTTAAAATGTTTATGTTGTACTTAAAACTACTGGTTGTTTCTAATGTGATATATAGACATGTAAACGAACAAATAAAGCAATGATTTTTGTTACATAATCAATAAATCTGCAATATTCTTACTGAATAAAGCAAGTGTCCCAAGACTTTTCGTGGGCGCTGTATATACAAAAAATATTCAAGCATTCACTTACAATGATATTTTTTTAATATTCTGGTTTGTCTGGAGGATGGTATGGTGGCTTGGTAGTCAGTATTGCTGCTAATTCACAGCCCCAGGGCTGATGGACAGTCCAGAAACATGTACTTAGATGAAACAGCCTTTGAATTTGTCATGGCATGTAATACTGTGCGAGTGTGTGTCCACAGTGGACTAAGATGACTTTAAAGGAAAAGGCATGATCAATTTCTTCAAACGTGGCCTCTAGGAAAGGCCTGATCAGTCATAGTCAGGGAGCATAGGGTGACGGCTGGAACGGAAAGCCACATCCTGTCCTGGGTTGTGGGCCGTGCAGTTAATACGTGTGGGTAAGCAGTTAGTAAGTGGGGGATGGATGAACATTAATTATCATAATTCAGGGCTAACGGGAAACTCCTCTCTCCGGGTATCTGAAAGATCCTGAGGGAAGTTGTACTCTCTCCACATTTTGGTTATCAGCTTTCTCCATTTCAGGCATGTAATCAGTATTTGTTTCCACAGTAAGGAATAAGAGTCATTGCTTCTGCGTCACCGAGTCAAGAGCAGCATTCATTTGGTAGAAGGCAAAGGGTGTCCATTTGCAGGGGAGGCATTAAAACGTGGCAGAGAGGTTTCTATCTCATGTTCTGGCTGATCCTGGGGCTCCCAGGCAGGGTGTACCAAGCCGTTCAGGAGGGGGTCTCTCACGGACTACCATGGTCTGCTGGAGAGCTGAAGAGCGAGTTATAGACCACAGAAGTCCCTTCAGCTGTACTTTTCTGGCCAATCCACAGTTGGAATGACCCATCAAAATTCACAGGGGGAGGTGAGAGGACTCCTGCTAGGGCTGGTAGGTGCTGGTAAGCCCCCCCCCCAATTCCCCTCTGTTTCTTATCTCCCAAACACTTACCCAGCAAATGTTTCCAGATTAGCCTTAATGTGGGCCCTTTGCCATAAGCATTTATCAAAACCACTACATTTTGTGAGCTCTTAGCACGCAAACTTGTAAAAATGGGTGGTGCAAGAGAACCTTGTCCATTCTCTAACCCGACAGAGAGTTGCCCACAGTAAATCCTACTCTGACAGTAGTCTAGCGGGTATCAAAGGCTGGCTGCTTGCTTTGCATGACGGCATTACTGCATCTCAGCTTCAACCCCCTGCATCAAGAACGGATTGTGACTGAAGTAACGCTGCTGTCCGAGGGGCCTGCGGCTTTTAACCATGATTGATGTCAGCTAATTTGTGTAAAAAAGTGTCACGATAAACAATGCTAAGTGGATCCCTGATCTAAAAAAACAAACTGCTCTGCTATGAAAAACAGTCTCACTGATTTGCACATCTAGTTCACTGTAACTGCAATAACATCCACTATTATGAGCATTAATTAAAAAGACACCATAAAAAATATTTTAGTTAGTGAAACACAGTAAGAAACTGTGGCCTATAAAGTTGTGGATCCTGCAGCTAACACTGTGGCTACATAGGGTGACCAGATAATCCATGTCAGTGAGGACACTTTGAGCTAGGACAGAAACTACCATTTCAATTAAAAGGACCTTTAGCACCGAGTTCTTGCTGTGTGCTGATTGGTCAGTCTCCTATAATCATGCACAAGTCACTAATGTTAATGTGAAACAGCTGGATGAGTCTTTCAGTCAAGGAAATACACCAGTCACAGCGCAAGAAGAGCTGAACTATTTAGCCAAACGCAGGACCCTTTCAGTTTTAAAGTAGTTTAGAAACCTGAAGTATCTCAAAGTGTCTCCCATGACATGGATTATCTGCTCACCCTATGACTAGAGAAAGTAAACCAGACACAATGGATAATGGATACAGAGCAGTAGACCTTGAGAAAGTATTTAGTGTCAAATGACTAAAGTACAACTTCACAGGGAATACAGTCTATAACACGTAAGTTTAGTACATTATCTGCTAACAGTCTTCAGGGAAAAGGATGGTAAAAAGGTTTTTTTTTTAAAAAAAAAAAAACAAGCCTTATATTTACAATGAACATGCCACTGGAAATCAGAATGCAACAAAACAGCTGCTCCAACGTTATATTACCACTAGGGGGTATTAATCCACATGTTTCTATTTGAGTTTAACATTTTCTGCCCTGAGGTGCAAAGCCTTCTCCATCTTGTGCTATTGTCCCATGTTTTTACTTTATTTTAGTAGTTAACTGCTCTTTAAACAGGTAAAGTGTGTAAATAAGTTATGTGCTTTCAAGCCATTTCTCTTTTTTTCATAGCTATATTTCTAAATCAGTCCAAAATATTTCCCTTAATAGCTCAAAGTCGTGGCCTGAGAAACGGCTCATTTGTCAAATACGGCTGACTTCAGTGCCCCTTGCTGGCTCAATTTGTCTTTCTTGAACTTGGCTTTCATCTGAAAAGGACTTGCATTTGATTCTATTTCTGGAATGGGGGGGAAGGAGCAGGGCTGGTTGTGCACAGGATGGGTGCACAGGTCGGGCCAATGGATGTGCTAAGACTCCAGCTTAAGATCCTCACCATGTGTTTCCAAATAGAAACCCAAAGGTTTCAACAAGTAAAGCTCCTGCATGAACCCAATGGGGGCAACTGGTTGGTACCACACAAGCGCATTATGAGTAATTTATGGCTGTCAGTTCACCCAGCTGCACGTTTTTGGGAAACAGGAGTACTGGGTAGCACTGTTGCCACTTGTCAGGTGCAAATCCCTCCTCCATTGTGGGTGTGTGTGGGTGTGGGGGTGTGTAAGTGTGTATGTGTGTGTGTGTATCGTCCCCACAATGTGATTAAAAACCTGTTATTTTGATGATGAGGGAACCATTTTCTCAGTCCCCACAAGGATAACCTTGATTTAATAATAATCTGTGACTGCAATCAAAAATTTAAAAATGCCCAAAACTCTTGTATATCATTGAGTTACTTATGGTTACGCTTAGGGCTGGGTAGGGGGAAAGGTCGTCATTGTCAGGATTAGGGTTTTCCCAGTAGAATTGAGTGGAAGTTTAGTGAATGGGAATTCCTAAAATTGCCCGCAGTACGCGATTGGGTGCCCTGTGACGGACTGGCACTTTGTCCTGTGCTGGGCTCTCTGCCCCCTTCTCAGGATGAACAGGTGGAAGAAGCAGGAATAGATGGATGGGTAACATGGACAGACGGATAATCGGTGGATAATGGATACATGGTAACAGATAATCATTCTGCCATTAAACAATAAATCAATACCAGTGATCTCTGTTTAACAAACAAGTGTTGTGAAATTATTGCAGTACTAGTTTTCTTCCATAAAACTGTAAGATGGGTAATTCCTGCTATGACATAAATCTGTCTCAGAAGCTAAGGCCTGGGATTTGCACCCTGCTCTGATGATGGATCACACAGCTAGACTCCTGATAAATTTTTAGATGATGTAATCTGCCCAATATATCTGCTGCACACCATTTATCATCTTTAGTGTCAGTATTAAAGCAGTCGTTATATCTTTATGGCACTGTCAGAAGAATTGCCAGCAGTAAGGTTAGCAACAGCAGATGGCTGCATTTGAGCAGTAAAGCAAGCATTGCTGTAATTAGGCATGGTTAAGAGGTGCCGGGAGTATTGTTAAGAGGTGCCGGGAGTATTGTTAAGAGGTGTTGGGAGTATTGTTAAGAGGTGCCGGGAGTATTGTTAAGAGGTGTTGGGAGTATTGTTTTTCCTGTCATGTGGTTTTATTTGTCTATTGGTTTGTGTGTCTGGTGTTTTCCCTACACACAAACACACACACCCTCTCGCACATGTCGGGTAAACATATCTTTATGGGAAAAATGCTAACGCTAACTATGACAACCTTAACCCCCACCCAGCCCTAACCATAACCATAAGTGACCAGGCGAAATACAAGAGCTTTTGCATTTATGGTTTTTTCATGACAGTCACAGATTTTTATTAAATTGAGTTTTCCCTTATGGGAACCCATTTTCCCTTATGGGGACCAGGAAACTGGTCCCCATAAGGGAAAATGGGTATTCGTCACGTTGTGGGAACATTGTGTCCCCATAAGGTAAGGTATGCCTGCTCACACACACACACACATGCACACTCACACATGTGTGCCCCTACGCATCCCACTCGCCATGGCTCACTCCTGCCCACACTGACCTTTCCGTTGTGCCCTGCAATGATGTGTGTGCCAGAACGCTGGCCCAGATCAAACACTGCTGGTCGAGCTCGTCTGCCTGAAGCAGCACAGTGTTTTAGTTTGAGGCTAGCAGAGACCTTTGACTGATTCTTTTCCTTTTAGACACAAATAAATGAGCCAGATGATGCTTCTTTCACTGGATGCTGATTTATTTGTCCTGACTCCACCCTCTCACCCCCGTCACACACACACACACACACACACAAATGCAATGTCTTATTTCTTATTTGTGTTCATCTTAGGTGTTGGTTTGCCATCGTAAGTATTTTCTTCTAACAGTACAAGCAGCTAGAAATTTCTCCATGGTTCCTCCAGGTACAAAAGCATTCAACTTTCTCCCCGTAGGCTTTCATCACGTTACCAGTCATTACAGTCTGATATATTCAATACGAGGTACCTGTCTATGTCACACATTATTTTAATTTGTTAGTGTCATATGATGTATGTACACTATTTGTAATATTTGTGGAACTTGCAATTTTGAAATAGTATCTGCCCCCCACTGAAACCCCCCCACAGTTATGTTTTATTTCCCCACCTGCACCCCTCCCCTATTCTCCTTTAATCCCTTCTAGCCCCACACTTTGAATACTTCTGCTTCAAAGGGAATCCAGCTGCATGCACAATAGCGCCCCCCCCCCCAAATATGTCACATTTGTTTATATCTATTGTCCCAGTAAGGAGCAGTAGTGCCTTACGTACCGTACTGTAATATGGCATCGCATCCTACAGAGCGGATGGGATTCTGCTGCCGTACCAGGTGTCACTTGGGTAACAGACAGGATAGGATAACAAGGATAATGAACTTATAGTGCAATAGCCCCTTCCTTTACGAAATATATCAATAAGAAATGAATAAACAAGAAGAAAATGTGTAGTACTGTGAAACTTTCCAAGTAAAACATTGTTATGACTGCTTGTGTGTGAGTGAAATACGAGGGGCTCTGTTCAGCTGCCTGAGTGCACGCACACCCATGGAAACTTGGAAATATTTACAGCGAGAGACTGGCGCTCGCGTGTCTAAGGAAACCCCAAGCCCCCCTGGTGCAGGCTTGTGTGTACACTAAAATGTCTGGCCTGGGCAGGGGGGTGCGGGTCCTGGGAAAGCAGTACCAGGGAAGGATGGTTTTGGGATGGCTTGTTTGGAGACATGGTGATAAATGCACATGTGCGGAGGGGGCATCTTTAGCAGGAAGGAGGATCCTACGGGACGTAGCTAAGGGTGTAGGTCATTCACCACGACTGATACTGACAGCTTGATTGTATCAGTCAGGATGCTCTCCTGTTCCGGAACCTCAGATTCAAAACAGGGATAATAAAAGGGAAAATGCAGTAAGATGGAGTTGGTGTTAAGACGGAGGGGGTGAGGCATAATCATGGGGGAGGTTACTTCAGCTGTGCCTTATTACAGACACTGGGCTCTCTGTTATCCATCTCATCCCTCCGAACACACATCCAGACCCTAATGCCCAATCCCACAGCCGCTCACAGCCCCTTCCCAGACCCAAGGCCTGTTGTGTTTGCATGTGGGGTGCTCTGTGGCCCCGTGGGTTACGACTGTTCCTGTGGTCGGAAAGTTACCGGTTCAAACCCCATGGTTAGCAGAGTCATTTCATTGCAAGGCCTTTAACTCAACTTGCTTCAGGGACTGGATGATCCTGCTCTCTCAATTGTGTTATGCTTTGGGTAAAAAAGTCCGTTTCTATTCTGTTAAACCTTACAACTTAGAATATGTGATGAAATTGTCCCCCTGTGTCTTTTCATGTGTGGAATCCCTACCTAATTTAGGAAGTCACTTCTCAGCTCACACTGCCTTATCCAGCTCGCTGTTTTTGTGGATTATGGCTTCACGTGTTCTTTGCATTACTACTAAGTCCAAAGAAGCCTGACATGCGCTATGATAACATAGATGATCTGGCTTTGCAAGAAAACCCAAGTGCATATTTAGGCATGCAAAGGCAATGACGGATCACATGGTTGCTGTTTTTCACTGCTCAAATTCAAGATGATTCATGTAGGCTACAAACGTTCAGTGTCTCTGCCTTCTTGTCAGTAGACGCTCTGTGTGACGACAAGCAAGCGGGCTTGATGTGAAGGTGAAGATGTGGACACTCTGTCAGGTGGCACACTGTAAAAACAGTTATGCAAAATGTCCCACCTGTGGTGGAAAAATAGGCCGTGTTCATAGTATGGGTGAGTCAGCTGAAACAGATTTTCTGCTTTACTGCGAGAAAGCGACCAGGTGTAGTGTGGGTGGCCTGTCAGAGTTGAGAAACCACCTGGTTGCACGTTGCTGGGTACAAACACAAGGACCAGGCCTGCGGTTTTAGGGTAATGGCTGGCTGTCCTGCTAATACAAAACTCTGGTTGGCCAATTTGGGTATACCAGTACCCATCACTCTCATCTGACCAATAGAAAATAAACCTGCTCTTTTTAACACTGTCACTCATCTGGCATTGCTGATGAGGAAATTAGTATATGGTGTGTAAACTGCAAGTAGAAACAGTGCCTGTTATTTATCTGAGAATGGAACCGTTTCAGATATTAAATGAGTGGTCATCAGAGGCAGATTTGTTTCTGGGGCCAGACTTAGAAAGTCATTTTTGGGCTCCTGGCCACCGTCAGATGTTTCAGAAACTAAATAGCTAGTGAGAAGAGTCAGAAGATCCTAACTAGCTAGCTGGATAGCAGAACATGCTGCTTCAGCATCTCCTAAATAAGGAATGGATTTGTTTAATATTTAGTGCAGTGACCTCTCCTAGAGCTGACACCTTATCGTGGTGGAGGGGTTTGCGTGTTCCAATGATCCCAGGAGCTAAGATGCCCGGGGCTTTATGCCCCTCGTAGAATCTCTCAAGGCAAATAGGTCCTGGGTGAGGAACCAGACGAAGTGCGGCTCACTAGACCCCTTAGGAAGAGAAATAACATAGATTCAAGTTTTCCCTAGCCCGGACGCCTGGGGATGGGGCTCGATGGTGAGCGCCTGGTGGCCAGGCCGGCACCCATGGGGCCTGGCCGGGCTCAGCCCAAAGAAGGAACGTGGGTCCCCCCTCCAATGGGCTCACCACCTGTAGGAGCCAAGGGGGTCGGGTGCAATGTGAGTTGGGCGGTGGCCAAAGGTGGCGACCTTGGCAGTCTGATCCTCGGCTGCAGGAGCTAGTTCTAGGGACATGGAATGTCACCTCTCTGGCGGGGAAGGAGCCTGAGCTGATGCGCGAGGCTGTGAAGTTCCGGCTAGACATAGTCGGGCTCACCTCGACGCATGGCTTGGGCTTTCAATCTCCTTGAGGGGGGTTGGACCCTCTTCCACTCTGGAGTTGCTCATGAAAAGATGTGCCGAGCAGGAGTGTTCATACTTATTGCCCCCTGGCTGGTCGCCTGAACATTGGGGTTTACCGTGGTGGACGAGAGGGCAGCCTCCCTTCGCCTTAGGGTGGGGTGGCGGGTCTTGACTGTTGTTTGCGCTTATGTGCCAAATGGCAGTTCAGAATACCCACCCTTTTTGGAGTCCCTGGAGGGGGTTTTGGAAAGCACTCCTCCTGAGGACTCCCTTCTGCTGGGGGACTTCAATGCTCACGTGGGCAATGACAGTGAGACCTGGAGGGGTGTGATTCGGAGGAACAGTCCACCCGATCTGAACCCGAGTGGTGTTTCGTTATTGGACTTCTGTGCTCACCACGGATTGTCCATAATGAACACCATGTTCAAACATAAGGGTGTCCATATGTGCACTTGGCACCAGAACACCCTAGGCCCCAGTTCGATGCTCGACTTGCGGCTGCATGTATTGGACACTCGGGTGAGTAGAGGGGCGGAACTGTCAATCGATCACTACCTGGTGGTGGGTTGGCTCTGCTGGTGGGGGAAGAAGGCGGTCAGGCCTGGCAGGCTCAAGTGTATAGTGAGGGTCTGCTGGGAACATCTGCCGGAATCCCCTGTCAGAAGGAGCTTCAACTACTACCTCCAGTTGAACTTCGCCCATGTCCCGGGGGAGGCAGGGGACGTTGAGTCTGAATGGGCCATGTTCTGCGCATCCATTGTGGAGGCAGCTGACCGGAGCTGTGGCCGTAAGGTGGTCAGTGCCTGCTGCGGCGGCAATCCCCGAACCCGCTGGTGGACACTGGTGATGAGGGATGCCATCAAGCTGAAAAAGGAGTCTTATCGGGCCTTTTTAGCACGTGGGACTCCAGAGGCAGCTGACAGGTACCGGCGGACCAAGCGAAGTGCAGCTTCGGCAGTCGCTGAGGCAAAAACTTGAGTGTGGGAGTTTGGCGAGGCCACAGAGAATGACTTCCGGATGGCTTCAAGGAGATTCTGGTCCACCATCTGGCAGCTCAGGGTGGGAAAGCAGTGTAGCATCAACACTGTTTATGGTGGGAATGGGGCGCTGCTGACCTCAGCTTGGGACGTTGTGAGTAGGTGGAAGGAATACTTTGAAGACCTCAATCCCACTGACATGCCTTTCAATGAGGAAGCAGAGTCTGGGGACTTGGGGGTGGACTCCCCTATCTCTGGGGCAGAGGTCGCTGAGGTGGTTAAAAAGCTCCTCAGTGGCCGGGCCCCGGGGGTGGATGGGATCTGCCCGGATTACCTTAAGGCTCTGGATCCTGTGGGGCTGTCCTGGTTGACACGCATCTGCAGCATTGCATGGACATCGGGGGCAGTGTCTCCGGATTGGCAGACTGGGGTGGTGGTCCCCGTCTTCAAGAAAGGTGTTCCAACTATGGGGGGCTCAAACTCCTCAGCCGCCCTGGTAAGGTCTATTTGGGGGTCCTGGAGAGGAGGGTCCGTCGGATTGTCGAACCTCAGATTCAGGAGGAGCAGTGTGATTTTCACCCTGGCCGTGGAACAGTGGACCAGCTCTATACTCTCGGCAGGGTTCTGGAAGGTGCGTGGGAGTTTGCCATTCTACATGTGTTTTGTGGACTTGGAGAAGGCATTCATCCATGTCCCTCGGGGACTCCTGTGGGCACTGCTCCGGGAGTATGGGGTTCCGGGCTTCCTTAAAAGGGCTGTTCGATCCCTGTACAACCAGCGTCAAAGCTTGGTCCGCATTGTCGGGAGTAAGGCGGGCTCGTTTCCGGTGAGGGTTGGACTCTGCCAGAGCTGCCCTTTGTCACCGATTCTGTTCATAACTTTACATAACTTGGACAAAGTTTCTAGGCGCAGCCAGGGTGTTGAGGGTGTCCGGTTTGGTGACCTCAGGATTAGGTCTCTGCTTTTTGCAGATGATGTGGTTCTGTTGGCTTCATC
>JAODKC010000001.1:29714698-29751099 GCA_026777985.1 Mormyrops attenuatus
CCCCCCCCCCCCCCCCCCCCCCCCCCCCCCCCCCCCCCCCCCCCCCCCCCCCCCCCCCCCCCGGCCCCCCCCCCCCCTGGGGCAGCAAGACATACAGTGGGGGGCATATGCCACCTCTTGCCCCCCTGTAGGTCCACCCGTGCGATATGTCCAAAAATATTATCACGACCAAAAATTTCATATCAACCAAAATCGATAATTATTGCGATAATTGTCAAATCATTATTTATGTCCAGTATAAAGACTATGTTTTACTCTTGAGTCAAAACTGAAGAAACCAGAAGGTTAATGACATGCACCGCATGAGGAACCTGAGTGCAGCCATGTGGCAGGTGATATCTCAG
This sequence comes from Mormyrops attenuatus, assembly GCA_026777985.1. Taxonomy (NCBI): domain Eukaryota; kingdom Metazoa; phylum Chordata; class Actinopteri; order Osteoglossiformes; family Mormyridae; genus Mormyrops; species Mormyrops attenuatus. The sequence goes on from JAODKC010000001.1 coordinate 29,715,043, forward strand.
CACCACACTAGTTTGAGTGGAATAGAATGGTGTGAAGTTTTTTTCCAGTGGCTGGAATGCCAATCCTGCCACCAACCCCCAATTTTTTCTTTAAAAGTTGGCGCAGCTGCTGCAGGGTACAGGTTAATGTCATACCCAGGAAGAAGCAATTGCAGGTTAACCCTCTGGGGCCTAGGGGTAGGGAACTCACTTTCACTGACTGGAGCATGATCACACATTTCTTCAAATATCATAAACTTAATTCATGGCAAATAAATAATTTCTTCTGTTTTGCCATTACACTCATCTTTATTTTAATGTATGTTGTAAATATGTCAGATTTTTGTTAAGTTTGTAATTTGACATCAAAGTATAGACATTGCAAAACGCAGTTTGGAACACTTGCAGAAACATGATAAAAGTAAGCAATAGTGGCAGTTTGTTTTGATCCCAGATATCTGATCACCAAAGTCTTGGCTACATGAATATGACTAAATGGTGTAGTTGCAACATTCAGTTGGATAAATAAATAAGAAAAAGCTAACTGACGTTATTTCTGGTCTCCTTCCATTGAATATTTAGGAGCTCTCATGTGTAACCATGAGCCATTCACACCTGGCCACCCATTTATGGCGCTGATGGGGATTTATCTAGATTGTGTTTCACCGCTGCGTTGTTCATCAGATTACCATGCGAATGCGATTTGAATATGTGGAAGTGCGGCTATTTAGAATGTGAATGGCGATCTTCACGTGAGGGCGATACTACACGCCCCCGATGCAGGTAAAACAAAGAAAGGTGACATGGTTTACTTTTTTGCTGATTTAACTTGATTTTAAAAACTTTAATACTTCCGACAATGTTCATTTTGAAAAAAGACAGATTACAGATTTAGCCAGCATTCTTTTCATGATTCTACATGAAGATTTCAGCAAGATATAAACTGAAATAGACGTGAAAAGTACGCCGCATCGCTGACGATGTACTGGACCCCAGAGGGTTAAGGGCCTTGCTCAAGGGCCCAACAGAGCAGAATCACTGCTGGCATTCACAGGATTTGAACTGGCAACTTTCCCATTGCTAGCATGGATCCCTAGCCTCAGAGACACCACTCCAACCAGCAGATGTTAATAGTACTTATAAACTATTCTTTATCGTCAGAACATGACAAACACTTGCAAAACAGTAGTGATGGTCAAAATGACACTTCTAGAACAATTTGCTTTATTATCTGACCCCACTGAATTCTGAGATCCCTGTTCAGAAAAGGGCTCAAAGCATGCTGCAAAGGAAACCCGCTGCACCACGTGAGCTCAAAAAATATCGCAAATGCTTCATGAAGTGTTGTTTTGGCTATCACATTTCACATTTCAAGTCTGAAATAGAAGATGAACAGGTTATTTTAGTCATCTCTGGAAAAAAAAAACGCAGCCACCTATCGTCTCTTCTCTGTGGATTATTACTGTTGGGATTTCTCATGCACTGAATTTTACTGTGGAATTACCTTTTGGATTTTGCTGGATTAGCCTTATTGAACTGGTTGTGCTTTGGACCCTCTATGTTCTTCTGGTGAGTTGCTCTGTTGATTTGAGGGTTTTGTCTGTTGTCTGCCTATCTTCCCTATTACATTCTGCTATTTGTTCAACCCTGTTTGTGTTTTCATGGCTGTGTTTGCGTTTGTGCTCTACTGCTGGTCCTGACAAGTATCACACCCAGAGTGGGCGCGCCTTTGGGGGGGGGGGGGGGTTCTGTCACGTCCAGCCCCAATCGCCCCCACCCCCCCCCCCCCCCGCCGGCCCCCCCCCGGGCGCGGGCGGCGTTCTGTCACACCCAGATTGTGCTGATCATCCTGTGCCACGCCCTCCTCGTTACCCTCGTGTGGATTCCCAGTGTTTACCAGCTGTTTCGAGTTGTCTTTGTTAGTTCGGTGTATTTAAGTCCGAGTTTATGTCAGAGTTTGTTTCCCTAGTTCTGTCATTGTAGTGTTACGTGCTGTTTCTCCCTGATGCCCCTTCGTTTCCCAATTAAAGCCCTTCATTTTACCCCAGTCCTGCTCTCCTTTGCCTGCTTCCCCAGTCCATGCCGTGTAGCTCGTGATAACAAGTAGTCACAGGGAAAGTGCTGTCATTTTGTGATGCGAAGTGTCACATCCTGCTAGTGCGATCCTCCTGTGTGCCACGCCCCCTCATTTACCTCGTGTGAAATTCCGATTGTTACCAGCTGTTTCCTGTCATTTCCATTTAGTCCTGTGTATTTCAGTCCGTGTTCGAGTTAGTTTCTCTAGGTCTGTCATTGAAGTCTTGTGAAGTATCTACCGTGTTGTGCCCTGTCTGCCTGTTTGCCCTGAATATACGCCGTTTCCTGGATCTCCGTTTCCCGACCCTGATTCTCTGCTGTGTAATTCCCCTGCTCGCCTACAGTTCACGACACAAACTGTGTTGCCGGCGACAGATCTGGTCTAAAATCATCTTTTATCAAGCCCTTGGCATATTGATATCAAGGATAATTATATAACAAAAATTACCGTTATCATTTTATTGCCCAGCCCTAAAAAGAACCCAGGCAAACCTCTAAGGAACTGCAGGCTTTGCTCACCTCAGAAAAGGCCATGATTCTGCCATAAGTCTCCTTCGGACAGTTGATGAGCATCATACCAACAGTCAAACATGGTAGCGGTAGTGTGGGGATGCTATGCTGCTTCTGGACTTGGATACTTCTCATAATTGATATAACCATGAATTCTGACCTCTACCACAAAATCATTAGGAAGAACGTCAGGTCGTCTGTCTGTGATTTGAAGCTCAAGAGAATTTAAGTCATGCAGCAAAACATCACTGAAGCACGGGAGCAAATCTACCTCTGAATGGCTCAAAAGAAACAAAATTAAGATTTTGGAGCTTTGGCAGGACATTAAACAGGCAGCTTCTGCTCAAAAACCCTCTAATGTGACTGAATTAAAAGGATTTTGCAAAGAAGAGTGAGCCAAAGTTCCTCCACAGCAATGTGAAAGACTGATCTGCAGGTATCAGAAGTGTTTGCAACTGTTGTGGCTAAAGGTAGCACAACTAGATATTAAGTGGGCAGTCACTTTTTCACTTGGGTGATACAGCTGCTGCCTAGTATTTTTCCCTATTCATGTTACTCTGCAAAATCCTATTGCTCTACTCCAAATACATTTTGAGTTATGAATTTTTGAAGTTTGGCTAAATGTATTTTTTTTTTGCAATTCTTTGTAAGCCTTACTAATTGCTTTTTCACTGGATTGGGTTGAAATTTGTACTGAACATCTTATTAACCACAAGGATAATTTGCAGTATGCTTTCACATAAATAATTGTTGCTGAATGTGTTACAGTCATTTAGAATGCTAATGTAAGAATATTTCATTTTCAAGAATAAATTTTTCCACTAGCTTTCACTTTTTCATTTCATCATATGATGCAGGCAGGGGACATGAGTCAGGGTCTTTTTTAAACTTTAGAAACATTATTGTAAAGATCCACAGTAATCAACTTTGTGTATCCATTTGGTGTTTATTTTGAATTGTAGGTTCAGTTTTCATGATTGTTGAAGTTGTCAAAATGAAAAAGAAAACGGTCAAAATAAAACTGTCAGAACAAAAGGACAGAAAAGATGTATTGTGTCACGCCTCCTGGGGCGGGGCTGGACAGGTGCTCCGCATCAGGGGAGGATTAACGCCCTACAAAGGCGAGGCAGTCACAGATCACACTGCGAAGTATTGAGCCTATGATCTATAGCCGTGCTGAGCGTTTCTCTCGTCTCCTGTCTCCCCGATTCCCGTTGCCTTACCTGTGTTCCCGGTGTCCGCTCCTTACCTTCTCGCCTTCCCTCCTCAGACCAGCTCCCGTACCTGACCCGCCGAGCCCAGCCTTCTCCGTCTCTCTCCTCCCCGTGTTCTCCAGTCTCGTGCCTACCCGTCGGACGGACCCCCTGGCTACGACCCGATTCCGAACCTCGACCACTCTTCCTGCGCGCCCCCCCCTACTCACCTGTCCGCTCTCCCCTCGGGGTGGGACCCCTTGGGGAGCTGCTCCCTGCCACCGGGTTCTCCGCAAGGGGAATCCCCGATCTCTTGTGCTCTGTACTATCTTCCGGCAGATCACATTAAACCTGTGTTCCCCGCACTTCTGGGTCCCGACTTCAATCCTTGCAGCCCGTGACAGTAACGCAGACATTAACACAACATTGGCATAGCATCATCAAGAAATGCACATTCAGAAGAATATACTTTCAGCAATATTCTGGGAAATGAAAGGTGAAGAAGTTTTTCTGCATAGCTATTTTTTATTAATTTCACTAATTTTCATTTATTTATTTATTTATGACAATTTAATGGAAGACAGTGTCATTGCTGGACAGCTAAATGACGTTTGAAGTTGGCTGCTGAACAAATAAAAACATCATAAGATCACTAACATTCCTCATAGTTGCATTTTTTTTTTTGTCATTCTTTTGTGATTAATATCAGTTCAGTGACAATTTCAATGAAATTTTCCAGCTTTAATATACATTAATAACAAACATTATATGATAATAAGAAACATTGTAATTGTATAACTGTATGAAGTTTGTTATTAAAGTATATTAATGTCATAAAGATGTTAGAATGTTAAGGTATACATACATGCTGCTTATGAATGATTTGTAAATACATTAATAATGTGCACTGAATGTTCTACAAATGCATTATGAAGGTATTGTGAAGTTGCAGTTAAAGTATAGTGTTAAATATGTGGAAAGTCTTCCAACTTTTGCCTTTACCCATCCATCCATCCATTATCGTAACCACTCAATCCCCACTGGGGTTGCGGGGGGCCCGGAGCCTATCCCGGGAGCAACAGGCGCAGGCGGGAACTAACCCTGGGCGGGGGCCAACACACCGCAGGACTTTTGGCTTTATATTCTTGGCATTCAAAAAATAATAATGCATTATGCATCATTAATAATGCATAATGCATTATTATTGATGCACTAATGAGCAGTATTAATTTAAATAGATGCAGTCTTGTTTCTCTTAATATTGCCTTTACTCTTGTGATCAGGTTTCCTGTCTCATAAAGACTATACTTGATCCCACCCAGTCTTTCTTTCCCCAGTATGTAACAGTGCATGTCTGACATCCTATTAACTGGTTGTATGGTGATAGCCATAGTCAAATTCAACCTTTAACTTTAAATGCATTAATTAACCGTTTCATCCCATGAAACTGAGCAGTATTTAATGTCCCTTGTAGAAAGAATGCCTCAAATGTTGTCTGCTGTTATAACCATTAGAGGGGGTTACTTTGATGAATCAAAGACATGACATTTTCTTGCTAAAAGTACTCAAATGTCATACTGTAAATTTGTTGGCAAAGAATATTGAGTGTATTTTTAGTAAATGTTAAGTGAGTAACATGCAAATGTAGAAATTCTCAGTGTATGGAAAAACTTTTGACTGGTGGTGCATTTGTGTCCCTTTTCATCCCGCCAACTCCCCCGCCCCCCCTTCCCCGGCAGCTGCAGCCAGGCCCTGGCTCCCAGCTCAGCCTCCCTACTCCCCCCGCCCCGTCTCCACTCGCACCCCATGTCACATGACTCTGTTCCCCATCCTGCCTAGAATGAGCGTCGCAGCAAAAATAGCATGACAAGGGGCCGAACAGGTTTGAAACTCGGCAAACGATACAGCTGTGTGCCCGCGGTGATGCGGCACCATCGACAAACCTCGGTCATATCATGGGAAGGACCTGGGGAAATCAAATGAGATGAAAAACCATAATTTATTTATTGACCTCCAGCTCGGTTGAAAGGCGTCTCTCCCTCTCTACGGTCTGCCTGCCTTGTTGTGCGATCCGAATCCCTTTATTATGGCCTGTGGCAGTAACAGCAGTGTGGCCTCTGTCCCTGCGGAAATCGCATTCCCTGCAACACTAAGTAGTACTTAGCGAGTACCATCCATTGCTTTGCTTTCTGCTTGGTTACCAGCCACTGCAGGGCAAATGTGACTCACCATCTCACAGGCAGGTTGTACACTGGTTTCTTTATGTCAACAAAGCTGTGAAATGTCCTGTCAGGCTCGGCACTGACACAATAGCTGGGATTTGAACTCAAAACCACCCAATAGCCACAACTGCTTCATGCTGGAAAGCTTGAATTCATTTTTCGTTTCCCTAGAGAGCCCATCAGACAGTGAGTCTGACGTGAATACGAGTCATCAATCGTGGAGGAGGGGCTGTCAGGTCTGATCTCCCAGGGGGTGACATGCAGGATTCAGAAACGATGCCAGACAGGTCACGTGTTTGCTCTTTGGTGCCGGGATCAAAGCAAGGTGCATCCTATGTTGCATACCAGGATCTCTACCGTGCCCCTTTAACCTCCTGAACAATGGTAGCTAGTTTCTCTTCTTCATGGTGGGAGAAGCAGCTGGGTTGCCCCTCATTCTCCTCACTCCATGGTTATGAGTCCTGTCAATGGGCACTGGGGAGCCTTGGCACTGTTTCAGGAGTGTGCTGTGTCATCCGATGAAGTGAGAAGGAGCGGGTGTTTGATGGCGCGCATCTCGGAGGAGGTGTCTGCTGGCATGCACATTGTGTGATGAGGGGGAGGCCAGGGAAGGGAATAATTGACTCTTCCAGACTGGGTGAAAATGGGAAAAACATTAAGCTGTCTAAGCATCCCAAATGAGGCAGTTCTCCATTCTCTGAACTAGGGGTTCCCAGCCTTTTGATGCTGTTGTTTATAGACAGTCTATGCATTATGCATTTTCTAAGCCGGTCCATAAAAGCACAAAACTGCACAGTCATCTTAATCGTGTGATTTAAGTCATTCCATGGTCAGAAACTGACCTCACCCAGCTGTAATTTGCTAAATAAAAAGTCTCATAAACCTGCAGATGCCTTGGACCTTGAGGAGCAGAGGTTTACGACCCCTGTCACCCGTAGGTCAGGTGCATATTTTCAAACAAGGAGGCATTCAAAGGTAAGTGTGTAAATTTTATTGGGGTTGCCTGCACTGTCAGAAAAAAGTACCAATTTGTACCTTTGAGGGTACAATTACTTGTCACTGGGGCTGTACCCGCAAGGGTCTGCCAGTTGTACCCTAGGTGTAGGTAAATTAGCCATTTAAAGTGCAGAAATGGCCTCTGATGAACATTTTTATACCATCGAGGGAACTTTTTTGTTGTTTGTATGTTGGGAAACAAAACTGTACCAGACCTGTACCATTTTTCTGACGGTGTGGCACCATAAAAACAAAAGACTTTTACAACAATGAAAGAAGCAGGTGGGCTTAGTAACAAAAAAAAAAAAGTCTGATTTCACACATTAAAATGGAGGAGATACGTACATCTCCACTGATGGATTTATCAATAAAATCTCAGATCACCCTTTAGCAGGTTCAAAGCTGCAGACGGACATTTGTCACGCAACAAACTGATTTATTGCCAAATGTTGCCCTCTATGTGATTAATAAATTGAATTAAGCTAAACTAGATTATGGCCTGTTGTTTTTTACTCATGTTTGTTTGTATCTTACAAAGGTTTATTGAATTAAAATATAATTGCTTTTGATTTTACTGTAAAGTGTTCCCTATTTGAAGTCCAAGCTAACAAAGGTTGTAGTCAGATTACATAAAGGATGCTCTCAGTGTTGTACGAATGTAGAAATATAGGTTGTGTCCAAATTCAGGGGCTGCATCCTTCGAATGACGCTGTCGACGTAGTCAGTACATCATAAGAATGAGTCATTAGGTAGGAGAGGCACTATAGGCAGAGCTTCCAATGAATGACCAGTAACAGGAACAAATAGTTATGGGAACAAAAATTATACAGAACATAAAACAAACCAATATCAGTAAACATACGCAAATAACTCCAAGGCAGACTTGGGTTCTAACTAGACTAAGTGCAAAATCCCAGAGCGCTGAGTAGTCTGTTCTTCTGCTTTGGTTTCCTAGGGCTTTTTAAGTTAATAGTTTGGATTGGTTCTGTCCATTCTGGTTTCTCGTCTAGCTCAGCGCCCCGTAATCTATTTGCTTTACTCCTCCCCCTGCTTCTATCTACCATCTCACCCTTAGTGATTGCTGTTCCACTCGGCACTTGAGTCCAATCCAGTCATCACTCCTGCCCAGATCGGTGTCAGTGCTGGTGTTACTTAGCCCTGGGAAATGAGCCTGTCAAGGAGGAGAAACCTAACAGGCAGAAGATCTGGGGCCACGTGCATGCATTTTGTGGTGTTTCTGTTGTTTGTTGTATTTTGAACTTTGTTAATAAAACACTTTTAAATTGGCTTTGACAGACAGCTAATACAAGGTTACCATCTCCAGTTTATGGCAATTTTATGAATGAAAATGTCTTTTGTGGAAAATAAGTGCATGATTTTTAAAATAAAATCCCAGGTATAGATTTGTTACCATTATTATTTTAATAAATTAACGTAAGCGGCACCATGATATTACTACCAATTTAATGGCTAACCCTCCTGTCTCCTCCTTAATGTGGCCCTGATGAGTCACGCCTGGTGCTTGTTACCCCTCGTTAGTCCTTGTATTTAAGTACCTCTTTGTCTCATCAGCCCTAGTCCGGTCATTGACGTTGAACCTTCCTGTTGCCTGTGCCCGTCCTGGTTGCCAGCCCTCCCATTTTTGATCCCTTGCGATCCTGTTTATTTCCAATCTCTGCTCGTTGAGTTCAGTAAATCCCTTTTGTTTTCGCCACAACGGCTGCCCACAAGTCCTTCGTCCCGTCTGTCATGACATAATTCAAGCTTAACTGCCTAGGATTAGACCGGCCAACACATAACTGCGGTTTAAATGGAAAACCTGATTGGAGCAAAGGCACGGCATTCAGTTTCCATAAGGGGCTCTGATGATATCGTCTTCTGCAGCTGACCTCTGCCAAGGACTGGGGCAACCACATCTGTAGACACCCTGACCTGAAAAACCAGCATACACACGTGTACTGGTGAGGAAGACAAACTCAAATATGGATTTCATTTCTGTGTCCGCTGCTGAACTGACAGATATACCATTACGTAACTGTGGTGTATGCATTTTTTATATGATGCAATTTATAGTTTTACCTGTTTATTCAGCTGGATACTAGACTAGAATTCAGCTCAAATACCTCAGGGGCAGAACATCTGTACCCCGCCCCTGTCACTAACTTATCTGGAGCCAAAAGTCTTCATGGTCAAAGAAAACCTTGAAAACAATTGTTCTCTACGTAGATAAATAACTTTTAACAAGCATCAACTTGGGTTGTTTTAATGAATTCTTTATGTGATGTGTGGCATTGTGTTCTCCATTGATCTCCTTACTTCTCTTTCATGTAGTAACTGCATCTTGAGGTCAAGTCTGAAAACGCAGGATTTTTTTTGGCGGGGGGTGATGTTAGGGGTGAGGCCCCTACTCTCACCAACAATCACTTACTTATTAGTGATATAAAGCAGAGTTTTCTCCAGGTAGCAGGGGATTGTGTGGTCACGAACGATAACCGAGGGCCTTGAGACGTAATGAAAGATCGCAATTTTATCTCCCAGTTTTTCTGTGTCTGCTTGTTCTCTCTTAGAGGCAAAATGGCAGTTTTAGGTGTACTGCTTTCCAAGTCTGTCAAATTTTGCTGCTCTTTAATGAAGTCCCTCATTCCACCATCCAAATCCCCAGCTCACAAGGCTCTGTTCAATGTCAATCCCAGAGGACGCGAATATTTCACAAGTGCAATATGCAGAAACAGTTACCTTCATTACCAGAATCACAGCATGTAGCTTCTTAGCACTTTGAGCTTAATTGCACTGGCTCTAAATAGAGGCAGCACAGGTTCAGTGAACGTGGCAGAAGGCAGCTGGGATGGACGGCCAGTCGTTACACGGCCCATTCTCGCTCGCACGGGGCAAGAGGTTAGAGATATCAATCCTCCGTAAGGACACTTCTTTGGAAACTGGAGAGCCATGTAGACGACGGGAGAAAATGCAAACTCCACACATAAAGCCAGGCGTGAGATTAAAACACTTGCCATTGGAGGTGTGAAGACACATTGCTGCTCCAGTCATAATAATCCATCCATCCTTCTAACCGCTCATTCGGGTTATGGCCGCAGGGGGTCTGGAGCTCACCCGGGTAGCACAGAGAACACGGTGGGGGTAAACTCTGGGCAGCAGGCTTGCGCAGAGGGGGTGGTTGGGGGACCCTGAGCATCCCCCCCCCCCCCTCCAGTATTGCCAAAACTATTTAATGTGCGTGACCCCTTTGTAACCTTGAAGCACCTGTCCCTCAAAAAGTCTCTGCACAGTCCTGCTGGACAGGATGCCAATCTTAATAATGTAAATGGTAAATTCTTTTGGGGATGATGGTTTGTTGGTAATTAAACACATTTTTTTGTAAAATTTTGTTTAACAAAAAAAAAACGGTCATTTCAGGTTTTTGTGTGAGCGGGGTTCAGTAACCTTTGCATGCATCTTTAACCAAAGTGCCACCTACTGGGAGCAGATCAGGATCTGGGTTTGAGGGAAACGACTTCAGCTGCACCACTGGTTTTCAACCAGTGACACGATCAGGTTGTGCTGATCTGAATGTGTACCTAACAAGAACCCAGTATTCTCAGTGCGTTGACTAAGGATCTACTATAATAAATCTGCAATATTGACACACCATAAGTTTTTCTGTTGGACCTATATCATCATTCATTGGCAGCGTGTTTTAAAAAGAGCACTTTGCAAGTGGCCTAATGGTTAAGGAAGTGTGTTTGTGATTGAAAGGTTGCTGGTTCAAATCCCTGCCTTGTGAAGTACCACCCTAAACACGGCTCCTTGGGTGCTATATAATAGCTGTCCACTGTTACATCACGCGTGGGTTAAATGCAGCAGCCACATTTTACTATGGTGTCAACAATGTTAGTTTTTCACTTTTGGAAGAATGAAACAATGGAGTTATGGTCTCAAATGAAGTCGAATGTAACACAGTTTTTGTTACTGAGCATCATTTGCATCTTTACAGCTAAGAACAAGTCTTTTAATACACTGGTGGTGCTGGTGAAGGTGGTAATTACAGGGCATTCAGTCAGTGCAAACACATGGTCTGCTTGAGTAGCTGCTATTATTAGAAAGGCACTATCCTGTGATCAAAACGTAGTAATGAGAAGGAAAACACCCTACGCAGGGGCACGGGGCATGGTGTAATGCGGTTTTAAGAGGCTTTCTTGAAATAGCCACGTAAACAGAAAACTTTCGCATCGCACGGTGTCCATGGCCGCGACTCCGTCGTCACAGTGACGGCACCAGCCTGATGCTCTTACGCGGCCCCCGTGCGCAGATTGCGTAGTGGGGAGCCGGGCTACGGCGCTGGGTGCACGGAGACGGGGATGCTCCAGTAAACATCTCAAGGAGTACGATCACTAAAGGGGCTTTAATGTTGTAGTAACTGAAGAAAGGGGGGAACTCTTCACGCAACCTGTTACGCGAAGCTTTGACAAAAGAGAAGCGCACAATGAATGACGTTAAACTGGCAGTCCTGGGAAGCGAAGGGGTCGGGAAATCTGGTATTTATGGAAATTGTCTGAAAAGCATTGTTTACCGTCCGGTGGAGTAAATAACAGTATGACAACTGATAATTCATTAATTACATGCAAATTATCCATTCTCGTTGCAGCGCTCATCGTGCGATTTCTTACAAAGCGCTTTATTGGCGAATATGCATCATCAACAGGTAAAGTTAATCTTGATATGTCTCTAACAATGAAAACAGACTAATTTTGCAGGTCGGGTAAGCATTTTGTCGCAAAATATATATTTTAAAACGAATCCAAAATTTCAAAATATCTCCAGGATATGCAGCTTTGTAATAGTACTTTATCAATGGGATAATATTGATTGCGCAAAACAAAACTGTATAGATTTTCGGAGCTTTGTGCTTCCGATAATTAATATTTTGGAGTGTTTTAAATGTGACAACCTCTGATTGTAAATAACTGAGTTGTTTTGCCTTTTCTAAAGTCCTAATTGCTAAAGTTGTATATTACCTCTTAACAGTTTAATTTTTCATCTGGTTTACTCCGGAAATGTTTTTCCTGTAATTCCTCCTGTAAAAAGGCCTTTGAAAAGAGATTGTAATATTCAGTTCCACAGAGAAATGGATGGATGAGGTTTATCGGTCCCTGAATTCATTTAGCTTCAGTGTAATTATTCGTTTGCTTCCCAGAGTGCATATATAGGAAGCGCTTGTCGATTGACGGACGGCAGCTGAATCTTGAACTCTATGATCCATGTTCTCAGGTACGTGGAGAGAAAACGTGAAATGATGATGATGATGATTCTGGGATGGCAGTGCCAGGCAGCAGTTCACACTGGTTTATCTCATTCACTTGCTTTGTTGTCAGTCAAATTTACTTGGAGATAGTGTATTTTTAACATACATGTATGCCTGTGTTTCTTCAATATGTCAGACAATTATCTTATGAAAATGTGTCTAAATCTTGCTGACAAAATTTAAAAATTTTCTAGGGTAACTCCCATTTATGTTTGTGTGGACTTAAAACGAACGTCTCACTTAGACAATATACTGAACTAGTGACCGGCTGTCACAGTAACGCTGCTGAAATGCTGTAACAACATTACCCGCTTATTGACAATGTGGGATGCCTGTATCACGGTGAAGTGACCGCTGTTTAATACGTGCCCAGGCTTGTGAAGGAAAATCTAACCTGAACGAGCAGATGCACTGGGCCGATGGCTTTGTGGTGGTCTATGACATCAGCGACAAGTCATCGTTCCTTGCGGCGAAGACCGCCCTCCATCTCATCCGGGAGCAGCATCTCGGGGTGGCTAAGAGGTACAGACCCGTCTCTTGCTACAGAGGGCAGTGGTGCAAATGGACCACGATTCTCTGCCTGTCCGGTGACGGCTATGAATCACTGTGGGCATGTAGGAGGCTCCTGCAAAATGGATTAGATTCTTGCTTGCTTCCATTAACAGGATAATAGCCAGTGAATGTGGTTTGAGTGGCAGCTGTGCGATTCTGCTACTTTTCAGTCTGTTGAGCAATAGCTCGGCCTATATGAATATATTGACTTTTGATAAGGAGTCCTGACAAGAATGAGTACTGACAGCTTTGCCTGGTGTTCAGTGATAATTGTTTCAAGAACACACAGCAACACCTGTATTTTATGTTGTAGTCCTCCACAATGTTCAGAGTATATTTTCAGACCCTTTCAGCTGGTGTTGATGAAATATACACTAGTGGCCAAAATTCGGCGGCATTGTTGATAAACAATCAAATAATGTTATAAATATCATACATTAGATGGTTACAGAAGTAACTGGAGCAACAGTTGGATAAAGTTCTGCAATTTCCAAAAACTGAAAGTGTTTCCAAAATGTTCGTCACTAGAGTAGAGGAGCTTTGAGTGAATCGTAGCAGCGGGTCACATGCGGTGCACGCTGAGATCCATTCCCGGCTCCCCCATAGGGATGGAGACTCAGTGGTGTTTCTGGTGGGCAACAAGCAGGATCTGTGCCACATGAGGGAGGTGGACCGCGAGGAGGGCCAACGGCTGGCAGCTGAGACCAGATGCCATTTCTACGAGCTCTCTGCTGCAGAGCACTACCAGGAGGTGGCGCTCATGTTCTCCAAGATGGTGCGCAATATCAGCCTTAGCGGCAAGACAAAGGATCGGCGTCGGCCCAGTGGCTCCAAGTCCATGGCTAAGCTGATCAACAATGTCTTTGGGAAGCGGCGGAAGTCGGTGTAGGGGGAGGTTTGGTGTGATGCTTAGTGACCGACGCACAAGAGCTGTGTGATCATAACTGCAGCTACTTTTTTCATCATTGTTTTTGGACCAAATTTTGTCTTGTGAACCATAATCCTTCAAACAATCATACTGTAACTGTAATATATACATTATGTAAGGCATCGAAAGTAACTTTTGTTAAAGTGCTATACAAAACATTTACATTTACAATAGTAAATGTAAACGGTATTACAGTATTTATTTTCTTTGCTCTGACATGTAGCCTTTCCCCATTTATACATAAATTTAGTTCCTTAATCATTATACTGCTTGTTGCTGATGATTCTTTAAGCATAACGCTAGTTAGAGTAAGGATGGAACAGTTCTTTAAAAAAAAAAGAAAAAAAATTGTGGTTTAACTGCTTTCCTGATGTTATGTTGTACTGATTTGGAGTGGATGAGTGTCAGAGTGCGACTCATATCTGTAGTTTGGAACAATTCATCTTCTTATCATCTTAAAACAACTGTTCATTTGATCATATTGCCATCTGTATTATCAAAATATGTATTGTTCACTATACATAAAAGCAAAACAATGAAAATATGAATTTCTGAGAAATACTCCTTTTGTAAATAAACTTACCATAAATGCTTAAACTCATTTTCCTGATGGTTTTTAATATCTGACATTGCTTAACTGTGTGACTAGTGATGAGGTTTATGTGTCAATATCTGCATCACAGTGGAAGAAACAGAATGAAGCTAAGCATCAGACCCATAAAAATGTGGACCGTCTGGCAGGGAGCTCGGAGGGAGCAAAAATGTGGACCGTCTGGCAGGGAGCTCGGAGGGAGCAAAAATGTGGACTGACTGTGAATCCCCAAGGACCGGATTGGGAAACCCTGTTTTACAGTATATTTGCATATCTTTGACAGGTGATGCTGGAGTACATCTGAGTACCGTTCGTGTTAATCCAGAGCTGGGTGTTGGTGGTCTAGTGGTTAGAATGCTTGCTTCTGAACCAAGAGATTGTGGGTTTGAGTCCCACCTCTGGTGCTGCCATCTTTGGGTCCCTAAGCAAAACCCTTAACCTTAACTTGCTCCAGGGGGATTGTCCCTGAGCTTAAAAACCATGTAAGTTGCTCTGGATAAGAGGGTCTGCTGTAAATGTGCCTGTCATCTGAGTTCTCAGTGGGGTTTAGGGGTTGTACTTGTGAACAACAACAGAGTAAACATCTAGGCCAACTGCTGTGTCTTATAAAACTATGTGAATATTTTAGATGGTCCAGTGTTTTAGGAACAAACTGAGGAAATTGAAGACTGATCTCAAAGTCTTTCAGTCAAAATATGTGTTTAAGTATCATGCAAGTTTGCCGTGTGTGTATGGAGTTGCCAGGACTACGTGTGTGCATGTGCGTGTGTGTGTCAGTGTAATCCCATTTAACCTTATGCTTTTGCAGAACACATGCTGAATATTGAACTAACTCCTGATGGGGCAGGTTCAAGATGAAATGCAGTCATTGCGAAGGTGAGTCTTGTTTACTGGATCAGACCCTCTCCAACAGAGGAAGCGGCACCTGCGCTGGGTGACAACCGCAATGAAGCGAGTTCTTTACTTCCTGGGGGACGTAAGCACCATCGATAGACACGCTCTGGGTTTGAAGCCCTTCCAGCTCTTGCTTGTGATGTCTGACTTGGAGGGCTGGTGGATGGGCGTTCCACATCTGCGGGTGGCAATAAGGCGTGAAAGATGGCCTACAGGATAAGACATCCACCTGGGCAGGAGATAAGAGCCATGTAGGCATGTTTGGCACTATGGAGATCACTACTGTAAACATACTAGTGGGTCTACAGTCGAAATTATGTCCTTACTCATTTTAAATAGACAGACAGAAACAACTAATTTATAGTGGAGCTCTTTAAAGTTTGGTTCTTTTTTTCTTGATGATTCTGTGTTGTGCCTGGGGAGTCCACATAACCTCTTTCATACTGCAGTTGAGCATAATGGAAATTTCATCATATAAAGCAAAATACAAAGAAATAGCTTTTCTTGGAAACAAAGTTGTTTAAATATAAAATACTGCACAATACACTAATAATAATCAAAACACTTTTAATTCTGCTTAAAAGAAGTACATTGTTAAACTGATGTATGGAGACAGAGATGTGATGGTGTAGTGTCTCTACACATAAAACTTAAGCCCCATAATGAGTCCAAGCGGCTCTGTGCCATTGTGGTTACTAGCATGTTGCCCTGTGCTACGGAAATACCGATGCTGTAAATCTTGACGCAGGGCTCCCTCAAGAGTACAGTTTGCGGGCCTCTATTTATGTCGATCTTCTGGTGAGAAACAGCCACCAAGAAGTTCCTTTTGAGCGCGGCCCGTGAAACGCAAACAAACGCAAGTCGCAAAGTCCAAACGCAGATGTCCCCGGCCCCCGTGTATCTCCCAGGAAACCACAAGGCTCGTCACTGTGGCAGGAGGTGGGCAGCGTGACGTAAGTGACCTTTTCTTGTTAAGAGCGTGCATCTGCTCTGAACGGCCCACACTCCGTGAGGGCCATTTCTCACCAATTGCAATTTTTTGTGGACATTGTCATTGTCATGTCTCAGGTGACCTATCACAGAGATCCGTTAAATTAAAGAGGACCACATCTACATCAAAATGACTATTTTTCTTCTTTTGAGTCTGTTTTTGATATGGGTCCTCATTGTTTCAGTTGCATTTGTAAGGCTGTTTTTATATCCCATGTTAACCTTTGGCAAAGGACACAATAGATCCAACCAAACCGCATAACCACACTGGATGGAGTGCACAATGTGGCCAATTTAAAGACAGCAGTTCACCTAAATCAAATCTTAGAACTCTAACAGGAAATCGACAATCAAGGAATGATGACAGAATGTGATGCTCTGCATGTCATTGTGTCTTTTGTACAATGCAACATATATTTCAATGAATTAGATATCGTACTACTGATAAATTAATTGTGGCATGATGAGTACAGTAATCAGTGTGGAGAATTGTAAAACACGGTATCCATATCCATAAAGTATGAACATGTCATTTAAAGCTTGCATGTTCAAAGACTGGAGGTTGCGCCCTTGAACTCAGCATTTAATATTAATTACAAAGAAAAGTAGGGTGTGTGTGGTTAGCAACAGGAAGTCACAGCACTTCACGACATGTTACTGCAACCTGGCGGCTACCATTTCTAAGTTTCCGCAAGTTTACTCGCAGTAATACACCTTGATTAATGCATTCCACCATGTTCAGGTAATTGGTCCTGTGGCCAGAGACAAAAAGGTAATACTTTAGTGGTGACGCCTTTTGTGCATTCAAACAGTTGGCGTGGTTGCTAAGGATGTATGCCTCTTACTTGAAGACTGCCTAAAGTACTTATCCTGTATTACTCTAGGTACTACGATGCATTCAAACTATTATTTTGAACTTGATACATTCTCTGATCTATCACCAGTACACAGATACAGTTATCTAGCAATGTTACTGCAAATCACTGCGAGCGGTCCATGTACAAAATCCTTCTGCTTCAGAAAAGCCTCTCATTTTTGTAACCTAGAAGAGCGCTAAAGAGAATTAGATTCTTAACTGTAAATAGATAATTTAATTGTAATTCTAATCAAGGATGTGGAAGTACCCAGATGCAAGTATCATTAGTCATCAGCGAGCACTAAAAATGGCATCATCATCTCCATCATCATCATCATCATCATCTCCATCATCATCATCACCATCATCATCATCCATGCATTACTTTAAGACTTTAACCTGTGTACCACACAGACATATTTACCACTTTACTGCATTGTATACTGTGTGTTAAAAAGGTCTTATTCTTAAGAACCATGTGACTCAGGGAGTTCAGAGCAGACCACTGCCTTGTTTGGAGTCTTTCAAGGGTTGGACAGGAGTATGGAAGGAACAGAACAATGAAGATGTACCCTAAATAGGATAATGTTCCAAGACCACAATGCTCAGGTCTGGGGCTCCTAGGGAAACAAAACAGCACCACAATACACCAACCGTACAATGAAGAACAGGTGGAACAAATTAATATGAATAATTAGGGTCTTCTGACTCTCCCTCCTCAGAGGGAGAGGAGTCCATGTTCCCATCCTCACAATTACATCATTCGAATTAATGACCAACTTCCTGAAGGAATTATTACACATCTGTAAACATGTGCAATCAGTTACTGCAACCAACATGAATTACCAAAGGAAATGGCACAATATTAATTCTCAGTGACTTCTAATAGTTGTGCATGTTGCTGTTAATGTATTTTTATGTAAAATACACAAATACACACAAACACTGCTGAAAGGACCAGCTAAATACCAGCTTGTGCTGGTAGCAGGTTACAGCTGGTCTAAGATGGTTTTATTCGTAACATCCCAGCTCTTGCTGTTCTTCGATGGTTTAGCTGTGTGGGTGCGGCCACCCTATTAAGTCGGACATGCTGGCACCACCAGCCGAACCAGCTAGAATGGCCATCATAAGCTGGTATGACCAGCTCAACCATCATATGAAAAAACATACCTTAAGCTGCACTTAAACTACTTAAGTGTACTTAAGCTGGTCAAGCTGTCTTTTTCCAGGAAAGTAACAAGGTTGCAACTTTTATAAAGGTAGGACCACAAAACAGAGCAATGTTGACTAGCTACAGTGGGATGTAAAAGAGGGTGTAGAAGCTGGGGAGACTTGGAGACTTAGTTCCGTAGGACCCTGGATCTATTTGAAGCGGCAGCTGGGCATGGGGCATGTGGGCATGATTACAGGGAGGGGGCCTCTTTCCCCAGCCATCACCATTAATCTCTGGGACCATGCAATGCTCACGGGAGATCGCCCCCCTCCTGCTTTGCTTTCAGCTACCTGGCGGACGTATTAACGGGAAACAGATATAGCGAACCGATCCAATTCCAGCTGCCCCATTTTTCCATGTTGCTCTTGCAGATGCTGAAGGCTGGCATCCCGGATAATGGATCTTTGAGGTGGCTCCACACACCGGACAGCAGATAAATAAACATGAACGAATGTGGAGGAAGTAATGAACAGGATATGGAAAACATTAACCGCTAGACATGCATCACGATATCATTACTGCAAGAGGCTCAGAGTCTGTATGATATTAGCAAGTGGGTGTGTATCAGGAAAAAAAGAAAAGAAAAAGAAAGAGTACACTGGGGTGTGTTTGAGTCAATGACTATTTTGACTTTAATCTTTCATCGCCGCCAAAGTGCAGGAAGCTGCATGCTTAGGTTGTTTGAGTTGCGTGATTAATTGCCACAAAGTAAGTCTGACGTTTCATTTCTTGGTTTCAGTGTTCAAAGAACAAAACAAATCCCCTTATCGTAAAAATCAAATTGCCGTTGCAGGTTATAAGATCACCCGAGTAAACAGTGTCGAATGGGACTTCCAGCCACATGGGCCAACGCGTAAATTCAGCCACGGACGCACAGAAAACGTGCGAGTCGCCGTCTTTCTGCTTTTACATATCAAAGAAAAGGGAAATTTATCTTAGGTCGGCAACTACAATGATTAGTAGATTAAAGCTGTAATTAGACCTATACAGACAGGAAATTAGCCACTAAATAACTTTAATGTTTGCCTGTTGTTAACCTGCTTACTGGATATGAGAAACTTACCCATAACGCGCAACACTTTTTTTTCCATTCATGGGCTGACTGAAAAAGTAAATAAATCTTTCCGCTGTTGCGTTTTCCCCTTTTGGGCTTATTATAAATTCTTTTTAGGTTACCTTCATCACTGATTCTGAGCTAAAGGTCTCCCATTTGAAACAGCTGGCGCCAGCCATGCCCACATCTCACCTTGTGTGCCTCCCAAAAATAAGGTACTGGCGTTAAGATGAAGATGATGATGATGATAACATCTGTGATCAAGAGTGGTTCTGATCAGTGTCAGGCCAGCATACCATCCTGCCAATCACACAGGTATTTTTCTGAGATAAGGAGTGATGTTTGCATTTGATGTTTACTTTAGGATCTCATAAGGAGCTGTACTGTATGAAAACAGCACAGTGTGAGAATGTGGGGAATGTATTGCAATTTGCCAAAGGAGGTCCAGCAATTTTGACAAAATGGAAATAACCTGACGGTATAGCATACACAGTGCGTTTGCACATCCCATACCAGGACAGTGTTATTGTACTCAGGCTTACACTATTCATGCAAAAATTTCCCCTCCTTTGCACTCTGTCCATCCACCTTCACCAACAGACGCCTTCTCCCAGATTCCTGTGAACGTTTTCGCAAAAGGGCAAAGGTAATGCAATCCAGGTGCTGATAAAAAGAATGAGGAATTGTCAGTTAGTGCTAAATTATGATTGCTCTCCCCAATTCCGGCTTTCGTGCCAGCACTGAAGTGGAAAGCAGGATCTACTTTCAGGAACGTTCTGGAATTCCTTTCCTCTCCCAGCTGATAAAACAGCCCACAGATTTTCATGCCAAAATGACTGGTTCGCATTGCTGACCTGGTGGCACCTCGCAATATCCCCCTATGAGGCTATATGGCATCAGCTTATTGAAAAGCACCAAATGACAATTTATGTAACTGCTTTAATTGCTGATTTTTAGTTATACAGAACCATGGTTTCTGTTTGAATCTCAGCAATGTTTCATATTTAGTTACGTCACATAATATTTCTTTTTTGTTTCATACATCCAGGGTTGAGGGTTCGAATCCCACCTCCATTCTGTGTGTACTGGGATGTTCCGTCTGTGTTGTGTGGCTTTCCTACAATTAGGCTGACTGGTGTGTCTAAGCTGTCCACAGGGTTTGAATGTATGTGCCCTGTGATGGACTGGCATCATATCCAGCTTGTGCCTTTGCCTTGTGCCCTTTGTTATGTGAGACGGGGCATCAGGTGACCCCTTTCCTCACCCATGTCCAGGTGAGTAGTTGGAAGATATATGTATATATATATATGTATATATATACTGTGTCACACCTGCCTCTGATTAATTAAACAGGAGATTCAGTTCGATTAGGGCGCTCACTGCTCAGTCGTCATCATTGCTCTTGGAGCTGTGGAGTTGAGGTTTGGTTGTTTGGGGCTGGACTGTAGGTTTGCCTCTGTGCCTGTCAGTAGCCAGCAGGCATGGCTTGGTTGGCTGGGGTAGCTTGGGATTCATGGTCCTTGACTGGCATTTTTCCTTGGGCTTCTGGTGGCTGGTTTCCGTGTTGGGGCTTCATGGTCCCAGTTGTCATTCTACAGCTACTGTGCTGTGCTGCTGGCATTTTGTCTCTGGGGGGTTTTGTCTTGGGTTTTGTGTTCTTGCCCATTTGCCCCTTTAGGTTCCTGCTTCAGGTTCTCCAGTCCTCTGCAGATGAGTCAGCCTTCCTTCACCTCATCCTGGCCATCCATCCAGTCAACACCCGAGTCTCCTGGTTCCCTATTTCCAGCAGTGTTGGAGCTGTTGGTCTCGGGGATGGTCAGGGGGCAGAAGACCTGGCTTTCAGATGGGCAGCCTGGGGTGAGGTGTTTTGTCACAGATCAGGTGTTATAAAAGCAAATAAACATTTTGAACCTGATTGCTGAGTCCGAGTCATGACATCAGGTGGATATATTTCATCTTAATTACTGTAGCACCAGCGGGGCGCATGTCCCAGCATGCCCCGCGTGCAGTTGTAAATAGCCCTTGTATTGTTGCTGTTATTGTTAATGGTTATATTTCCTTATTGTTGCGCGTGTGTTTACCTGTGTCTTGTGTGTACCTGGTCTGATCCTCGTGTGTAATTAGCTTACGTAAATCTCCCACCGTGTATGCGTCTTACAGTTCGGCGTCTGACAACCTTGTGTTTCCGGTGTGTAATTGGTTTTGGTGCTCACTGGGTGCCTGATGTAGTCCTTTTAAGGACTGAGAATAAAGAGCATGTTCTCCCCGGCAAGCGAGTCTCCATGCCTCTCTGCTCCCACGATGGCTCGGTCTGCCTCATGCCACATTACTTTAAAATGTTAGACATTATGACGAGTCATGGTAGGAAGGTAAGAAGCTATTTCTCTTGTTAAAAGTCTTGGATTCCACCAGCAGACAACTGCGGAGCCCTGATATGTTCCAGCACTAAGCACAAGGCCCAGGATTACAGAGCAGCGACAGAGGTGTGCAGATTTCATCGTGACGTAGGACATGCAGTTACTGCGATGAGGCTGGCCACTGTCAGCTTAACCTGCATCTGAATCGGCTTGCTCTAAACCAGGGGTCTCAAACTCCGGTCCTGGAGAGCTACTGTCCAGAAGGTTTTCTATCCTACCTTGCTTCTGACGAGCCGCACCATTTCTCTGGTAAATTCCAGGAACAGGTGTGGCTCATCAGAAGCCAGGTAGAATAGAAAACCTACTGGATAGTAGCTCTCCAGGACCAGAGTTGGAGACCGCTGCGCTAAACTTTCATGTAAATGGGGCTCAGTATTGATAGTGCATATCAGCCAGCTGCATCATGTTTAGGGTTATTGCTTGATTGTGTGTTTGAATCTGAGTGGGGAGCCCATAATCTGTTGTCTTACCTTTTTTTTAAAACTCATGCTAAATGCAGCTGTATAAAGTGCTTTGTTGTGATTTCTTGTTCCCCGTCATCTGGTCTGTTGGCTATAAGTTATTGGACTTTTAATAACTTTGTATCCTCTATTTGCTGTAATGGGACAAGCCCCGCAACCTGCTCATTTACGGGAGGGCCGCTGGTTCCGGTGAACTCGTTCATCACCCAGTGTTTAGCTCAGTCATGCCTGGGGTTCAGAGGAAGGCCGGAGGAGCTGGGAGATGCGGGGAAAGCCCTCGGAGTGAGGGAGTTAGATTAAAGGCACTGAATTAACAAGGCAAATAAGGCTTCTGTTGTTTTCCTTTGGTCTTCGAGATGCATGTTGTGTAGCTAAAAAAAACCAGTCATGCTAATGTCACGACCTGCAGCTGTCACTAAACGAACAGTTATAAGCTCCGTGCTTCCGTTAAAAAGCTGAAAATACAAAGACAACAGACTATGATGAATTTCATCAGAATCAGAAGCTGGCTCCTTTAAGATGGATATTTTTACATGAATAATTTTCCTTTCCAGATTCATAGTTTAGTTACATAAAAAGCAGTTACATAACCGCTTTAAATAAATGTTCCCGACAACCTACCTAACAGTCTCCCGTCTGGCATTTAATCATAAACAGCTCGCTTTAGAAATAAGATCAAATGCTTCAAATCAGCTCAAAAATATCAGGGAACTATGGTTTGCTGTCAGCTTAACTGTGAGGGGGGAGTTTGCCAGATATTGTCTGAATGACTTAGAGTTTATGAATTACTTCTGGTATTTACAGCACTTGGTGCTTATATATTGCCTTGAAATAATCTAGTACTCTTTCTCAGGATGTTTCGATTACTCATTAAATCACAATATGCTGAACATAGCGTACCGCATGAAGTGGTAACTTCTGAGGTCTTTTGTTTATGTTATTCAGTTACTTGGCAGTTAGAGGGTCACTGAGGGAATTCAGGTGAATTTCCTCATAAACATGAGCAGCCCATTTCCAGGGCTTGTAACCTGTACATCTGAGATGATACTCTCCTACTCTGCAATAATATCAAAAATAGCCTGTTCCCAAGCAGCATTTAGCACATCTGTATTGCTGATGAAAAATCCAACCCTAAAAATAAGCAAAACTTAAAAGGAGAATGGTTTACAGCCTTCCCCATACAAAAATAAAGCCAATAAGTCAATAGAGAATCACTAAATCCAGGTCAAAGTAACAGTTTAGCTCATTAGCACTCTTGCTTCTGAGTATGAAGTGAGATTCCTGGCAGTGGTGATTTGGCCGCCTCCCTCTGACTGATACCTGCTTAAATCTGGAGCATTCTGAGAGCTTTCATTCTGGATGGAAATGAAGACGATGACATGAGTTTTAGCCCTTCTTCAGGAGAGCTTCCTGTACTCAGGGACTGGAGATCAGAATAGATTGATGTTGTTTTGCTGCATTGCTAAATTTAGGATTGAAAAATAGTGTTGCATGATTGAATAATATAAGACGTAGATTAAATATTGGCTTATTCTTTTGTCCACCAACCAGGGGTGCCACAAAGCGGGGGGGGGGTTAGAATGATTCCAAGGGCCCCAGAGTGACAGGGGCCCTAAAAAGTTTGGAAAATAACTGGATTGGCCTGCACTGGCGGGGCCCAATATGATATGCTCTCATGGGGCCCAAAGTCTTTACCAACGCCTCTGCCAGCAACTATACAACTTTAAGACATTTCATTCTAAGCAGGGCCGTGATTTTTCGTGGCTGCTCTATGTCAAGCTGATGGTTCTGCTTCCCTCAGCTACTGTGAACCAGAACATTCTGGTGTTTTTCACTAACTGGGCCCCACACAGGGGGAAGCTGCATTTCCATTTCATCCTGTGAAAAAGTCATCGACTGTCGTGTGTGACATTTGCCATGGGTCCGACTGTCATGTGACCGGTGCATCATATGAGCCCATTGTTTTGCAGAATGTATTACCTTGACTTTCATGTCATTGGTCTCTAAGTTTGCCTTCTGCTCATGATAATCTCGATACATTTTGAAGCCTCTCTCCTCACCTGGGCTGCATTTCCCAAAAGGTCCCGTTAGCATACTATATGGTTGGTCCCATTCAGTCGCATAGATCCAACTATGTAAGTTGCTAACGTAGTTAGCAATTATGCTTTTGGGAGATGAACCACAGGTCTCTCTTCCAGCCAACACTTTCATTAAATCATTTCATAAACAGCTCATATAAATCAAAAGATTGGATACATTAACTGCTTATTTGCGGCCAGGCAATTTATAATGGTCCTTGGGAAAAAATACCTTACAAACATGGTTAATTCACCAAACTGGAGTTTATATACTTTGTGAGTTGCTCATGAATGTTTGTGGGTGCCATGGCATTTTGATTGACTTGGAGTGCCTGGTGTTGTCGATCGGATGGAGGGTGATACTCAGTAGGGCCTCAAAACAGGAAAGGGGGTTTGACTGAGTGGAGGTGAGGTGCTTTGGCGAGCTAACATGGGCTTTGCGAGGTGCCTGAGGCATTTCGTGGACATGGCTGGAGAGTGCGGTACAAAAATCCTCCCTTTCTGATTACACTTATAAGTGGAGCATGCAAACATTTGCAAGAACCATTATTATGGTTTTGGGAAAAAGTCCCACATTTAGTTGAAAAAATATTTTTGCATGTTTTTCGAAGCCCTCAAAATATTCCATATGTCTGCTAATGAGCAAAATTAGAAGCTTCCTCCAGTTAACTACCACCTTTGAAGTCCAAACATAGGTTCCACTGATTTTTAATTAGGCATGATCTGATTATGCGTAATTGTTCTGGCTATTCATTTTAAACTATTCCTCATCCTCTTTTTAAAATAATATAGTTCGGCCCTGCACTGGGATGCTTAACATTAACATAGCCAGGAGTGCGTGAATGGATCTGAGCAGCTGGAAATCAGTTCAAAGTTTTAGCCTTGGCCTCCTTCCAACAGTCCTACAGTCTTTACATAATAACGAAAACCATCTCCATGTTAAATAATGAGAAATCCCATTATTAATATTTTTATCTTGTTGGACTGGGTTTAAATATGTGTCACATAACTTTATAGTTAGTTCTGAACAAGATCCCATGGGATTTCCGATATGCCGGAATGTAGGTTGTCGATTACAGTTCCCAAGCTTGCACACAAAGTTTGGATATTTAATAAACATGTTTTCTCAATAATAAACATGTTTTTAGCTGATTATAATGGGTCTTGTATGTACTATAGGACCACACGTAAATCTACCAAAGTATTTTGCTTCAAGTCAGTATAAGAAATACCAGATACTTATATCCACAACTTTTAATCACTCTTGACAAGTGTGATGACATGGAGGGGGTATTTTTACACTCAGCTACCTTCAGAGTGCATACCAGCAATGAGCACGCTCAGCTGTTCCTGCGCGGTCTGGTGAATATTACTATATACAAAGATTGTTCATTTGAAAACAAAGTGCGAATGGCACCTGTTCCTTTATAAGGTCATTTGTTGTTCCATTGATGTTGAGTTGCCTTGACTGGTGTCAATAAAGTTCATGTAGGGTGTATTTTTCACACCTGAAATCACACACCGTCTAAACAACTGACGCTTGAGTCAGTGCTACATTTTATTTACTGATCGACACCCTCAAATCTCTAAACAATTCGAACACCTGCATTGTCAATGGGTACCCCCATTGCTTTAACACTTAGTATTAGCTTTAACACTTCATATTAGGGTAAAACCGTGCTCACATGCAATGTTCAAACCTTTGTGTAGCTCTGCTTCACTGAAGCAACACAATGTGACCATATATCGAGACACCTGAGTGTAACCCTATGATCCCGCATATGTATCCCCTGTTTTGATTATGATCCACTGTATATTTTGGTGATCTTAACTCACAGGAATGTCATTCAGATTTACCCGCTGTAAATGTACTTTTACTTAACCTCTAATGCATCACAAGTCTGCCGCTGAGTGCTGCATAAATGCATGTAATATAAATCAATCTTTTCCATAAAAAGGTATCCAATTCAGGAAGCACAGAGGACACGGCAGGGAACACCTTGGATGAGATGTCAAGCTGGAGATATGCATTATTACGTCACCAAAAAGGCTATGTAATGTTGCATGCAATGCTTTGCCGTGTCATCTAACACTGCGATGATGACATTATAGTATACTGAACTAAAGGATGAGTGTTTCCTTTGTGGTACTTTGCTTTGTCAATTTGCTTTCATTATAGCACTGTTTAATAATTTTAGTAAGACTCAAATGACCGTTTAGTGAGGAGTGAATGAATTTAGTTTAATGTTTTATATGTATCCAATAGCTGTGCTGATGAAAAAAGTAACACCATTCCACAGGGGCAGATTCACTTCTCTGGATGCCCCAGGCTGACATGGGTAGTTGGGCCCCTAAAATGGGTCATTCAAGCTATTTTTGGAACCGAAAGAGAAACGAGAGGCACATAAAAACAATGACATGTCAGTAGTATGCTAATCAAAGTACGGTGTGCCAGTGCTATGCTGAGTTCTGCATACCCGCTGAGAACAGCATGCACCTCATGGGGGGTGAAACTGATTTCAAGGCTCAGGTATTGCTTTTTGTTGAGCTCCTCATTGACAATAATTGTCCGGAGTCTATAGTTTAAGAACGTTCAGAGGAAACAGTGAATGTCTGGTGTCAAAGTTGGTAAAAGAAATCGCTGTTTGATTCTTGCCTCAATTTGATGTGTCCTTTCTGAGTGGAAGGGGTGGATGAACTGCTGATTATAGCTGTCAAGTAATGCATCCCATCCCCTGTGTTTCGGACAAAAATATGAACATAACATAATTTAATCTGAACACATCTTAAAAGAAACTTTAAAGGGGGACATGTCACATTGCAGAGGTGATGATAGCTAAGCCAAAAGAGCACCAAGTTTGTGCTGATGGCACCATTTAATCCTAATAATAATAAAAATAATAATAATACAAGGGGATGCATTACTCACCAAGCCCAATGTTATGGCTGCCAAGACCTCCATTCCCCTTTTTCCAGTCAGGATGAGTGTCGCATATATGAAGTTTACACTGATAAGCCAAAACTGCCTATAACATCATTTGATTCTGAAGTGTCTCAGAAGAAAATTAAAGTCCAATTTTACAGCTGCCAAGGTTTGCATCCTCCTTTTTTTCGCAAGGCACAGACATGCAAAACTCACGGCATAACACCTATCGGCCAAATTTAGGCCCAGGGCTGTTGGCCCTCCGTCCCAAATTCCAACCCTCCCTATGGGAATCAATGATTCACTGTTAAACAGGTCACACTTACAAAGTAGAATGCTGCCACCTGGAGTTCATTTGAGGAAAGATTTAAGCTGTTGTTGGTTACACTATTCCTATATTCCACCAGAATCCATCCAGAAATGGCACCATAAAACAATTTTCACGATTTATCCATATTCAGGTACACAGGATTCTTGAGTGTGGCATAGCTGGACGCCATGGCAAGTATGGAAAAGTATATACAACATGACGAAATTTAGAAAATTTAGAACAATGGAAGTCGCTCTGGATAAGAGCGTCCGCTAAATGCTGTAAATGTAATGGAGCCGTGCTCGGTAGCATTGTTACCTCACACCTCGAGAGACAGAGGCCAGTTCCCACACCGGCTCTGTGTGTGTGTGTGTGTGTGTGTGTGTGTGTGTGTGTGTGTGTGTGTGTGTGTGTGTGTGTGTGTGTGTGTGTGTGTGGTGGGGGGAGATGTTTGCATTTTCCTTGCATCACATGGTATTCCTCCTGCAGTCCAAAGACCAATGAAAGGCAGTACGGCTAAATGCTATCTCTAAAATGTGTTCATGGTCCAGGGTATGTTCTGGTATGTTCATAAATACCGGCAATAAATTCAGTTCTGAGCTTGATATATATGCATATGTTTTGTGGTTTATTGTTGATTTAGTAGCTTTAAAACTCAGAAGTCTGTAGTTTGCTCGTTGGTTTCTAATTAAACAAGGGCTATTATTTGGCATGCAACAGAGCACAGCCCGAATGTGAAAACTTCACAGTGATTTAAATCGAGCATACCAGCGCTTCACTTAAACCCTTAAACTCCTTCAGTTAAACCGTTATTTTCAGAAAGCAGCTGGCAGATTTAGCATGTCTTTTATGTTTGTGTGGATTTCCCCAGAATATCTGAACTTTATATGCGTGTAACAGTCAATTTTGTGTCTGTTTAGAATGGACATTACTTCATAAGTCAACGGGTATGCACCTATTGCAAGCAAACAAAGAAATAAATAAACAGATATATACAATTATCTAATTATTTGCACAATTGAAGTGACAAGGCCCAAGTATTATAAGCAACGTAAATATGGTTGCAGAAGCACTAAGTATTAATAAATAGACTTCGTACTGCTGTGACAGTCACCATACTTAAATATATTACTGTATGACATATGCCCTGGTATATGCTATATTACATATCAGGGGCTTCATGCATCTCTTTCTTTGAGAGGGTACACATATAGCGCCTTGCCTAAAAGAAAAGTAATGCATAAAGAATTCAGAAATCCAACTTTTAAAAAAATAATTAAGAACAAACCATATACAGTGGTACCTCAGAACTCGAACTTAATCCGTTCAGAACTCGGGTTCGAATCCTAAAAAGTTCGAGTTCTGATCAAAATTTCCCCATAAGAAATAATGGAAAACTAATTAAATGGTTCCCGGCTCCAAAAAAAATACACATAAGTATGTTTTTTTTTAGCATTTAAACATATAATGAACCGGATAAAACAAGAAGAGCATCTACTAAACACATCTAAGCACATTTATCAAAACACTAATTTGTAAAGTAAGAAAATAAATGTATCCAAACAATGTGTAAAGTTAAAAAATAATTTTTCAATCATTTCTCTTTTTAACTCAACAGTCTTGCGCTTTACCGCTTTTGGTGCTGCTTTTTTTTTGGAGTCATGGCTACCAATAAAAGATTAACCTGAAAAAAAATTTTGCAGTCTTAATCTTTCGCAAACACTGTACGCCGTGCGTAACATTTTTTTCTTAATGGCTTCCAAAACGATAAAGAATGTACCCAAACACTACCCCAAGCCATTTCCAACACTGCGCCAACACTAGACTATGCCATGCGGTCCATTGTTTATTTTTACTCTGTATTCGTTAATTTGTTCGTAAATCGAAAAAACTTTTAGGTTGTAACATTTGTTACCCTTTGTTTCCGCTTCGACTTCTGAGATTCAGATCGAGTTCTAGGTAATTTTTTTTAACTGGTTGGTTCGACTATTAAGAAATTCGAGTTCTAATGACTTCGAGTACTGAGGTACCACTGTATACAGTTATCTGTCATTGGTCAAGTACCACCAATGTTCACAACCACCAGCGAATGCCTGTATAATCTGTCACGTGGGCACGAGGAGGGGTTTTGGTTGTGCCCTCGGGACTTTGGTATGCTGGGCCGGATTGCTGGACCAGCTAATTGCTTTGGCAATCGTGACACCCGAACTATGTACGGGGGACTGGGATTGGTTGGGAAGGCGAAGGAGGAGGGGCGTACAGGTGAAAAGATGTACGCCAGAAAGACGAGCAGGGCCGGTGTTATGCCGAAAAAGGCATCCCAGCCGTAGAATGCATCCCTGTGTCTAAATGATCGATGTCACTGATCTGAAACGAGTTGAGCTACTTTGTCGAGTTACGCTACCTTAGTGCTAATCGACAGCCCTAACCCTTACCCTAACCCCCAAAAACCCCTAAAACCCGAATCCCCAAAAAACCTCTAAAACCCTAACCCGAACCCCCAAAACACCCCTAAAACCCTAACCCCCAAAAAACCCCTAAAAGCTCAACTCGTCAGAACACTGGCATGCATTCTACGGCAGGGATGAATTCTACGGCAGGGATGCCTTTTTCGGCATAACACCGGCAGTGGACACGGACAGGGGACAGCAAGTCAGCAAGTCAGCAACACCGGACGGCGGCGACACCGGCAGCGCACACCGGAGGGATACGGAGCGGCGGAGCCAATACCGAGAGCGGCATATACAACAGCGAGATCGCGGACGGCGCTGGGAGAGAGGAGACGCAGCGATTTCGCCTCGGGACGCCCGGCCGGAGAGGGAGTTGTCTGGACGCCAGAGTGGGGGAGTAACTAGGAACTAGCCCAGCAGAGAAGTATACAGGGGGAGCTGGAACCAAGCTGGGGGTGGGACCCCGTACGATGGCGAGTGCTCCAAAGTCAAGACATGGCCCTGAGGCAGTTGCTGCAGTTTGTGTCCGGGGGACATCTGCCTGATGGGGCTGAGAGGTAACGGGTAGGTGAGGTGGTGAGTAAGTTATTGAGACACTGGCCCTGTTTGTCCATAAGGGAAGGGGTGTTGATGAGGAGGATCCAGGACCCCGCTACTTTGGAGGTTCATCAGCAGATTTTGGTCCCCTTCTCTGAGAGGAAGGCAGTATGGGAAGAGGTCCACGTTCGAGTAGGCTATCTGGGGATATAGAGAACCCTTTCGGTCCTCTGCAGACGGTTCTTTTGGTTGCACATGGAAACGGACAATAGGGAGTGGATTTCTGCCTGTGAGAGGTGTGTCGTCCATAAGTCCCGGATGGAGGCCAGGGCCCCTCTGGTCCCCATTGTGACCTCTGCTCCCTTAGAGGTGGTGGGCATGGACTTAACGTTGGGTCGACCCCGTGATGATTACCAAAACTTGCTGGTTGTGACCGACTTGTTTTCTAGATTTGTGTGGGTGATTCCTACCAAGGACCAGACTGCATGTACAAGAGAGATGAGGTCAGGGGATAGTAACTACAGATTTGCAGTATATTTTGTTTCAATAGCTTGATAGTTAATACGTTTTTGCGGGCTGGCTTGTAGCATACCGTATAATAAGGCACTGCGTCAATGTGAATCAAACCACTTTAACCTTCATACACAGCCACCAGCCATTATTTAACCTTCGGATTCTGTTAGCTTTCTGCACCTACCAGTTATGTTAGACAGGTCAGTGCCGACCCGTGTCTTAAATCGGCCATAAAATACCCTCAAAACTCTGTTACATATATTCATATTTTTATCACCTTAAACCAATCACCATGTAAACAACTGAATCTTGAGTCGGTGAGAAATAGCAATAGTTAACAGTCAAGCCTGTGAAGTCTTGCTATTGTTGCACTGGAAACCTGTCTGAGCATCTGCAGTTCAAAGACATTGTCATATTTATTACTGCATTACAAGTTTCTGAGGTGGGTCCGGAATCTTAGAGACCTTGCTCAGAAAGATGATTATCTAGGTCGGGTCTCATAACACTTATCACAGCCAAATCATGTGATGATGTTGGGTGTCTTTGAAGTTGTGTTTTGGACATGTAATCAGTCTCAAAAAATGTAAAAATGACAGGAAACTGTGTGTGGCCTACTTTACTACAGAACATCGATGCATCTTGATTTCAATCATAAAACAAGTGACGCTGTGATTATTTATACAATTTAAATTTGAAGTAGATGCCATATAAATGAGGACCATAGTTAATAATAAAACTACTGTCAAAAGTAATCACTGTATCATTCTGTTGTAATTTTCATGCAGAAGTGATTAGATTTGTTACACATTTAGTTACGTTTGCTATTTTAGTTCAACCAAATGTGTGTGTGTGTGTGTGTGTGTGTATATATATATATATATATATAATTACATTACATTACACACAGTTTATATCATTCTTCGGTGTTATAAATGACAAAAGTGTGGGTATTTTTGCGTCACATTAATGTTGGCTAAATCCTTTTTATGTTAAGTCCTGCCTAATAATCACTAACAGTAACACACACCTGTATGAATGCAACAGACTTTTAAATCAATATTTTTTAATGTAAGGTTGACGTTTCTCAAACCAAAAATCTACAGGAAAATAAAGTACAATGCAACAGACCAAGAAAGACCATTCGCAAAGAAACTCTTGTTTTACTTTTTGCACCGTCAACCTACGGAGTTCGCAGTCGTTTTTGACTGTGAAGTTGTAAATATTAAAAAGAAAATAGTGAAGCAGTAAGTGTGAAATGAAAAGTCCTGATCCATCACATTTCTCGGGGGCGGGGTAGAGTGAGTGTGTGTGTGAGAGAGAGACGCACTGAGTTTCCAGTTAAGTAGGATGTGACCCCAACAACCTGTACATTTGCTTAACCCGCCAGGAAGCCTGTGTAGATGTTTCAGGTCGCTTCCACAATACCGGGAAGTCCCCTGTGGGCTTGCTATTGACAATGAACATGTACCATTAAACTTTTTGATATGACAAAAGAAGATGATTTTATTATTGTATATCAGTGTTTTGCTTTCCGCATGTCCAGATCTATTGCCTGGTCTCCGTGTGCTGAACACGCTGAACTGTACGCAAGCGGTAAGTAAGTGCGTTTGCCACGTGCCGCTCTTTAGGCATCAGAGGGATTACTCAATTTAAGCCATATCATTTCAGACGGAGTTTGCCTTCAATACGTCAAACATGTTAAGTAACCCAGTAGGTCCTCGGTGTCACGGTCGATGTCGACCAAGCTAGGAGCCCGAATGTGTGCCTCATCTCTAAACATGCCGCAGTACTATTATCTCATCTCGTATCGCATCTGTGGCACAACCGCATGTGTGAAATATATTTTTCGCTTTTCAATACTCGCCCGCTTCTTCGTGACTGGGCGATGTAAAAGTCAAACTGCGCTTAGGATGAACTATTGCTCGTTATTAAACGTATATTAATTCGATATATAAAATGTGTATGTTTTAAACTATTAATCAAAAATAATTCGGTATCATGAGCCAACTGTTGTGCCTGATATTGTTTTGGTGTAGCTACAAGTACAGAAGTATGATATCGACGAAAAATACTGATAGTTGAGAAATAGTCGAGGTTAATTAACCAAGGGAAATAGCTCAAGCATACGAAAATACCGGTTTCCCTATAAATTCTGGTTATATTTCCGTTTGTTCTTTAGGGGCTGAGATGCGAAGCAGACATCGGTAGGTTACAAAAACCTTTTCTGTACCTTTTCCTTTAAGTATAGACTTCTCAATAGTCTAGATACCATATGGATATTTATTGGGGGACTTCCGCTCTGCATTAATTGGCACTGTGATACGCATAAACAGGTACCTGTATCATGATAAATCACCAACCAAAGGTAACTACTAAATAAAAAAAACATTAATTTATCACACAATTTTCTTTGATTTAACCGCACCTAACATTTACAATCAGAAATATTTACACACTGAATCCCAAAAATTAATGTTACAACTAATACAAAGGGAAGTATATGAGTCATTGTCACAACTCATTACTGTAACAGTTTTATCCGATTTTTGAAATTAATTTGAAGAAGGTCAAAAATCTAAACTGACCAAAAATTAAGCCAAAAAATACATTACCATACATACTGATTGATTATTGTGGGTTATATGCAATAAAGTAAAAATATTTAAAATCATAATATCTAGTTTGGTATTCTTTGATTTTTGGCTACTTATTCAGTGAAATATTTATTTTAGCTTTGAATTCTGTGATTGTGTGCTGCGTCTAAACTCTGACATTGTTTACAACCAGAAAGGAACCTTATATGTTTCTATAAAAAATCTTTTGCTCATACTATTCATCCATTTAGGTATGCAATTAAAGACAATGCCATTAAAAACATAATAAAGCATTATGCTGAAGTAACATTAAGCATTAACATGATGAATTTCCCAGCCCATATATAAACAAGGATAGTGGATGTTTAGTAAACTGCCAGCATGGTGTGTAGCTTTCTGGTGCTCCCTCCCAAAGATTACTGCCACAGCAATAGCTGGAAGAAGAGGCATAGGATGATCCCAACTGCCCCACAAGACTTAGAGTGCACGGTGGCGGTACGGCAGGATGGAAACGGCGACCTGGTGCCAGTGGTCCTGGTGAGATGGAGAACGCAGCTCGATGGTGTGTGACCTAGGTGTCATCCTCATGCCTGAAGTGGCACTGTCTTGAGCAGACCTTAATATGAACGGCAGCAGCTGATGTTCAGTCCTTCATTAATTCCCAGATCAATCAGTGCAATTTGTGGGGGCATCAGCCTCAAAAAAATCCCCTCTTGTAAAGGAACCCTCAGTTTGATCAGATACAAGCTACCTGTTCACACTTTCAAAGAGCACCTGGGCAGCTTGTTCCATTCGCAGTGGTTTCATAGGGGTGTCTCATGAGTTTGTACGACTCCATTAAATAAAACAATGACTGATGTGTGATTTCCTGCCATTCAGGAAGCATGAAACACCTCAGAGGTGCAGAAGTTAACATGCTGAAGGTATCAACCAACAGGAACCTTTGTGTTCGTTACAACTTCCTGGATGAAATTACGCCTGCAAATAAACAGGTGAAATGAGCAACATGATTGACATTGTCTGATATATTTTGATATATATTGTGTAGCTATACAGGAAAAAAAAACTTATATTTCGGACAATAGTTCTCAAACTTTTGGCCCGCAGAACCCCCAGAAAACACTGATCAGGTTTGAATGTAACCCTATCCTCTATTTTTAAAACAATATTAGTAGAATTAGCATTATCTACAAAACAGTAACATTCTGAGCTTAACATTTTCATCTGCTATGCATATTTCTACATATGTCCTGCGAACTGAGGTTTTGAGCTGAAGAAACAGCATTTCTATACTGGAGAATATAGATTGGAAGTTCCACAAAGTGTTTCAAATAATATATTTAATCTGTATTTTGTGTTACTTATGCTGTTGTTTGCATGTGGTGTCTTTCTATTAGTGGTTATTTTCTCTGGATGGAGTGGTGGTAGAGCCTGATGAAGAATATTATGTTGTTGTGTCTAACTTGCCAAGGCCAAGTATAGGCCAAGGCAGCAACAACATCTACAAAAATATTGTCATACCAGGTAAGAATGATATACTGTCAAATACACAAGTTTAATTCAAATTCTCAGAATGCTCTAGTGGAAGCTCAAAGTCTTGTCTTTACTTTAAATACATGTACATCATTATAAGTGTGACTGCAAATCAATAGAAATCTGTGGTGGTGGTGGCGGTGGTGGTGGTGGTGGAGAATGTAAAATTATGTGTTTTTATGGTGCATTGAGGAACAGTTGCTGTTGCTGCATTGTTTTGACCGCCAGTCCTTCTTACAGGATGCCAGGATGACATGATGCTGGGGACAAAAGCGTGCCTAGAATGCGGTGAGATCTTCCACGTCCTTCAGCGCAAGGCCTTGAGTCAATGCCTGATCCCCCTGAGTCCATCCATTCAATCTCCTCTGCAGGAAGTGTAGGCTGACTTGTGCCCTCAACCACATTTGAACCTGAATCCAGTTTGAAATTCAATTTGTCCTAGAATAAAACCAGTTTGAAATGTATAATTTTTTTATGGAGCTTTAGAGATTCACGCCTTCATGGTTGCCAGCTCTCACACATTTGGCATGACACTTGTGCTTTTAGACTCTTACGCTCACACAAGAAATCTTACGGCAAATCTATACTATATTGCCAAAAGTATTGGGACACCCCTCCAGATCATTGAATTCATGTGTTCCAATCACTTCCATAGCCACAGGTGTATAAAATCAAGCACCTAGGCATGCACACTGCTTCTACAAACATTTGCAAAAGAATGGGTCGCTCTCAGGAGCTCAGTGAATTCAACTGTGGTACCGTGATAGGATGCCACCTGTGCAATGAGTCCATTCGTGAAATTTCCTCACGACTAAATATTCCACGGTCAACTGTTAGTGGTATTATAACAAAGTGGAAGCAATTGGGAACAACAGCAACTCAGCCAC
>JAODKC010000001.1:29793972-29830862 GCA_026777985.1 Mormyrops attenuatus
CCTGGCTTCTGGTGAGTCACACCTGTACTCAACTAAATACCAGGAACAGGTGTGGCTCATCAGAAGCCAGGTAGGATAGAAAACCTACTGGACAGTAGCTCTCCAGGAACGGACTTGGAGACCCCTGCTTTAACCCCTACCCCTAACCTTAACCATAAGTGACCAAACAAAATACAAGACTGGTGGAATTTGGCTTTCACAGATTTTGTAAAAAATGTGTTTTCCCTTGTGAGGACCGATAGTGCCCCCACAATGTCAAAATATACAACCCTCCCCCCCCCACACACACACACAGCTGGGGGCATAATCATTGATTACCAAATTTCCTTAGGTCTAATTTGACAGTAGTAATAAACAGTGCACCGCAATAAAATTAATTACCACTGTTGTACCGTCAATTACTGGTACCTAGTATAACAGAAAATATATTTATCTTGAGTGAAAAATAATTCTGAGGTCTTAACTTGATAAATTGAACATTATTTGATCAGAAAAATTACCGCATGGTGCAATGAAGTGCTGAGCTGGAACAGAACCTGGAACGCGCCAAAGACCGCCATTACCCCATGTTACGCCAAAGACCGCCATTACCCCATGTTACGCAAAACTCCCCCATCAGCCGAGAACAAATCAGGAAAAAGCTTCCTGCCTTTCTTCTGAAATCTTTTGTACCGCAGGTCGTTATTGGCGGGGTGAACGTGGACTTCATCGCCAAAGGGAAAACTGAGAAGCTACTGGTAAGTATGTATCCACCTGCCTATGGTCATTCACAGCTTTGAACATTATGTTTGTGTGAAGAATCGTCTGGTCTGTGAAGCACTAGAGAACAGTCCTTTTGTGTCCTGACCAAACCAAAAACTTCATATTGCTAATATATATATATATAGTGGACCTGAACATCAGTGGACCTGAACATCATATATATATATATATATATATTAGTAGAACATGCTTTATTTAATGATGTTCAGGTCCACTGCTACAGCTAGGACATTTTTGTTATAAATTTCAACTCCAAAATTACTGTATTTGTGAGAGAAACTGGCATCCAGGTTATGCTATGCTTTACTCCCCTAGATTAAGATCCAAAATTTAAACCTACTTACATAAACAGATTTTGACAATGTATGAAAACATAGGAAATGACTTCATTACTGTTTTTAATTTTTTTTCTTATTTTTTGGAGTAGTATGTCAATGTGTCCAGCAGATGGCAATCATCTGCTTTGGTTTGTGTAGTATTTTTTTTTAATATGGTGGATTATTTTAAAATATGGTAGGTAGATTCTAGAATTGTGCTCCTCCGTCCATCCATTTTCCAACCACTTATCCAGTACATGGTAATGGACGGCGTGTACGTATCCTACGCAGATCTAAGGCATTGGACATCAGGGACGTGATACCAGTCAGAATTGTTCATGTAAATTCACTGCTGTCATTTTAATTACGATAATTTTGATCAGGCACTGACATTTTCCACCAGGTCTGTACTTGCTGGCA
The DNA here is from genome assembly GCA_026777985.1 of Mormyrops attenuatus. NCBI lineage: Eukaryota > Metazoa > Chordata > Actinopteri > Osteoglossiformes > Mormyridae > Mormyrops > Mormyrops attenuatus. The sequence continues at coordinate 29,795,472 of JAODKC010000001.1, forward strand.
TTCGTCTGTACTTGGTCTGCAGCTGACATACAGTATGAGCTGATTAGCCTTGCTGAATTAAACTGTCAGAAGTTCTGTTCGATTCCCTCTTCAGCTTGGCCAGACCAATCCGGGAAGTGTCTTCCAGTCTTTCGGTGGTGTGGGAAGAAACATAGCCGGTAAGCGATTTTCTTGCAGAAAAAAATGTGGCTATTTTGGTGTGCTGCCGAAACTTTCAAAGAAGTCCAGTTAACATGTGCCAGCCATAGCCAGATCAAGACCCTATTTAGGGTGGTCTCATCCCCCCTGAAAATTAATTAAGTAGCACTTTCTATGAATGCCATGTCTATAAGAATCTATGAACACATTCACAACACATTATAATGCATGTTCATTATGCATTATGAATGGTTTATGAAGCTCTCTTCTATAATGCACTATAGATACCTTCATAATGCGTCCTTATACTGACCAGTCTTATACTGACCATTATAATGCATTTATGAAGGTATCTATAGTGCATTATAGATGACAGCCTTAAATAGTGTTAGCAATAATTATTATAAATCTATTTAGCACCCCATATTTTTGTATATATTTTGTACTCTCAGCTAGGCAAATTTTATCGTGTGGTGGGGGACGGCATCCTGTATTTCTTCAGCCCCACAAAGGGTCAAATCCTATAAGTTCCCCAAGTTCCAGCCCTTTAAAGTGGTGAGATGGGTTAGAGCCTTCCTGGTACCTATGGTGCAAGTATTACTGGGGTTCAGCTACCAGCAGCTAGCATAGTGTCTGGACCAAAAAAGATGCCTGCTGTTGTCCTGCAGAGCCTGGCACGTTTAGTTAAAAAGTTTAAAAAGGAGTATGAGGCACCACAGATAGCAGCATCTGTGCTGTAACGATAACATTAGGGAGCTAATGATACGTGTGCAGTCGTAGGTTCTGATTAATGGGTCCAATTTCCGAGCGGGCTGGGTTGTTTATCCTACGTCCCGGCTGTTTGCTGGGCGGCAGTGGTGGGCGCGTCTGATCTATGGTGACTCTCATCTGTGGTGCTAACTGCTCTGTCAGACTGCCTGAGTCGACTGGGTGAGGCGCCTCTCTTCATCTCTGCCATCGGGACGGACTCTCACAGCGATGCTGTCCTGGGCTATTGCAAGCACATGGTAAGTGTGTGTGTGTGTGTGTTTGTTCCTTTATGCCCCCTTGAAGACAGTGATTTAGGATGTCTTGCATCTCAAACTCATGTTATATGCAAAAGCAGTTTTGACAAATAAATATTCATCCACCATCCGTGACTTAACTGGATCTGCATTTTTCATCAGTCTGGTCCCAGTGTTTGCAGTGCATTTTGGACACTGAAGCTCAGTGCTGTAGGTAACACTCACAAAGAGTGATTTCTGGAGTCGTGAGTGTGGAGCCACTTCTCTGGCTCATCACCCGATTCCAAGTTTGACCCGACGGCTTCTCCAAGAAGTGCTGATCCCAACACCAATCCTTGTGATGTAGGCTGCAGGGAACTTCTGCTTTAGGGAAGCGTTGTGCCATTTCTCCGCACGCTCTGGAGGTCACGAGGAATCTGGACGCAGCGAAATAATCCGTCGGTGATTTGGGCCGTTCAGGGGTTCTGGCAGGCGGCATGGCCGGAACACATCTCCGAAGTCACATGGCTGCCAGCGCATCCATGTGACATTACCCCATCCTGTCCCCATTGTCTTCCTCCACAGCCTAGAGGCCCGTTTGCGCTCGCTGCGTCCGGGCTGGCTGACAGGCCGTGGAGATTGAGCTGCTCGCTGGCTCGGGGCTCAGGCTAATCTCTCTGGCATGAAGCTGCTTGATTCAAATGTGCAGTTTTTCTTTTTTTAAAGTGGCTGTTTTTTAAATCTTTGGTTTGAGCTGCCCCAGTATTTAACCCACAATCTTTCAGTGCTGGGGAGAAAACTCATAACTGAGCACCACTGAACAAATCCTTATCAGCCAGTTATGTAAGATAATTCCTACACAGTGAGCCAGAGGGATTAAATTCCAAAAATTAGAGCAATTTGGTATCACTGTTAATGCTCTGTTGTTTTAAAACGGACTCATGTCTTCTGAGTATGCTTGTTTTATTAAAAAAAATAAAGTACCGTATTTTTCACATCCATGCATTATCACTCTGAATCATCCCAAGATGCTTGTGTTTTTGCCTGAATTTTGTTTCCTATTCCCGAGAACACAAGTGCGGTTGCTAAGATACGGGAGCAGAGGACCGCAACCTATTGTGCAGTGATCACCAAGACCGGTGAGCTGAGCCTGGGATTGGGTGACATGGACATCCACCAGCAAATCACAACACAGTATGTGAGTATGCCAGTGACGGCAGTGAAAGGACGCAGTGAAACGGCTCTTCTCTGTACTTGCCACTTTCAAGTGTGTGGTGCTCTTTCTGTGATGATCCTTTGTCTGTACTGAAACCAGTTTTTTTTTTTAAAGGGACAGAAGCCTATTTTAGATTCAGCTTGATCAAATAGTTCAACCTTTCATTTCTAACAGGCTCTTGTTTCACTTTATCTTCTTCTGTGAACAGTGTATTGAGAAATCAGTCTGCAGAAACCAGCTGATAGTTCTGTGTGGCCTGTTGCGGAAATTTTGAAATAGATTTTTCAGACTTGAATGATTAGATGTTTGTTTTTAACAGCGTAGTTTTACAATAGTAAAGAACAAATACATTCAGATTTAATTATTAACTCACAATAACACATATTTTTGTATTACAACAGATTAAAACTTGTTTCAGATTACAAAGGACATATGTCTTACCCAGGAACAGAGGAAAAGATGGACGACGTGATTTACCAAATTTGCATAATCTTTCCCCACCAGTCAGCTGGTTAGCTGTATATCTTTATCTGCATCTTAATGTTCATGCCATGTTTGAATGTCTTAGTAATTATGTTGTATTTATTACTTCTCATTTGTACTATGACCAACGAGAACAATATTTCACTACAGTGTATGACTCCATGCATCATATATCAGTAACTGACAATGAAAGATACTTTGACTTAGAATGAGTATCAGAATGTGAAAGGGGCTTTTCTTCTGTAGGTGTCCCTCTTTGAAGAAGAGCTGTCTTCGGCCCGGTTACTGGTTTTGGATGGCAACATTCCGGTGTCAACAGTCCACTATGTTTGCTCCGTTGCTAAGAAACATGCAGTACCAGGTAAAGGTGTTTTCCCTGGCAGTCTCACTTGCCTTATTACAGTGAAATGATTATCACTGTCATGGTTGTGTTTACAGTGTGTTTGCAGTGAAATGACCAGAACTGTCACCTTAGTAATCCCAGTGACTTGGTAGTAAAATGACCAGAACTGTCACCTTAGTAATCCCAGTGACTTGGCTGTGACATGATCTGCACAGTCACCTTTGGCTTCGCAGTGTTTTGGCTGTGACATGATCAGCACTGTCACCTTAATAATACCAGTGATTTGGCAGTAACATGATTAGCACCGTCACCGTTGTGATCGCAGTGTTTTGGCAGTGACACAATTAGCACCATCACCATTGTGTTTGCAGTGTGGTTCGAGCCGACAGATGTGGACAAAGCCAGCAAGCCGTTCCTGTCGGAGAGCTGGAAGGCCCTGACCTACACCTCCCCTAACCTGGTGGAACTGCGTGCCATGAACCAGGCGCTGGGTCTTCCCACACCAGACGGTGCGATATTAGCAGTCTTAGAGGCTGTGACAGAACCACTGCAAGTGGAATACAGTTCGGTAGGGCGTGGATGGGTAAATTCCTCTTCTATGCATGGTCACTTACACCCAAGGGGAGGTCTTGGTAATTTGTGTTAGAACAGCTACTAACTACCCGTTTCTTTTGGAGAGCAACTAGTGCAGTTCCCTAAATACATATCAAGGTGCCAGTCTGTGATTTTTTTCAGTGTACCATGTCATTCTCACCAAATCAGTTTGACTGTAGTATAGACATAGGCAGGATCAATGAATGGTATGATGGTGTGAAAAGACTTCATGTATGTCTTCCTGAAGGGGTGACTGAGTGACAGCACGAATGAAACAAAATGGGTGATGGATTGAAGGAATGAATGGGAATGGCGGAGTGACAGAAAGAGCAAAGGAGTGTTCAATTGCTCACGCGGCCCTCTTCCTGATAGTCCTCCCAAAGACCCGGGATGAGGTGCTGCACTGTGCAGCATCCCTCTCTCGCCCCCTGCTGGAGCACCTGAGCTGCGTAGTGGTGACGCTGGGCTTGCTCGGAGTGCTGCTTTGCGGGGAGCATGAGGACGGAGGTGTACGGGTACAGCCTGGGACTCGCTCTGCACTGCGGGTAATGCCCCTGTTTGCACTGTAACCCGACCAGCATTCACTATTGAAAGTTACCCTTCTAATTTAACTTGGGACTTTACCAACTGTTACCAGGTTCTCCCAATGCCAACTGATTACTGACTTGTGACAAAGCGTGTCAGGGATCGGGTCACATGGGAACGCCTAGCTTGTTTGGCACATTGTCCCTCTCCCCTTCCAGAAAGGCCGATTGTGTGCCATCCACTACCCCGCCATGAGCGTCCCACCTGAGAACATCGTGAATGTCTCTGGGGCTGGTGACAGGTAAGAGAACCTCGGCGGTAACCTGGGGTCATGGCCGTACATGGCATCCTCACAAGATGTCTCTGAACTGCAATGAGCCGGGTCCGGTGATCTCATTCTGAATGAAAACAGCTTTATTATAACAGGAAGATCAGGCTCTGAGATTTAATTACAACATAACTTGCAAGCTGGAGCTGTGTTTTTAATTTATTTTTTTGCTCTCACACTAATCACATGCGCAAGGAAAGGGAGGAACATGGCTGTCAGGGATAAATCAAACCTTGGCATTATTTATGTGCTTTCCCCCTGCTGATCCTCTGTCAGATTTATGGGCTGGTGACAAACTTCCTGCGTTGCGAGCGTTACTGAGCAATGCCGCTTCCTGAGGTCCAGCTCCTCTGAGGAGCTTCCCAGGACAGAACTTCAAGGCTTAGTGATCTAATGCTGAGTCCTCCTGTGTGACCCCCCCCCCACATACACACACACACACAGCTCTGCTGGGCCTCCTGATTGGAGGACCGTGATCTGTACAGTGCGGTCAATCTCGGCATGTCTTCACACATCTTCCTCCACCCCCACGGGCTGTTCCTGGCGGTTCGCCTTCCCCTGGGCCACCTCTGTTCCTACATTCTTCTGTTCACTTCCTTTCATCGACTGTCTTTTGGCTTTTGGTCAGCATAGCTTCAGTGTCTGGATTTCTTTACTAAAGGGTTGCTGGTGCATATTGTTGTTGATACCTTCATTGATGACAATAAGCTTAATTGGCAATAATTGCTTCCAGAGAAATTCCCTGCTGTATAACTGGACTTGATGATTATGTCTGTCTCTGGGGATGAGGATGCTCTCTGGCAAGACAGAGGTAGCAGGATCTTGCATATGGGTAATTCAGACCTTTTTGAGTTGTATGGCAAAAACCAGAGCATTTGCACGTTTCCTGTTTCCCAGACATAGATGTGCCCTGCACCAGTGTTGAATAATGCTGATAGACAGTGGTATGTATGAGTTAAGAACAGTGGTAGATTTAAGGGAAGTTCGTTAACAGAGACCATTTTCTCAGACCAGAAATACCAGGAGTTTTAATATGCGTGACTCTAGCCTCCTGCTGATATCGTAATTCTAAATAAAAATGCAGGAAAACTGATAAATCATAATCAGCTTTTCAGTAACTGCCATAACAACAGAAAACTGTATTTAATACTCCATAAAAAATGATAATTGACAAAATGTCAAAAAGCATTCATTTGTATTCTTTCTTCCCATGGCTTAGCCAACACTAATTTACGTGCTTTGAAGTGAGAAATGAGTCAGTGACCGTGTTAGACTGGGAGTTGGAGGCCAAAGAGCACACGACCAAAGTCTCCCACCCAGGCAAATGAGAATGTGCTGTTATAACATCCAGCCAGCCAGCCAGGGCCAATCCCAGCATGCAGAGCGGCAGGGTGGGCTGCAGAGACACGCTGAAATACGCCAGCATGGCATTGGATCGTGGGAGGAAATACACCAAACATGGGAAGGACATGCAAACTTCTCACAGGCAGCCAGTCATGCTACCTGCTTAGCCACTGTATTCATATAAACGCTCACCATCTTCTGACAGCTAGCTTTGACACTGCCTTTGCATATCTTATGATGTTTTATACCACTCCGGTTGGTCAGTCTGCCACTGGAGGATTAAATCTTAAATCTGCTTAAATCTTTACTGCCATCTTCTCCTTCTCAGCCTGGCAGCTGGGTTTATAGCAGGGATCCTGCAGAGGCAGGAGGCTGACTTCTGTGTGCGCATGGGGCTCCTGGCGGCCCGGCTCTCCCTGTCCTCGCCCCATCCCGTGGCCCCCTCTCTGTGCTCTAACACAGTCAGCCCACAGGGGGTCCGCTCTGTGGCTTGGCCCAGCCCCACCTTCCTATGGATGGACCATGTGGGCAGCCAGTGAATGGAAAGGATGCCAAACTGCATCGATGGAGGACCAGTAAAATGACAGCTTGCTTTAACGGGATTACTTTGTGTTGGTCATAATAGAGCAAATCCGTTCTGAACATTTTAAGTGTAGTTCTTTTATACTTCTTGAACATCTACTGTATGTCCATGGCTCATATCCTGTACTAGACATGACAGGCTATGCTAATATCTATGTGATCAGCATCTGTTGCAAAACTGGGATTGTCAGTCCTTGTGTTGAAGTAGCTACCAATAGTAGCTACCTCCACTCTGTGACTTTTTCGGCATTCATGTGTTGGGAACAAAAATGAACTGTAAGAATTAAAATCAATGCAGCTGTCATTGATTAAACTGCTTTAGTTTGCTTCTCAGTTTCATTTATCTGTCATAAGAGCCGTTTGTGCGGCAGCGGGGTCAGGCAGCTGTCTGTCATGGGTGAGTGCATGAGGTGACCATCTGCATTAATATATTGTCATTCGACTTGTTCCTCATTCAAAATACCCCATTGTAATATTTCGTTCTGCTTTTCTTTTGACAGTAACCCCAGTGTGCTCTCATGTCTGAAAGATGAGGTTGCACATGCTTGCACATTCAGTCTTACAGTATTTTCCCCTTCCATGCCAAAATGCAATGTTTATTTGTTGCCGCACTACCCTCCTATGCCTATCTGCCCCCCAAAAGGAGGAATTGCAAAGAAAGCTCCAGTTCCTGCTGGTTGTGTACTGCCGGCTTTCCCACGGCTACGTGGGACTCGACACTGATTCCGCGTTCACTTGTTTTGAATCCTCTGGCTGGCAGACTGATACCACAGTTGGACCTTTGAGCAAGGCTCTTAACACCCACTCTCCCACACATTTCTCCAGGGGTGCTGCATGCTGGCTGATCCTGCACTGTCATCCCCAAGCTTAACTTTCATCTTTCTGTGTATCTCACAGAGAGCATGATGGGACAGGGGAAAAGGCATTTTCCTCATGGGGATGAAGAAAGTATCACAATAGAAAACCCAGTAAAATTATACCCAGACTGTCATGTTTTTTAATTTGATGCATTAATCAAAATTATTCAATGCTAAATGTATAGGGACGGGATGCTATAAATTCAAGGAAACTGTGTGTTCACAGAGTACTCAACTGGTTGGTTGAAACAAAATCCTGGTTTGGATTTTTACTTTCTGGACCTGAAATGTCCGCTTCTGCCCAAAACTGAATTGATCCTAGAGGTACAGATGCGTTTTCTAACAGGGAAATTTAACGTAGTATCATTTTTATTAATAATCATAATCAATAACTTAAAACACACAACGTTAGATTTTTTATTAGTTTTATAGTGTTCTCTGTTTTTATTATCATGTTTTTGTTTAATTTATACAGAAATGTATACAGAAAGGTTTCACAAACTTCCCAGCACCACTGTATATTCAGTGCTGTTTAAAAGTCTTAGACAGTCAAATAAAATGTTAAGGCTCTTTATCTGGGTAGAAAAGTGCATTTTGGCTCAGAAAAAAAGACAATTTAACATTAGAACATAAGCAAATTAAGAGTAATAATAAAACAATTTAAATAAACAAGAATTTCTTCTGTTCTCCAAAAAGTTACTGATATCTTATTAGATGGGTAGATGAACACAGCTTCAGTTCCCAAACCTCTCCTCAGGGGCACCCCAGCCATTCCATGGATTCATTAAATTCCACCCCCAGCTCAAATAATTAATTAACTTAATTACTTAAATAACTCAATGAGGCCAAACAAAGTGGAGTAGTAGTGGAGTCCAAAAATACATGGGTGTGTTGGATGGCCGCTGCAAATACTGGAGTTATTATAGGAGAGGTTTGGAAATGGCTAAGCTGACACAACTTTGGACATAATATCATAGTTTTATACCAACATGAAAATCTTTTAAACATCATTTTCTTTGACTGTCTAAGACTTTTGCACATTTCTGTATATGTGGGTATTAAATGAAGGGACAACCAGAGAATTTCAGAGGAGTTTCCTAGAACTTTCTAATGAACTCTTTTCAAGCTGGTCTGTTTCATTCTAATATTTGATTAATGTTGTTGATGTGTCTAGTGATAATTCATCAGTGAGTGCTGGAGCATAACCCAAATGCATTTTCTGAGCTTGGTAGGGAAATTGCTGTTGTACCACTGCAGTAAAATAACTTGCTTTCGAAGAAACCTGTTGTTGAAGTTTTTAAGTTGCTGTGCAGGTCTGAGAAGAGGTTTCATGGCCAAAATGTATATTCGTAGTCTTTACATTTCCAAAGTTCAGATTAATGCAGATAAACTAATGTGAATAAGTGAAGCAATAGTACTGATACAATAATTGAAAAATATATGGTATTTCTGTTTATTGATATAGAATGTAAACAGCATGTTTATTATACAATTACTAATTATACCTTTGTTGTATGCACAATATCTATACTCTATTTTATATGCCGTCCATATAATAGGTGTACTGTGATAGATGGCTGTGGAAATGTTAAAGGGATTGTTCAGCATTTGCAGATTAAGAATGCAATGCCTTATGACATTTATAACAATGCCTTTTCTTCCTTCCTGCTTAAGCTTTTTTAAAACCTGTATTTTTTACAAATAGACTGTGCAATTTTATTATCTTTTCTCACGAGACTTGCCAGCCTCGGCCTTAAAAAAAGGAAGTGAGTTTGTTTTGAAATAAAGGAAATGATGCAAACTCCAAGAATGACATTTCCTAACAGCTGAAAATCTACCGAACTCACAGATTGAAAGAATAGCTGAATAAATGGCCATCAGTCTATTTGTATGTAACTAATGAAATGTAATGATTCCAGATAATGTTCGGTGTTTCACATGTGAGTATCTGTTGCTTTGAGCAGTGGTTCTCAGTTGACATGCAGGAGTAGGCCTGGAAATAGGCCAGACATGAAATACCGTATTCAGTTATTTCATGAAGTAAATGAAGTACAATTTATGTTGCAAACTGTTTTTATTAGGGCTGGCAGAGTTAACGTGTTTACGGGCCAGCGTTGATTTGAAAGTTGTGTTGTGTTATAATTTCTTTGATTGCGTTTACACACGCGGAATTTCGAAACCCAAACAAAAGAAAATTATGAGCAAAGATTTTTCATGAAGACCAATAGTACTCATTCTTGACTGTAAAAGCTTTGTATTTGTGCAAGAGCAGAGCTTCATTCATGATGTTGCACAGATTAGTGCAGTGGTCTGCAACACAAGGACCAACACAGGAAACCAGTGAGTAGCTCACATAAATGTTAGTGCAGTGGTCTGCAACACAGGGGCCGACACAGGAGGCCAGTGAGTAGCTCGCATAAATGTTAGTGCAGTGGTCTGCAACACAGGGGCCGACACAGGAAGCCAGTGAGTAGCTCGCATAAATGTTAGTGCAGTGGTCTGCAACACAGGGACCGACCCAGGAAGCCAGTGAGTAGCTCGCATAAATGTTAGTGCAGTGGTCTGCAACACAGGGGCCGACACAGGAGGCCAGTGAGTAGCTTGCGTAAATGTTAATGTAGTTTTAAAATTTTGTTCATACTCATGTACATTTGGGCACTGCAATGAATTTCACTCTGTGATGGATGTTGAGCATGCCCCCTCGATTATCTCCTCTCTCACTGTAAATAAAGTTTGAGAGCCCCTGAGCAAGCAAGCACCTCACAGGGATGCCGTTAGAGGGGAAAGGTGCGGAAACATTGTTACTTAGCTTGGAGGATAAAAATATTATAATTTGCAACATTTATTTTATTTTTTCGAAGGCTTACACCGTAAAACGAGGATCCTTCCAGTCATTACATGCATTTTCAATTGTTTTCACGTTTCTGTTTTTATAGCCAGTTGAAAATAGGTTTTAGATTCAGTTTTTTTGTTCCTAAACATTCACCTTTTGTTTTCAGAGCAATGTGATAAACTAAGAACAAACGTTGGTGGACCAGGCTAACAAGAAATTTTCCCAGAACTTTAGCCAACATTATGTGATGGTCATCTCAACGTTGGCAGAGAACATTCATACTGTAACATTAATTTGCAACATCTATTTTAGCATCCGTCCATCCATCCATCCATCCATCCATCTGTCCATTTTCTATACCCACTTGTCCTACTCAGGGTTGCACCTGAACATCCTTTTAATGCAATTAATGTTGAAAAATATTGTTTTAAAATGATTATTTATTTTATAAAAGTGTTATATGCGTATACCGCAAACATGACATCCGGCCTTGACCCCATGACCTTTGAGGTGTAAAATGTCAGTGTTACCCACTGCTCTGCCATCCCCTTTGTTTGTTTTAATATTATTAATCTTAGTTGTAGTAGTGGGATAACATTCTGCTGTATTTGCCCTATGCAAGACTAATACAGGCATAATTGATATTTGCCTTTGAGCCTTTGGTTTGGAATAAGTACTCCCAGGCAGCATAGGACATAAGCTGGGGAAGGAACCTGAATGGTAGGCCAGTCCATTACACCAGTTTTTCCCAACCTAGTCCTCGGGGAACCCCAGACAGTCCACGTTTTTGCTCCCTCCCAACTTCCAGCCAATCAGGAACACCGAATACCTAGTATAGGTGCGCTGGGAGCTGAGAGGAAGCAAAAACGTGGACTGTCCGGAGTCCCCCGAGGACTGGGTTGAGAAACACTGCATTACAGCACACAAACTATGGGCAATTATAGAGATGTGTAAATGCATGTCTTTGTACTGCTGGAGAAAAGCTGAGCCTTTGGAGAAAACCCAGGTGACACAGGGAGAACATGCACATTCCACCTATATGGGGGTGGGATTTGAATCCCTAACGTGCAGGTGTGGGGCCACCGTGGCGTCCCCATTAACCATGAGTCCAATGTGATGATTTATTCCCCATTTATAGCAACAAAACATACCTTTTAATACAATTAATTACTTTCACTTTACATTAATATCAAAGTATATATATAGTGTGCGTGTGTGTGTGTGTGTGTACACATATAAAATACTTCACAGCCATTTTATGCGAGTAAAAGTCTTGCTCAATGCACACACACACACACACACACACAAATATATATATATAATTGTTTTTTGTTTCTTATGTCATTTTTTGCTTACACAGGGTAATTTTACATAGACTCTTTTGTAAGATTTGTGAAATATTTTGCAACGGTGGAACTTCTCAAAAACCAGGCAATGACATTTCTACTGGGTGAAACAATGAGGAAGCTGAGCTGTGGATTCTGCATATGAATATTGTTGAATGTGATTATGGAATGAAATACAAGTCATCAGGAACCTCAGTCCTTAAATTCTAAAAAGTGCCGCTATCAGGCTGTAGCTGCAGTCTGGCACCTACTTTCAGAAATACATAACAGCAGCAAATCAAGGTAAATACATTTCTTATGTCTTGTTTTCTGTATCCTGTTCAGTGGCGTTGATATTCATTAAAAACGTCTGTGCGTTTAGTTCTGATGGTTATAAATGTACATGTACTGAACTTACAGAATCCCACTGAAAATTAAATTTAAATAAATTACTGCATTTTGGGATTTGAGTATTTGGTGACTGCATATATTAATTGAAAATTATGGCTATTAATACTTAAATATATTCATCATGCATTACGATATAGTGACATTCGGTGCACACAAGTCAAAATTAATTTAAAATATTAAAAATGTTGAAAATGTGAAGATTTTGTGGAACTGTAGTGTAGCACATTGTCCTGACGAGAGTCTCTGCTGTGTTTCAGCATGCCAGCCATTATCTGGACCATCGCCAGTTTCCTCATTATAACCATGAAAAGCTTAGCTGTACATCATAAAGAGAATGAAATTGAGCTCTGTGTTACTCACAGCTATGGCAAAAAAGATCTATCCAACCACAATCTCACTGAAGTTCCAACCGGATTATCTCTAAATACCCAGTACCTAGATCTCTCCCACAACAAAATCTCGAGACTCGAGAGCAATGCTCTGGTCGGTTTTCCTCAACTCTGTTTTCTGAATCTGAACAATAACACAATTCAGTACATCTCCCCCATGGCCTTCTTGCATAGCAATGGAATAAAGGTGCTTAACATCTCAATCAACCTTCTGACAACCATCCCAGACCTCTCACTACCTCATCTCCGGATTCTGGACTTGTCAGGCAACCTGTATTCCAGCTACAAGCTTGGAAGCTCCTTCGCAAAACTTACAAACCTAACGTTCCTCATGCTTGGAGGGCCGAACATCAAAGAAATAAAATTAGGGGACTTTGCATGCTTGAGCAATACGCCGTTAAAACATCTCAGCCTTGACTCTGATCTACAACAATACGAACCAGGTGCTCTTGCACAAATACAGAGCTTGCAAGAATTATCCTTGATCATGTCCTTTTGCCAGCGCTTTGACATGTTTAAGGCCATTGCGATGGATTTAAACCAAACAGAAACTACAGCTATAAGGCTAAATACGTTCCTTCCTAGGTACTGTCAGATTTCCAGTGATCCCTTTGAAGGCTTTAAAGGAGCTCAGTTCCTCCGCAGCGTAATATTTGTGGACAGCTGGTTTAATAGTTCTGTTATGGTAAAGCTTCTGGAAAATGTATTCCAGTCGACTCTTGAAGAACTGTCATTTATTGACATTGCGTACTACGAAGACACTCCTGATGGAGTTCAATTCTACCCAACACATAACCAAACAGTTCACCTGAGATCACTTACTTTCAATGGGGTGCGGCACTTCCAGTACAGTTACCCAAAAATCAACATTAGCGTCACCTATTTATCCCAATTGGCCTATCTGAAGTTCTCTGGCACTGGAATGAATATTTCCCCTTGCAACTTGATTTCTGACATACCATCACTAATGATGTTGGATTTATCCAATAATCTGCTTTCGGATGATGGGTTCTGGTGGCCTGCTTGTTCTTACACTAAAGTCTTTCCTGCACTGAGACAGCTGTGGCTGAGCCACAATAGGTTCGTTTACCTGTCATTCATCTCTGGAAAGACCCACCAGATGAAGGCCCTCGAATCGTTGGATCTGAGCTTTAATTCCATTCAGCTGGATGGGGAGTGTTCCTGGCCTACGCACCTGGTGGAGCTGAGCCTCAGCAACAACAACCTCGGTAACGGCGTGTTCAGCTACCTGTCACCCCACTTCAGAAGGATCAATTTGTCAAAGACGGGCATAACTGCTATTACCCAAAAGGCCCTCTCGTCCTTCCCGAATCTAACTCATCTCATTTTGAGCTCCAACAGTATACAAGTGCTTCCAATGGATCTCCACATCCCAGCTCTGCTCAGTCTGCATGTGGATCAGAATGCAATTACTTCCATCAGCCAGGAACCAATACTGGGCTTGCCCATTCTGCAGTATCTTAAGGCAGGCAAAAACCCATTCAGTTGTAGCTGTGAGTCATACTGGTTCGTCGCCTCACTTAGTAAATCTCTTCTCCCCGATTGGCCTGTGGATTATACCTGCAGTACACCTCCATCCTTTGCTGGGGTGTCTCTGGAGGAGTACAAGCCCACTAAACCCTCCTGCTTACCATGGCTCCAAGCAAGTATTGCGGTTCCGGTGGTCCTTATCCTTGTCGCGGCTTTTGGCATCACCTTCTATGCCTGCGATGGAATCTGGTACACTAAAATGTTGTGGGTGTGGATCCGGGTGAAGAGGAGGGGCCACAAGGGGGCAGGGCGGATGCAGAACACATCATTCAGGTACCACGCCTTCATCTCATACAGTCAGCATGACTCCACGTGGGTGGAGAGCCAGCTGGTGCCCAGGCTGGAGAACGTCGGCCTGTCCCTCTGCGTCCATGAACGGGATTTTGTACCAGGCAAGTGGATTGTGGACAACATCATCAGCTGCTTAGAGGACAGCTACAAGACACTCTTTGTGCTCTCACAAAATTTCGTCCAGAGCGAGTGGTGCACCTACGAGCTCTTTTTCGCCCAACATCGGGCCATCAGCATCCAGGACGATTCTTTGGTCTTTATTTTACTAGAGCCAATCCCCGACAACTCCCTCCCTAAAAAATTCCTGAAGCTGAGGGCTCTGCTCCGCAAACAGACCTACCTGGAGTGGCCCAAGGACGAACGCAAGCAGCAGGTCTTCTGGGCCAGCTTGAAGGCAATGCTTCACGGAGCAGATAAACACATGGTCATCAAGAAAGTGGCAACGGACATTGTGGATACCTTGCCACTTATTGCAGATCAGTGACAGAGAGCAGATCCATGAGCTTAATAGATCTGCTCAGCAATTATGGCATAAGGTCATGGTTTGGTCTTTTAGGAAAAATTCAAATTTAGTAGCATCTTGCAGAGACTAGCAGTACCGGTCTACCCTAGTCTTGTGATTTTGCAACAATGCACTTTCACTAAGAGCTAAAAACAATTAGTATCCAATGGTTAAGTCTGAGATTGCATAAAAATCTATGATATACAAGCACTTTAAATCACTATTAAATATTAATATTCAATCAAATATTAATATTGAATCAAAATTAAATATTTAGAAAAATAAATAGGGATAAAAGTTGAAAATATAAGACTAAAAGGTTTCTGTTCTATACCATTGTGCATTGTCACAAAAAAAAACACTGGTGTGAGACTTAAAGGAGTGACCAGATGGATGTTTTTAGATTCAGTGCATCCATCTTCCGCAACCACTTACTGAGAGTACAGTCTTGCTTTGAGCCTGGGGCCTGTCTCAGGCAACGCTGGGCATGTGACTTTCTGGAAAGAATACCAATGCACATGCACACACATACACACGCAGACACACACACACCCACCCACTCACCCACACACACAAACACGCACACACATGCACACATGCACACGCACAAAAACGCACACACACACACACACATACACACAGAGAGAGAGAGAGAGAGAGTTCATATATTCTTATCTTTGTGGGGGCTCTCCATTCATTTCTATTAACCCTAATCCGAACTATGACGATCTTAACCCCTACCCAGCCCTAACCTTAAACATAAGTAACCAACCAATCTTGGCTATTTTTTTTTTTTTACTGCATTCACATAAAATTGAGGTTTACATTGTGGGGACCTGAATAATGTCCCTACAAGCGAAAAAATAACAGGTTTTACCAAATCGTGGGTACAAACCCGCACGTACACACAGGCAGAATTAGCGGTGAGAATGAAACCCAGAGGCGTGGAGAAGCGAGTCCATACGCTGTTACTCACGGAGCCACCATGCAGCCGCTATAACAGATTCAGGACGTAAAAACCAAAGTAGTACATCTAATTTTTTTAAGACCTTCCGTGAGACAACAAGTTTTTTGTTTATTTTTAGAGGTTGTTTTATGTAAAACGATGTTTTGTAAATATTGTTAAATATTGTTAAATTGTTAAAGTACTTATCACCTTACGCACAATGAGTGACATGAATTTACATTTTGTGATGGATGTCTTAAACCTTTTCAATGTGTTATTCAAGTTTTTGTTTTTTAGTTTTTGACCCACCAAACATAAAGTCAGCATAGTTATTGAGCAATAGGCAATATATCGATTTAATAAATGTAGTGTGCTTCACTTGAATTCCTTTTTTAAAACATATCCGCTTTTGTGCTTTTAATATGAGAAACATTGTTTGACAGTGAATTGCTGTCTTAACGAGTCGACACTTTTTACTAAAATGTATTACTATTTGAATGAGTAGTATGACGATACATAATATTTTGATATATGCTATTCACGGATTCAATTAATTGCTATTTTTTTCACCTTGACGAAGGTTGCAGTTTACCCGTAATATCACGATATGTCTCCATCTACTGTTATCACCCAGTAATTTGTATAAGGAATTTTAAGAGGACTGTACTTACTTTCTGTATTTTCTTACAAATAAGAAATATGATTTATATCAACATATTAGAAACTTGTTAATAAATATTAAATAAACTTTTTGAACGGTTTGTATTTAATATAGTGATTGGTACACTCAATATTTGTAGTAACACAGTTCCTTGTGTCAGTGTAGGTAGTGCATTTGTACATGTAGTAACATGATGTTTTCTTCCAAGTATACTTCAGTACTGCTACGAAGTCTTCTGTCTCCAGCTTTTATCAGTTTCCCAATCCGTACACTACGACAGCCATCATTCCCAAGCGTCATATGTCTGATTCTTACACAAATATTGAGAATTATGACATGGGGGAGTTAAATTACATATATAACACCACGTTTTATTACACTTTATCTGTTATTATACTTATAGTTTATTCCTTAACAGTTGCTTTATTTTCAAATTTTAAGATGCGGTCTTTAAAACGGCGTTATTATTGTTTATTAAAGAAATAGCGTTTACATAAGAAACTACATTACCCATGATAAATGAGTCCTCCACTCTGCGCATGAGTCGTGCATTGTGAATGGTCGGCACCCCCTCCCTCCTCCCCATTTCAATGTAAGATGGTGGCTGGAAGGTGCTGCTGATATACACTGAAAGGCTGAGAGGAAAAGCAAGGTATTTTCTCAACAAATCATATCAGATCTGAGAAATAAATGCACTAAGATTTGAAGTTGCTTGCTTACACAGTTCTGGGCAGTACAGAAAGATAAATCAATCCCCGCCCCATTTGGTGTGATTTCCCTTGGAGAGGAATCCCAGCAATAGAGAGACAGGGGTGAGTATCCCACAAACTATCGCCATAAACCAGTTAAAATGATCACGTAAGATAACAGGATGACTATGCGTGTACGTGTGCAAGTTCATCTTTCACCGACTCGCCACCCTTTCTAAACGATACCCAGATGTGGGAGGCAATGAAGTTATAGACTGCCCGAATTGAGTGCCCGTGTCCGCGCCGAAGCGCGCAGGAAAATCTCAGGCTTTGCCGGGCAGCGCAGGCCTTACTGCTACCGCTACACGGCGCCTGGCATCACCGGCTATCCGGCTCGTTGGTCGCTAAATACCTCTCCTGGTTGTTAAGAACGAAGCTTGCCTCGGTACACTTTACTTTGTGTTAATTGGAATAAGCTGATAATTTTAAATACCTAGGTAAGCTGGGAAGGGAGTATTATGATTTTATTATTGTTGGATTTTATGTTGGATTGTTTTGCATCCTGGCTGTACTTGACCGGCTTTTTCCGTCCTGCTGGACCCAAGTTGTGGGGGGTGGGGGAGGCTCCGCATACACAAACGCGCCGCACGGATGTTGATCGGAACCGGGCTGTTCGGTACCGACTGGAGCCGTTTGCTAATTCCGCTCCCTTCTTCTGATTGCTACCAGCGACCGTTCTTGTTCGCCGTTCCGTTAGCTTGGTGGCTAGCCTGGTGGCTACCTAGCGGCTACCTAGCACCGCTTAGCTGACCGGTGAGCTGCATTCACGACCGGACCGGACTGTTGGTCCGCTTATCGGACCCGTCCAACTGTACAGTTGGCGTTGTGTTATGTCTTTATAAATCCCTAAATACGAGCCAACGAAAACAAGTGGACGGTGGGCTAACTAATGGTTACATATGTAACATTTCCTCTTCCTACTTAGACCCTGCACGTATGGTCTTCATAGACGCCAAGTTAAACATCGGGCGACCTAACGCACTTAAACCTTAATTCATCTCATGAATTAAAACGTTAAATAGTTAAGTCTAGCACCCGCTTCAGGGTTCGTACGGTGATTTTCCTTGAAGGACTTGGGGTTACATTTTCTTAGGGTGGTCGACCTAAAGAAGTGGTATCCTATGGTCTGTAAAGGCACCAGTCAATAAAAAGAAAGTACCTATTTGTGTCACTGTGGAGACTCAGCACATATGAAGAGTGCCTGCTGTTTAATAAAATTGCTCCATTCGCAGTAGTCAGGGATTGTCTCGGAGAGAAAGGCCTCACAAGTATGAGGAATAAACCGTACATTGTATCTGTCATCAATGCCACAAATAATAGTATCGGGTCAAGATTGTTCGGCTTTAAAATGCATTTTTAGCTAACTAAATGAACAGGAAAATAAAATGTAGTCAGACCACTGGGAGATGGATCGAAAAAGTGTTATTGGGTTTCGGTTGGCAGCTTCTGACTGAATGTCACTGCATTTCTTTGGCCTAAGGGGACATCTGAAGACCAGAAGTGTCACCTGCAACCTACTCGCTTGGTGGGAAAATACAGCAGTTGGGAAAAGATTACAGTAGGGTCCTGGGATTAATGCTGATATTTGATGATATGGACATTCTTCTAGAGCCACCTCAACTATGTTGTTCTACTGCACAGCTCTGTCTTATTTAGAAACAGGTTTTTGCTGGATTTTGCTGATTAGGTGATGAATTACAGGAGCGGGGTCAGTACATTGCAGTGTACTGTGACGTTTTTCTTTGACAGATGAAGTTTTTTATTTCTCTTTATATATTTAGTACATACTCGGTTGCTCTAAATCCTTAGGGCATATGTGAATCTGGACATTGCTTTAATTTGCTTTAATTTGTTCAAATATGATAGCTATGCAGCTTCAGTGGATTGGCATGTCTAAATTGTGCTTGTTTTCATCTAAATCTGTATCCTATAGTGATGTCACATCCTGTCCACGGTGTCCCCTGCCTTGCCTTTCCTGTGATGGGCTCCAGTCTTGCTGCAACCCTGCATTGGTTGTGGGTAGGGGCATGTCCGCCTATGTGGCATGTAGGCCGGCCAGTTTTGACCTGTACTTGGCATGAGATGCAATTGGCTTTACATGTAGGAAGACCGGTCTGCTGGGTGCTAATGTAGAAAAGTATTTATGGCATATTAATTGGTGGTCATTTAGAGAACTGTGTGATTTTGTGTTCACAATTAACACTTTGACACTGTGGTCCCTAACACGTGTGCAGATCTACATTTGTATGTGTTGCATCAAACTTGTTGGGTTGGAGTTTTGTCACCCCCCTCTTCCAAAACACTCATAAGTAGGGCATAGCTGTAGTTTTGGAAGTATTTTGGTAGCTATTCCTTGATGTCTTTTCAGGGCAGTTGCATTCCCTCCCTTTAGAGGATCTTAGTTGAAATGGGTCATAACAGCCCCCATCATGGTGACTTTTAGCATCACTCCCAGCACATTACGTGAAGCCCCTCCCCCCACCTGCTTGTGGTGTTTACTCTAGTACAGGGGTGTCAAACTGCAGTCCTGGAGGGCCGGAGCCCTGTGTAGCTTAGTTCTTTCCCTGTTCCACCACAAATGATTCAGCTCAACAGCTATGTGGTATTTAGTACAAGAAGTTGAATCAGGTGTGTTAAACGAGGGGAAACCCAAAAATGTGCATTGCTCTGGCCCCCCAGGACTAGTCTGACACCTGTGCTCTAGTAGTTCATGACTGGGTGGTATCTCTACTTCTTGTGCAGGTCCTTTTTCCTAAGCCCGGCTTTAGGGGTGATCTATCTCTTCGTTATAGGGCTATACAACTTTCAGAGGGACAAAGATATGCCTCATAGTGTGGGGAAAGGCTGAAATTCCATAAACTGAAAACTGAGTAAATTCTCATGTAGTCGACCACACGTATCAAGATTATCTCACTGATTTAATGTGCATGGTGGGATGTTTACTGAAGTAGTTCCCACTGACTGCCTCACCCGAGTTTGTCTTAGTGTGTTTTAACCGTTGGCCTTCTGGTAACATGTCAGGTTCCTTAACCTGCTCTCCCTCCAGTTCAAAGTCAGTGCCTCTGACACCTGTTGATCCGAACAGGTTGTTACAGCCCACGCTAGGAGGCTGCAGCTGTTAACGGAGCCTTTGCCTGGGTGGTGTGTTTTATTGGTGCTGGCAGTGCTTGTAGAATGGAGTTCCTTGTGTCTCTCGGTTCCTTGCTGATGATGTAATCCTGAGTAGGCCTGCCCTCTCCTCTCTTCTGTGCTCGCCTGGCTCTGGTTTTGAGCCTGGTTTTTAGGGACTGAGAAAGGGTCGGGGTTTGATGTCATTCTGTCATGGGGATTTTTTTTTCCCCCAAACCCTGGCAGAACTGGATTGTTTTCAGCTCAGTGGAGCAGGAACAATGAGGAGCCAATCACCGGCTTTATCTGACCAGGAAGTGGGAGGGCCACGTGCTGCCTGGTGGCTTAATCGGGCTTAAACGGCGCTCTTAAACGGAGCTTTTGTTGGTGTGCCGTCATTGCTTCCTCTTAGACCTCGTGGCCATGTGAACCACTGTCATGCTGACTCACATGTTGTTTATCAGGAACTGCACGTCTTGTCAAAACATTTTCAGGTTTTCTGAATGACTGGTTCCGATGAATGTATGTCAACAGACACATGTTTCTGGCAGGATCTGTATGCTAACATGGGATCATGGTTGACACATTGTAAACGCTGTACATGAGTCTTTCAATCTGCTTCCGATATAATATGAGGCTAGCAGAATTTTTTTCTGCCTCAGATTGCTGTCAGAAATTGGTTTTTATTGTGTTCTGGAATGTTCTGTCCAATAGAAAAAAACTGGTACACAGTGGACTGAAATATGCTTCGCCTGTACACATAACAGCCTTAGCACGTTGTCGAAGTGTCTCATTTTGCATGTTCATGGTTGGCTGAGTGGCTGGAGCATAAATAGAAGGATTTGAGCTGTGAAAGGCAGCAGTGTGCTATTGTCATGATATCACGCAGGTCTGTTGGAGACCATCATTCCCCGCGCGGGCTGTCTCTCAGCGCTCGTTTCAGATACCTGCCGCAACCTGCGGTGCTGTACGAGTCACAGTTCCAGCAAGACTAACTTGTTTTTGCCAGGAAAGACCAGTCTAAACTTCTGTAGCCTCCAGCTAATGTTACACTTTGCTTTTGTTTAAAGACACTCGTCGTCCTGTTACTTTTTAAAATCTTGTGTTGCTGCTCAAAATACTTGGGTGGGTGGGTGGGTGGACAGTTGTTTTAGGTACCTTTTTTTTTTGTGCCGTCTTTCATCCTCAAGCTCTTCCTAATATGTTCATTGGTATATGGGGACTTGCTACAGCCTTTCTCCCTGGAGCTGAGGCAGTGGGTCTGCTGTTCATTACACACTGCACATTGATCACTTATTGTTGAGATACTGTAGCTGATTCTTTATCTATAGGGGATTATCTCCTGGAAGTTTTCCTTCAGTCGGGATTTGTCAGGTTATGTTCTGCTGTGAAACTCCGAGTTTAAGAAAAGAAGTGACATTATTTTATAGCTCCGAGGGATTTTCCTGTGTTGCCCTGACCAGGGTGAATATGACTGTGAGAGACTTTGCCAGTTGAAGAGCTCTGGATGGCTTTTTCCCCTGGAGCTGCTGTCTTACCTCCATGGTGCAGCAAGGTTCCAACAAGATGGAAAGTGCCTGTTTCTGTAACACAGGGTCATTTTTTAAACCCCCCACCCACCCCTTAATTGCTCCTAGTTCTCTTAATGTCACACAGTGTATTGCAGTGAGATGTTAAGCAGAGTGATTCACTTGGTTTATGGAGGTGGTGGAGGTTTGGTGCCTTGTCACCTTCCCCATGAAGATTCCAAAGCCATGGCGCACGAAATTGAGGTTTAGCTCTAACCCTGTCCCATTAGCAAGCCTAATATGAAGATTTGAATAAGACATTGACACCAGCTGGAGCTACACATGAGACATGTGGTCCTTTGATGTTAAAACCAAATTTAAGAAAGGTCTGTTGGAAGTTTTATGAGTCTGTCATTTTCAGGGCTTCCGCAGAGCAGACAGCTGTCCCCTTACTGAGCCATATCTTTGTGATGCATTGAGCCATCGTGCCGTAGATTTCAAATGGTGCTTAGCTTCAAGTTTGGGAATGCTTGCGTGTGACGGGTTAATCGCAGGGATTTTAGCAGATTGCCATGGGACCGTTTCGCAGATGTTACAGTGGAAGCGCTGGGCATCCCCAAGTCTGGAAGAAACTTAATGCCCTCATCCTGCTAATGCTGAATGCCAGCTCGACTGGCATTGCTCTAGGGCTGATTCCTTACAGGCAGACTCTGAATAAGCTTCCCTGGCCTGTGGGAGCTGGGTTTGCCTCGTCGGATTGATCCTGCCTTAAATGTCCACTCAGGGAGGGGACCCCTACCCTGGCCCCACCCCGTCTCATCTTGTCTTCCCTTTAAAGCGAGATCCTGCTTTTTAGCCTGGGCAGGGTATTTTTAGCGCCCTTCCTTCCTTTCAGTTGCCCCCACCCTCCAAACTGCTCCCCTCTTTGCAGTCCTGGTCTAGATAAGGGCCTCGGTCATGTTGTGGGATGATGCCGTTCTTTTGAATTTACTATTTTGATGCTTCATCAGTCGTGTGATCTGTGCCCCATGATCATTCAATGTTTCTAGAATATAATCTCGGCATCAACATCTTGCTAGCAAGACATATCCCTGGGAACATGATGCAATTGATAAAGACAGCCATCTTGTTACCATTTCTTTGGTTGGATTGGTGTTTGAATTGAGGCAGAATTGAGATCCTTACTCCAGGTTGGTTAGATTGGTCTATTGTCACTGTCAAATTTGTGTTGGGATTTGTTGATTTATTTTGTATTGGTCACTGTCACGTGCTACTATAGCCACATTATAAATCATCTTTAATACTTCTCATTTATTAGAAACTCATGACTTTTAATTGTGTGCTACGTTTGCATATAAAGTGCAGTGGTTGTGATCAAATGATCTGCTGGACTGAAAACAGAAAGGATATTGTCTCTTTCCCTGGCTGCTGCCCCAAGCATTTGGGTGGAATGGAGCTCCATGCCCCCAAAGTCTGCATTCCTGTTCCTGGTGGGCCACAGTATGGAGCTCTCTAAACTGCTTTCGTCCTCACTGTGGAGAAAGCCGCAGATTAGTTCGGTCAGGCTGATAATTAGTTCTTCAGCTCTGAGGTGGAATGACAGTGCTGTGCAGGGCCTCCTGGACCAGGATTCTCATTTCTTCCCAAGTTATTAAGCTGTAGCCGGATGTGTATTTCTGTCCGGTGTTGGCTAGCCAGCTCCATTGTAGTTGGAGGACTCTACAGTGGTCCAAGGGAGCGACCATGTTCACCTCTGTCACGCTCAGTAGGTTGGAGGAGAGTTGTATGGTACTGCCAGGCAGGGCAGAAGAGGAGGGCATATTGGCTGGAGGCGGGGAGCTCGTACCTTTGTTGTGCTGGGGGCTGAGATTGCACTTCCACAGAGCTTATGAGGCAGCGGCTGCAGCTGCTCACTGCAGGTTGGAATTCAAAATTCATAAAATGAAAGTACAAGCATTAAGACTTAAAACTGGTAGCGTTTTTAAGTGTGTAAATTTATCTGGGTTAACATCTGTCAGTTTCATTCAGAAAATACTTTTGGTCGCTCTTCAAAACCTGATTAATCTTTGGAGAGGTTTTTCCCCCAAATCTTGGCCATCACAGCTCTGCAAGAATGACTGTCTGCAGATTGGATAATTTTTCACAAGTCACACTGCATCCCTAAAAATATCGCATGCACACACAAATTTAAAATGTCATTTTAAGTCACGAAAATGGAGGTGACTTTCCTTGTTGCCATAGCAATTTTCAGTCGTTGCTGGACTCAAACCTGTGGGTTATAAGCAACCATTGTATAGAAAAGTAAATTAAGGCAGTTTCATCTTAAGTTTCTGGTTGCCGGATTCATACAGAATAAAGTAAGTGCCAGCAGTGGTACTACTGGTTGCCAGATTCATACAGAATAAAGTAAGTGCCAGCAGTGGTACTACTGGTTGCCAGATTCATACAGAATAAAGTAAGTGCCAGCAGTGGTACTACTGTAGTTTGTTCCAAAGCTGTTTTTTCATGTTTAATCTTCACTCGCCTGTTAAGGGGCGGTGGTAATCCCCCTGATCATAGCCTTGGAGAGCCCACCTTTTTGGTCACGTTTTCTCTTGTCTGCACCTGTCTTTCCATTCTTTATCAGAAGTCTTTTTGTTTGTTTTTTTAAATAATGTGTATAATCAGTACCTATATTATACATAACACTAAGCCCTTCTGGACAGTTGTATTTGTGCTTGTCATTGGCACATGAAGAGGAGTGTTGTGGCATCAGGCTGTATGTATCATCTTCAGTTTTCCTGTGTTGCAAGCATTCTGGTGCTATGAATGACCATCTCCACATGTGCATCAGACTGTTGACAAGTCTGTCTTATTACCCACCCAGATAAGCTGGTTGACCGTCTGGAAGAGGCTGTTGGGTCCCGTTCACCATATTGAGTTGGTACATAAACTGGAGTCTTGTAGAAGTTGTCCAGTGGCCTTTCAGCAATGCCTTTGTAAGCTGTTGTTTACTGATTTATTTTTGTTTGCTTGTCCAATAAAGTGAGACTTCTTAGTAGTAGTGTGTCGTGTGATTTGGCAGGTAATGATCCTTGTATACGTTTATCAGGCCAGAACTGGACAAACCCATGTGTCCACAATATTTATTTGCTCAGTCTTAGAAATGCCACCGTTTCCTGAAGTAGGTGCTTGTCCGTTCCAGTTCCAGGCCTAATCCCTCGCACAAGCATTCACTGGCTGCTCCGCTTCCAGGGCCAGGGAATCCCCTTTTAGGCTCTCGATTTTAGGGCAAATTGTGCGACTGCCTGTCTAGTATGCATGGTATAAAAGCAGAGCGAGTTGTACCCGGATGCGGATTGCTTTTGAGTCGAGGGTCCCTTTTAACTAACATCAAGAAGTGAAGACTGGGTTTTATAAGCTGACTTTGTTATATTGAGGTCTTTAGGTGCTACTTGGCAGGCGTATTGCCAGTTGAAGACCGGAGTAGGGTACCCTACATCCTGAGATATGAGAGTTAATGTTTATACTATGTCATGGTACCCACAATTCAGGATAGTAAGTGGTGTGTGTAAGAGGAAACAGCTGTGCATGGATTCTGGGAAACAAGGTGTCTTGTAAGGCATTTGAGGTATTGTGTAAGTTGGAGTGCCTGTTTCCCTCCACCCCTAATTCATGGAGTCCTTCAGGTGGCACAGTTCTGTAGGTGATTATGATCTTCTAAAACGTTCTTCCGTCACCCTGCCCTTCCCTGCAGCCCCCCTGCTCAGGACTCCCCCCACACTACTGCGCCACTGTGAGACGCCGCCGCCGCCGCCACCACCGCATCGTAGGATGTCCCGCAGCCCTGAGGTGAAGGAAGACCCCATGGAGTGCCCCCTGTGCATGGAGCCCCTGGAGATCGACGACGTCAACTTCTTCCCCTGCACCTGCGGCTATCAGATATGCCGGTTCTGCTGGCACCGCATCCGCACGGATGAGAACGGGCTGTGTCCCGCCTGCAGAAAGGTGCGGTGTGCCCTGAGCTGTGCTGCCGCCTCGGCCCGCATTCCCTCGCTGGCTTCCTCCTTGCTGTGTCTTTCACTTTGGCAAGGTTTCAACTGCCTGGATTGACATGCTACCTGCTGACTTGAATTCAGAAAGTTCTTATTTTTTTGAAAGCTTGTGTTTCAGTGGTGTCTCAAACCGCAGTGTTCTAAAATATTCTAATATAGGTATCAGAATTTGGCACTCATTTGATGCGTGCTTTACAATGTTATCTTAGAATGTGGTGGGGGTGTTTTAGCTGTAGTTCAGTCTTCTGGGCAGCGGGCTGGTTAAATTCATAATGGCTGCCCACATACAGAACCGTTGCATCTTTTCGCCTCAGGTTGTTTGTGCAGGATTCATTTTCACATCTGAGTAACATTTAATGAGCCTCTGTCGCTGCCTATGTATGTTAAATTATTTAGCTGTTTTAAAACAGTTTTTTGCCTTGCTGCTTGTCTTTGAACTAAATCAGCTCTTTTTGGTAGCTAGGTGGGCTTAGCGCTCAGTGATTGATAAACAAGCTTTTTCCCAGAATTTCCTGTTGACAAGGAGGGTGGAATCGATACTTTGCAGTTAACAACATATTTTTACAAGCCACCTTGAGCTCTTTGCCGCAAGTACTGACAGCTCAATGGAAGTCCGGTTGAAATCAAAGAACTGGACAATTCTTGGATTTTTAGCAGCTGCAGGCACTGGCTTTACAGAACACTAAATAGTATTATGGTGAAAAACAGAACGGAGATTCGTAGCTGAGCTGGGAACACGTGTAACCAAAAAGCACCTACTCTCTTGGGTCATCTAGAAGGCAACTAGTTAACTCGCCGTAGAGATACCTCAGAGTGGAGGTTTGATGGTGGACTTTTTCTTGTGAATGTTCACTATGAAATACGTTGATTCCAACCGTACCGTTCATGCGGAGACTCTACCTGTATCAGTAATTCAGGTGCTTAGTCGGTTCCCTCTCATCCGCCCTTCTCCGTAGCCTTATCCAGAGGATCCGGCAGTTTACAAACCCCTGTCACAGGAAGAGCTCCAGCGGATAAAGAGCGAGAAGAAACAAAAGCAGAACGAGCGCAAGCAGAAGATCACGGAGAACCGCAAGCACCTCGCCAGCGTGCGCGTCGTGCAGCGCAACCTAGTGTTCGTGGTGGGCCTGTCACAAAGGCTGGCTGACCCCGAGGTGAGCTGACCGATCCCCATGCGGGGGAGCAGGCCCCTTTAATCTCCTCACACCCTAAGGCTAACTGCTCAGAATTAATTTGTGTTTAACGGTTCGGCGAAACTGACTCCAGCAGTTGGCTCCGGGAGTTGCAAGCTGTGCTGGTGTCTTTCCTGCTTAATTCATGGCCAGTTGAATCGGAGCTTGGCTTGCAGGGTATTTCTGGTTGACGTTATAACTGGAAAGGCACTGCACTTTATGATGTGTATGTATACAACAAAATGATCTGACCCTAGTTTAATTTGGACTTTTTCTACCCCGAATCTGTTGTTGTTCAGCGGACAGTTGCTGGGTATAGAGAAGACACCCCTCCCTCTACGTCACCTGTTATGTATCCTGACATGTTCCCATCCCCCTTTTAGTTCCCCAGCCTTTTTTCTCGGGTTCTCAAACTGATACCGGCTCCCTTTAAGTGGTTGTCACTCTTCTTAGTCTATTTACTATTAGAATTTGCAGATTTACCCTTTCTAACCAAGCATGTGGTCTTTTTGTACTTCTGATGGTTTTTTCTTTTTATGTTTTTTTTTTTCTTTTATGTGATATGCTGAATATACCTTAAAATGAATTCTGTGCGCCAGACTGTAATGGTTTTCCTGTAGCAAATTTTCACACCAGTCCGAGAAACACTCAAGGAAAACAAGATTGGGATCCTGGTGATGCACACGAGCCTGAAAGGCACTGAGTTTCCTGAAACTTTGCATTTCTTAAGCAGCTAATGAGATTAGTGACCTGGGCTGAAGGGGAACATCCAAACCCCATGCTGAGCGGAAACATCTAGACCCCGGGCACGTGAGTGCGGTCTGCCTCTTGCGTAAGGTCAGTTTTGGCCCATCAAGGGGCTCATATGCTGACGGTGCTGCCCATTTGGGCGTCTCGGTGCAAAGTCCGGAACTGCCCTAGTAACTGAGATGACGAGTGATTGGAGTCGGTTGTTGAGCAACCCAGCCTCCAAGGACTCCAAGATTCATATAGCTGTCATCCTGCAACTGGTAGTCCTCACACAAGCATGGCAGGATCTGAGTAAATATTATTGACTCAATTTCTTTAAATGAGCATATTTTAAAACGCATTTGTTTCATTGTTTTAAGTGCACCACAGTCCACACTTTCCCCAAGCTTGCAGGGTCATTTGGTGGTTATGCCATCTGCTTTGGGGGATAGCGCGTTTTGTCTGCTCTGTTTTTGTCTGTTCATTTATATATATATATTAATCTGTGTATAAATGGTGAACCAGCAGCAGCCATTGTGAAGCACTTTGTGCGCCCCCTGCTGTAGAGGCGCGAACGTGCAGGCCGTCTACCTCAAATCCTCCTTCCCCCAGCGGGACGTCGTTTGTTCTCGTCATTCTTCCCTCTTTGTTAGGCAGCTTGGCACTTGACTCGAAGTCAGCGCCGACTCCTGACTCATATCATCACACGTCCCTCTGCTGCCGTGAATGTAGTCGTTAGCTTTTCATGTTTTATGACTAAGGACCCTCTTCCTCCCACCAAGCTTGGCGGCGGGAGCGACCCCACCAGTGATTTTAAACATTTCCACGTGCCTTCGTAGACCCATGACACCAGTTGACCCAATGGGGGGTGCTGCCTGTCAGGCAGGGCTATCCGATGGGCTTCCGGTTCTAAGCCCAAGAGGGGCCTGCGGTTTTATCCTTGAGCAAAGTAGTAAGGCAGCAGCAATAAAGCCCCCAAAAGTGTGAATGTGAGGTATGATTTTTTTTGGGGGGGGGGGGGGCACTTCTGAGCTGTGTAACTTTAATACCTCCCCTTAGTCTAGTCTTCCTCTCTGTCTCCCTATCTTTCCAGGTTCTAAAGAGGCCAGAGTATTTCGGGAAGTTTGGGAAGATACACAAAGTGGTGATCAATAACAGCACATCATATGCGGGGTCTCAGGTAATGGGCGGTGTTCCACACTGCCGGGCAGGTGTGTGTGTGTGTGCGCGCGTGCGCCCGCCCATCTGTCGTCTATGGCTGATGTATGTCTATGTAGAGTCACGTACTCTACACCATAGCCTACACTGTAGCCTGATACTCATCTCCCCAGATAAGTCAATACAGGGCACTTCCGCGCAGACTAGCACAGGTATAAATGCTCGGAACAGCCTGGGCCACGGCGTAAACTCTGCATAGGCTTGACACAGAGGTGTAAGTCGGCCTTTCAGCCATAAGACTGCATCGTCTGTCGGAAAGAGGATGAGGCAGGATCATCCAGAAAGACGACGTCCAAGAGTGACGCTGCTCTATTGTCATCTGCAGGGTCCAAGTGCCAGTGCCTACGTGACATATATACGGTCCGAAGATGCGCTCAGAGCCATTCAGTGCGTCAACAATGTCGTCGTGGATGGCAGAACACTCAAAGTAAGTCCCCCCGTGATGCGTCCTCATACTTGTCATCCTCGGGTGTCAGAGTCCAAATTCAAACACAAATTTCGCACTTTGTGTGTCTAACTCAGGGGTGGCCAATCTTATCTTCAAAGGCCCAGTGTGTGTGCAGCTTTTTGGGATAACCTTTAGGTCAGCTGTTCAAACCCAGGTGTGAGGACTCTTCAGCCAATCAGTCCTCTAATTAGTAATCTAATTAGGGAGTTGCAGCGGCCCTTTCTGTAAACGATTGCCCACCCCTGGTCTAACTTATACATTTGATTTTTAATGCAGTTTCTTCATGCTTATTTTGCCACTTTATTTGCTTGTATGCAAAAATATGTACTGATCAAAGAAACACCGGCACAGAGTTAAGTTAATTTCCTTCCAGTGCATGTGATGACACCTTCAACAAGCGTGATGACATGTGGCACTTTTTTCTTTTTTTTAATTTATTTAATCATAGCGGGTAACACTTGTCTTGTTACTATTAATAGTGCTAGTGGTAATTGGTTCTCGCACCCATGCCCCAGTGTGGTAAACTTGCAGACAGCTGGAGCTTCATGCAAATGCTCCGTTTCATCCGCACCCGGCTGCATTCCGCTATTCGCTTGAACGTGCGAGAGCGTTCCAAGGAGCTCACAGAGAACCCCGGCTGTCGTGCGACGCCTTAACGAGCGCTCTATCAGTCTTTAAGTGCAAGCAAATTACCATTTTACCAAGAGTAGCCGTTACTGTGTGCTGGAGATGTCTCTTAAGATTATACATTCAAATGTGCTGATTGCATAGATGGTTTTATTTAGTTTTAATAGTGTGTGTTTGCCACTATTTTAACCCCAGAGGGATTTGTATCGACTCGCGTCTTATCACTTGTGTACCCCCCCCCCCCCCCAACCTCGATGCTGACTCGTCACATTCGCTGGCAGCTCGCTACCCAACTGATCACCCTCCCCCCTCACTGAGCTCTCTCCCTTGCCCCCTACAGGCCTCTCTAGGTACAACAAAGTACTGCAGCTACTTCCTGAAGAGCATGCAGTGCCCCAAGCCAGACTGCATGTACCTGCACGAGTTGGGGGACGAGGCGGCCAGTTTCACCAAGGAGGAGATGCAGGTATCTCTCTCCGCCTCTCGGCTGTACAGCAGCACCCCCTACTGGGAGGCTGTTTCGGCTGGCTCTGGGCAAAGATAAATGTGTGTTTTTAAGAACTGAATCCAAGTACGGCAGTTTTCAACCCCTCCGCTCCTACTTGTTGTAATACAGCAATCCACCAATGGGGTTGTCATGGAAACCACTCTCATTGTTTTGGGACCCTCATCTGCTCTGAGACGGCCCCCTTTTCCCTCGTGCCACTGATCGGGGTCTCGGGGGCTTTTCTGGAGTGGACGTTTTTCTTCCCACGTGTACCCAGATGTTTGGTGCGGGAGACTGTAGCAGATGTTATTCTTGGATGGGACTAGTCCTCATGGATTTTGGTCTTCACCACCCACAGGCAGGGAAGCACCAGGAATACGAGCAGAAGCTGCTTCAGGAGCTTTACAAGATGAACCCCAGCTTCCTGCAGACCTCAGCCCCTGGGGGGGAGAAGTCAAAAGGCAAATCCAGCTCTTTACAAAGGTACCACTCATCAGTGTCACCCATCCGTCCTCCAGCCAACTTCAGGGCCTTGCCTGTCCACTAGAGGGTGCCGAGGTTCTGCGGTCGTCTCAGGGCTAGTAAGAAGGAGACGCCCTGAATGGTCAGTCACAGGCCTTTTTGGCACATCGGACTCGCACATCAAGATTAACCAGGGGCGTATTAAGGATGTTTTATGGGTAGCCTGGAGTTCCTGGTGAAGGACTCTGGCTGTTACCAAGAGGTTGCTGTGTTTCTCAGCTTAGTCCTCAGGGACCCCCAGACAGTTCACGTTTTCATTCCCCCCCAGCACACTTGCACCAAACAGGAGCACCAAATACCTATTACAGGTGTGTTTGGAGCAGGGAGGAAGCAAATATTTGGGGTGTATGGGGCTCCCTGTGGGGAGTTCAGGATATCTAAGTATTGATAATGGTAGGAATAGTAGTATTAATAATGAAAATCTCATTTGACTTCAGAAGCGTATTTTCAGTCACTCCCGCAGTGCTGCCTCTGCCCACGTCCGTCCATAATGCCGGCGATGCACTTTAGGTTTCTCCCCGGTGGCCATGTGTGAAACCAGTTGTCGTTGTGCGTCATGTTTATGACCTCACTGGGTGCCTCGACTATGCCTCTGCCCCCTCCCCAGGCCAAACAGCAACAGCAAAGAGGCGTGGCCATCATTACAGACCTCGGGCAAGACCGCTAACGGGCTGGGCATTGACCACCGGAAGACGCCCCCGCTGCTGGACGGCAGTTCTGACTCGGAACACACCACGCCGGACGGGCAGGAGGCCGAGCTGGGCCTGGGCCCGGCGCCCGCCCTCTCGCCCTTCTCCTCAGGCTGTGACCCTGCCAGGTGGGCCGCCTCCTGTTTCCACAGGAGCTGTGCATGTGGGTGTTTGTTTTGGGTCATGGGGGGGTCACACACTCTCTTCTGTGTGAGGGGCTACTTCCTGCTTGGGTTGGCAATGTGGGTCAGAATTACCCCATTTACCCATTTAAGTTTAGTGGCTATGCTTGGGTGACAGACCTGCTGTCTCTACATCTCAAGAGTCTCTCTCCCATGACAGCAAAATGCATGTTAGTCCAAAAAAGGATGGGTGACTCCAGTCTTGGTCCTCTGTCAGCATATATGACCATTTTGCCTTTATCCCAAACGTAGTGGGTTCTGCTTTTAATGCATCGCAGGCTTCTGGCCTATTTAATGTGAAATGTGTACACTGGTCTATTTAATAGAATGCACTGCGATGTTGGTGTTTATTTCAGTCCAAAGTAGGATTTGCCAAATTCTGAGAATTGTCCTGTTCCCCATATATTCTCATTAATTCCCCTGGCAAGTTTCCAGCTTGGTATATTTTTCCAAAATTACCCAGCTTAACTTTCCATAGAATGGAAAGTTTCCAGATATTTTCTGCCCCTTTGCAACTCCAAAGGCACTAATACTAGAGAGAGGTGCTTTTTCCTGGAGTGGTACTCTTTGTTAATACTATATCATTTTTTTTGTGAAATGTTACCCCATCAGTCTGAATGCCCCCTCCCCTCCCAGCCAAGAATGCATGTGAACATAACATTAGCACACCTTTGCTCTCTATGCAGTCGCCGTTCTGTCATGACATCTCCTCCCATGTGACCCTCCTGACCTCTCATGATCCACTGTTTCATGCTGTTGGTGTTTTACGCACCCACTCACATCAGGTTTCTCTTCCAGCCCGAGCGACAAGCCCCCAGAAGCCATTAGCATAGGTAACGGGGAGAGCTTACCGCTGGTGAGTCTAACTGCTGCCTCACAATGGGTCCAGCCCCCCCACTGCTGTTTCTCCTTGGGCAGCCGTTAGCTTAGCACTTCAGACACTGATGGGAAAGTAGCACTACACTGTTTGTTGCTTTAGGTAGCATCGCTAACACATGTCTTGTGTTATGTACCAGTTTAGTACATTTCTGGGGACACACTATATGGAGAAAGTATATTAAGGTTATTAGAAGAATCAAAAGATTTTACTGCATCTGACAAGGTCTTCTGATTCAGGAATTTGATCAGTGGAATTCGAACATCATATCAAAGATTACTTTTCTTTAAGGTAGACATGCAATTGTAATGCAATACGACCCTGTGTGATAGAATGGCCTCTGGATGTCTGATTGGTCCCTCGGCTGTCACTAATCCTTGCTAACTGCCCACCCCACTCTCAGGTCTCCAATAGCGACTCGCCCTCGCCTCCCCCCGGCCTCCCCAAGCCCAGCCTGGTGGTCCCCATCAGCCTGTCCAACCTCACAGCGCGTTCGCCCTTCGAGGGGGCGGCCGCAGAATCGCAGTCTCTCTTCTCAGACAACAGTAACTTCCGGCATCCCAACCCCCTGCCTGGTGGCCACGCCCCCTTCCCTAGCTCCGCCCACAGCAACCCTGACTGGCCGACGGCGCCGGAACCACAGAGCCTGTTCACGTCAGGTGGGCAAACTGAGCTGGGTCACCTGTGGCCCCTCTGTCAGGCGGGGACTTAAATCCGGCTCCCTTTCCAGTTTGATACTGGGTACTTTGTATTCTGGTAATGTTTCTTAAATGCTTAAATTGAGGTTCCATAAAGGATGCATAAAATGTAGACTTTCATAGGCCTGAGTAAATTGTTCTCATTAACCTTCTGATTCTTTTCAGTCTATTACACTGCTTTCAGACAAATACATTATTTATTTGTAGGGGCAAATGCACTGATTTTAATTAATGTGCGACCGGGTGCGAACATGGCTATGTCTATTATCAGAGTGACTCAGGACGTCTGCCCTGTGAAACTGGAGGAAATGTGGGTTTGAGCCTCTAGGGTTTTAGCCAACGGCCTGCTTGCCCCCCCGCATAGAGGTTAGTTTTTGTACCTTCTCCGGCGTTTGTATTATGCATAAGGCTGGGCTCCCCTCTCCCCGCAGAGACCATACCAGTGTCGTCCTCCACGGACTGGCAGGCGGCCTTCGGTTTTGACTCCTCCAAGCAGCAGGATGACGACCTGGGCTTCGACCCCTTCGACATCACCCGAAAGGCTCTGGCTGACCTCATTGAGAAGGAGCTGTCGGTTCAGGACCCCCCGCCCACATCGCCAGGTGCCCTGCGTGGACTGCAGGCCAAAGGGGCCCCTGGTGCAGGCATCCAGCCCTCCCACCGCTCGGCCCAACCGCTGCACCGTACCGTCTTCAACTCATTCAGCTTCCCTGGTCCGGCCGCCCGCTACCCCTGGGCCGGACCGCCCACCCGGAATCACCTGGCGCACCTTAACCACACGGCCAACGCCACCTCCAATAGCCACTTCCTGGACTTGAGTTTGCCAGCACAGCACAGCACCGGGCTGGGGGGCATACCCATCACAGGTGAGGGCGGCCTCTGGGATCAGCGCCACTAGGTGGCAGTATCACTCCCCGGGTACTTGAAGTTCCTGATGCTTTCCATCCCAGCCTTCCACTGGAGAAACCCCCAAGTGTAGGTGGTACTGAGAATTTCATGCTGTGGATCAGTGACTTAGTCATATTTTGATTGGTCACTTTATTGCTTTCTGTTGGTTTAAACTGGTCAGTGATTGACAGCAAAGGGTAATCCTGCCCACCTGTCTTATTCTCATCAGAATTATTCAGTTATTAGAGGCAGAATACGATACATCGTATACTGACGTACATTGCTTCCTAAATGCACTGAGATAAGATCTCATGTTGTGTGTTGTCGGAATAGCATATCAGCGTTGCAGAGCTAATTGTGTAATTAAGGGAGAGCTGGGTGTAGAACGCAGCCTTAGGGTGGAGGTTGACACGCTTCTCAGGGGGTGCCATCTTTGATTCGGCAGTTCTCCCCTTTGGGACAGTTACAGGTTGGTGACGTGTTACCCAGAGTGGGATTCCTGTGGCAGACACATGTGCACACACTCTCGGTGGCGGTGGGATGTGAAGGCCATGGCTTGTCCAGGAAACACTCCTTGCACTCTTCTCTCTGGCCTTGAAGATGTCAGCGGGAGAGCGGTGGGCCTGTGCCATTGCCCTGGGTTACATATGGGAGCTCTTTTATGGCACGCTTCAGGATCGCTGACCTCTCTGCAGACAGTCCACGTTTTTGCTCCCTCCCAGGGAGCAGAAATGTGGACCATCTGACAGGAATCTGGGAGGGAGCAAAAGCATGGACTGGCTGAGGGTCCCCGAGGACTGGGTTGGGAAATACTGAACTGGAGGGTAGCGAGCAGAGGTTTTTGGGGGGTGACTGAGCATCATGTGTCCCCCTGCATTGTGTAGTTAACATTGGCTACATTGGGTCATGGGGTAGATTCCAGCACTGGCCGTGTCTGTGTCTAGTAGGGCTGGGGAAGATTAAAAAAAAAAAAACTTTGACAGCCCTAATTAAAAGTTAACGCGATTATCGCGCGTCAACGGGAATTCATTATAACGTGACAAATTTTTTTGATGCCATTAACGCGTGTTACGGATGGCGGATCGGTGCGGCGTCAGCAGTGATGCGGGCGCTGCATCGGTCTGTCATGGTGAAGAAAGAGCTGAGCCAAAAG
>JAODKC010000001.1:29830962-29860752 GCA_026777985.1 Mormyrops attenuatus
CTCGGGCATCTGCTTAGGATGCCTCCTGGACGCCTCCCTGGTGAGGTGTTCTGGGCATGTCCCACTGGGAGGAGGCCGCAAGGAAGACCCAGGACATGCTGGAGGGACTATGTTTTTTGGCTGGCCTGGGAACGCCTCGGGATTCCCCCGGAGGAGCTGGGTAAAGTGGCCGGGGAGAGGGAAGTCTGGGTTTCCCTGCTGAGACTGCTGCACCCGCGACCCGACCTTGGATAAGCGGAGGGTAATGGATGGATTTTTCGGATAGCACCTCGGGAAAAATAATGAACAAAGAAAGGTATTTTGAATGAATGGCAGCTTCAAAACTCTGTCAGATGGGTCCATCGACAAGACCAAAGTTATTTGCAGTTACTGTCGATGTGAAATGAGTTACCGCCGAAGTACATCTAGTCTTAAATATCAAACCAGGCTGCGGCTCTTCTCAGAATGATACACATTTGCATTTTCACGTCTTAACATATTATGATAATACTTTCGTAAATAAAAATTTATTTATGAGTTAATATTATTTTTCATTTAGATATTTCTTTAGCTATATGTGAATGACGCGCTTCGTTGTGTGCTTCTGTGATGTCTTAACTGCATAATTTATCTTCCTCAGTCATTCTCTACGATAGTATGTCTCCGGTCAAATGGTATGCTTTCCATTTTTCCAGTTTTCTTCAGTGTCCGAGATTGTATGTAGGCTTATTAAGTTTATTGGGATTCCTAATTCTTCCTAATAATATACTTTTCGCATTAAATCATCACCATGCCTTCTCAGATCTTCGTAAAATTAATATATTTTCTCCGATTTACATATTATAGCCAGCTGAGTTCGGAGTGGTGAGGACATTTTGCACTGCTCGGTCAGCACAGTTACAAGTAGTGAAGTGGAGAGTGAAGGGCAGACAACTGCAGAGCCAAACGAACTTGGGTGAGGGTGAAGACCATCGCTACAGAACTGAACAGTATAGTGATATTAGACACCTTTGCGTTGTTATGCCTCCTAGTGATTTAAAACTGACCCCCAAATTGTATTTTTTTATGTTTTGTAAGTACTTGTTTTTGTGTTAAATGCATATATACCGATATCACATTAAAAATTGTATCTCAAACCCTCCTCTCTATCCATTGGGGCTCTTTGTAAATCTTGGGTCAGACATTTAGGATAAAATGGCTTTTTGCTTTAAAAAGGTTGCCGACCTCTGATCTATACTTAGTTATATGACTAAGTGATATGTAATATTTAGCAGGTCATCGTCGTTGGGCTTCGGTTTTTCTTAAGTTATGAAGGTTTTCTGATGACCTTTGGACAGTCTTTGTTGTTTATTGTAGGTAATTGATTTCCAATAATAAATGCATATATTTGCATAAAGCAATCATGTCTTGCCAGCTCTAATATTGATAAGATTATTAAAACCTGAAAAAATCCCTTAATGATAAATTTGATCATGATTTAATTTGCGATTTATTTGTGATTTAACTATGGACAGTTGTGCAATTAATCACGATTAAATATTTTAATCTATTGACAGCCCTACTTTTAATATAAATTATCAGGATAAACTATAATATCGAGTTGTCCAACACCTACTCCCTCTACTGATCAGATTTTTAGTCTTTGTAGAAAACGATTAATTGGTAAGTCAGATTTGATTTAAAAACCATTGACTGTCTAAAGCTGTGGTTCAGGAATATTTGGTAAGTCCTGGCTGCGTACAATCATGACCTATGTTTAGATACCTTCACGTACAACCTGAGGAGTCAAAAAAATAATATTGATTTATTATTAGCAGTGATCGCCAGTAAGTCACTTCCAGATGTTGATGCCAAGTTACTTGTCTATTATCGATTACCGATAATATTGTCTTATCTCCCAGCCCTATTGTCTAGTATGAGTCTGCCCCAGCCTGCATTGCTGGTTGAGACAAGCAGTTATGGGTAATTGGTAAATGTGTCATTATAAGTCACATAATTTATGTAAATACAGCAAGTGACTGAAATATTGGTAAACTGGAAGAGCTCCTTAAATCGTTTTTTCTAAAAAAGATCAGTATCGACATTTTTGGATTGATTGCCAGTTTGCCACCCTCCTTATCTTCTGGCATAAAAGATGATTCAGCAGGAGCCTTTCCGGTCCTTGTGGGTTTTTTAGTCTTGTGGGTCTGTACCTGGGGGGCCCTCAGGAAATGCTTTTATGGCAGGGTGGTATGATGCAGTGCAGTTCCAAACGTGGCCACAAGGTGTCACTGCATAATACCTGTTATGGGAAGGTCCCAATTATTCCACTGTTTTGATGGACTAATTTGTATGTATATTAGCTTTGCACAGGGCCTTTTAATTGGTTTGATAAATATGTGGTAACACGCATCTATTTGCATGTGTCGACTTGCATATGCTGCATCGTCGCATGTATAATCAGCTGCAGTGTTTGTACTGCTTTGGTCTCAATTTTCTCTAATGGCCTTTGTCCTGGTGCGTCACGCGAGAGGCTGACTGTCATCAATCATGGTGAATAAGCCGCTCCATGAGCTGCTAATGCGGGGGCTGGCTGCAAAAGTCGCATCGCCATATTATGCTAGGTGGGTGGTGTTGGTTTTTAAAACCGTCCAGCACGGGTTAGAGGATGTTTCCCGGAATTACCTCTCCAAGCTGCTGCCGCTTTGTTTCCTTAACATTTCTGGATGTGTCTGCAACGTTAGTAACACCTCTGTCTTCGGTGCAGGGTCAGTCTGGCTTTCTGGGTTTGGGGAGAGTTTAAGCATGCAGTGAATTGCATTTTGGAAGACAGAGCAGAGCATGCCGACGCGGCAGCCAGCTATCTCAAACACAGCAGTTTGGTGCCCCTGCGCCACACCCTGCCGCCCATCCAGGCAGCATATTATTAATTCGGGGCGTGAGCTGCTAGATGCCCCTCGCACGCGACTCCTAAAGCCCCGATTAGCCTGCGAGCATTGTTAATGCCTCTCGCGTCCATCTATTATTCTCTCCGCTCACTATGGGAATGACGGATTTCTCTTTATGGTGGAGCCGCGGGGGGGGTGGGGGTTAGAGCTGTGGGCACCAAAAACAACAAAACAATAAAACTTTCATGGGGAGGGGAGACTTGTTTCACAGCTTGGTTTAAAGCTGAAGGGCTGGGTGACTGTCCAGCGAAGGCTTATCTCGTCCCCGGGCTCTTGTGCTCTGCAGCAGAGGGCAGATCCACTGCAGTCACTTAGAAACCTGAAGAGCCCTCGGTTTGCTATGATGACTCTCTCACACGGAGTCTGTAAGACTGTAAGGCAGTGAATTTCGGGGGCACAGATTAGTCTTGCTGCGATCTGTGCGTAACGAGGTTTTGTGCGTAACGAGGTTTTGTGCGTAACGAGGTTTTGCAGGGTAGTGATGTAGAAACATAAATTTCCTTCCTGGTGTTTGCAAACAGCTTGTTTAGTTGCTTCACCCGCAAATGAGTAACCAAGCCCTCTTTGAATGTAGCCTGTCGGCTGTGCAAGAGCCCCCCCACCCCACAGTGTGCCGGCTGTATGGAGGCGCACATCATCCACCGCGCATGGCAATTAGCATTAGCTGCTAATGCGTGATCGGTGACTCACCACACTGAGTCTCTCCCTCCTCCACAGTGACGCCTCCATCTCTCTCCTGCCAGCGAGCGGTTGGCCCAGTCGGGGGCCTGCAAGCGCCGCCCTTAGGCTTCACCGGCGGCATCTGGCCATTCGCTCCTCCGGCCTTGTGGCTTGTTGCCGACCTGGCTGTGCATTTTGATTGGCTGGCCATGGGGTGGCACATGAGCCCATTGGCCACCGGCCCCCGTCCCCAGGTTCCTTTAAGCCGAAGAAATGAATAGTGAGCAAAGCCACCTGGGAGAGCAGAGCGCTCTGTGACCGACCACATTCGGTGCCCCGCCCATTACCCCTCCGCCAGCCCATGTGACTGGTGATGCCCGGTCACTCAGAGTTTGCTCCCCCAGAAGAAATGCTAGTGGAATGTCCTAGAAGTCCCCCCACCCCCAGCAATACCGTGATAAACGAGCCCTGGGCCTGTAAAGATTTCTGCTGTCTGATGAAACGTTGACTCGGCAGTTGTGGTCGACTCTGAGCACCTACATTATTTATAAGGTGAACCCAAACTACAGAAATAACCCAGAACACAAGCTGCTGCCTGCTCTGTTTGTCTTAGTGGCCGGGATTTTGGATCCCCTCCATCTGACCCGCTTTGTCCTCTCTCTCTCCCTCTCTGCCCGCGAGCGAGTCAGACGCCGCGTCTCGCTGCAAGTGTGTGATTAAGCATTTATTTAGAGCAAGACAAGGTTGACGCATTACCTGAATTAGCTCTTAAGCCCTGCTGAGCTGGTGGACGTCGGCCGGAGGCCTCGACCGGGGACGGCTGGTGCTCGCCGCACCTCAGATCTGCCTCTAAACGGCGCGAATAAAGCCTGCCGCTGCTTGTTTGTGTCACGTTGGGTCGCCGTGGTTAGTATCGGGCTAATGGGAGAGGGTGATTGTGGGTAAGCTGGAGTGAGCCTCGCCTCATCTGGTTAATAAGCCAGTGTGGCAGTGCCCCTGATGTATGACTTGGTATCAGAAAGCCCCCATGATCTCCCATCGCGCCATTCCTGCCTGTGTGTGTGTGTGTGTGTTTGATGAACACAGTCACGGTCAGTCATAAGGACTTCCTTGAGAGAGCAGAGTGCCTGAATGCCAGCCGCGTGTCCCCATTACGGCTCGCCATCAGCCGGTGCTCCACGCGGCTCAATCGCATTCAAGTGGCATCCAAGATAGCAGGGCTTCCCCGAGGGGAGCTTCATTCGTTTGAACAAGGTGCACGCCCCCCCCCCTTCCGCTGGTATGAGCCAGGAAGGGCAGAAAGCATCATTCTTTGACAAGCTTTCCGTTCCTAAAACTGAGGCCCCCGGAAGCTTCTCATGTTTTCATTTCCGCCGTCGTCATGCCTGGCATGGAGCGCGCACAACCCCCCCCCCACCAAGCACACTCCCTCTCGCATGCCGCCCCCTCCTGGGTGACTTTGGAAGACATCCTAAAGTGTCAGACCTGCTGAAGGCTGCTTGCCTGATGTCCGCCCCCCCCCACATTACTGCACCACAGGCAGTGATGAAAGGGCCCTCCCAGCTGGCAGCCTCCCAGTGATCCATGTTCACGTTATAACACTAACTGTCGTGGCAGGAAGGATCAAAAACTACTTCTAAAAAAAACGTTAATTGAAACCCCCTCCGCCATAATACCATTTTCAGTTACACCGTCAGGGCTTCTTTGCTACACTGGGTTTTGCAAGTGAATGAATTGTGCTTCCCTCAGTCCAAAGGGCGTTTTGAAGCAATGTCGAGGACTGGGTGTTAGGCAGTCATACTGGTTAGGGATGTGCCGTCTCGTTAACTCTAATTAGGCAGCCCAGAATTACTTCTGACTTGCCGATGTCATAAAATGCTTATTTTTCTACCTTAGTTTTAGATTTTTAGTGTTTAATAAAGATTAAGTAAGCTATGATGTGCATTATGATATCCAGGACTTGCATTATCTGCCTTAATTGCATCAGGATAATCTGAGTAGATTTCTTCTGATTGGTGTCAAAAGTAGTTCTGTCCTCTGACAGTAGGGGGCACCCCTTCTCTTTATTTTTGCAGAGGGAAGCAGCTCAGTAGAAAGTATAAATGTGAAAGAGTGGCAGGATGGCCTCAGGGCACTGCTACCTAACATCAACATCAACTTTGGGGGACTTCCGAACTCGTCGTCCTCTTCTTCATCATCCTCATCCTCCAGCGTCAACCACACGGGGGCGCCAGTCGGCTCGGGGGGTGTTTCGCACAGTCTGAGCTGGGACGGGACGGCCAGTTGGATGGACCCAGCTATTATAACAGGTAATCACCCTGTAGGCAGCTTGCGACAGGCAGTTCAGGGGGGCTTTCAGTTAATGCAGCCTCTTCAAAGCGGCGCCTCTCATACTGTAGTAAGATGGGGGTTTCCATGACGATGTGCCATTATGTAATAATTCCCCATTTAACATCGGAGCGTTGGCAGTCTCTGCTGGCTCCTTCACGTGTAGCTCCGTGTTCTCGCTTCTGCATGGAGGCCGCATGTTCATTTGCTCTGACACGTGTTAAACGCACAGCTGCCCTGCATCGTGATGGTTGAGGGCTCTGCTCCCCAGCTCCGCCAGGCACTAAGGGCAGCACATGAAGGGGTTTTGCTCTTTTTTTAATTGCCTTCCCCCCCCCTTCCGTTTTTTCCTCTGACATTTGTACATGCTTTCCAGAATTGTGAGCTTGGGTTTTTACCGCTGTAAAAAAAACAAGACTGACACAGGCACACGCACGCACGCACACGTTTTCATATCTTTGTGGGGACTCTCCATTCATTTCTATGGGGAAAGCCCAAATCCCAACTATGACAACCTTAACCCCTACTCATCCCTAACCTTAGCTATAAGTACCTCAACAGGACACAAGACTTTAGGCATTTTTAGTTTTTTGATTGCATTCACAGACTATTGTGAATAGATTGAGGTTTATATTGTGGCCTGAAAAATGTCCCCACAAACTAAAAAAGTAACATTTTACCACAATGTGGTAAATGCAAAGACACACACAGACACACACACAGCTGGGCCCATGCCTTCAGCTGCTCACTGCCCATTCTCGGCTCACTTGTGCCAGTTTGGAGGTTCACTGCTTCCTGTAATGTTTTGCGCTGGAGGCTGACCCTATCCCCAGCATCCCGCCTCCTCCCCAGCCCGGATCCAGTAATCGGAACCGGCACCAAACCCGCCAGGCTCCGCTCGAAATGGATCGATGCAGCCAATTAAAAGTGATGCCCTGCCCCCGCAAATATACAGGCTTCAGAGTTGCAGGGCGGCCGCCAAAATAATTAGGCCATTAAAGTGGGCCGCCGGTCTGGGGGGGGGGCACGACGGCCAGTGGCTTCCTGCATGGCCACTGTCTGCTCAGGAAATTAATGACTCTCAGCAGGACTCGTCCGTTGTGTGCCGGAATGGGGGGACTCGCTGGTAACGTGTGCTTCCCAGGCGCGGCAGCCTCAGGGCGGCTCGGTCTGACCAAGGCTGACCTGCAGACACTGGTATTGCTCAGACGTCTGCCCCGTACTGGGCGGCGTGCCATTCCAAGGATGCTGCCCAGATCCCTGCTCAGGAGACAGCTGCGATTACGGCTTTGTGACTCCACCCTTGAAATCCAAAGCTGCTTCGTTTAACAGCCAGGCTGCAGCCATCGTTATCATCAACGGCTCTCTGATAAGCCATTTTGAGTGTCGATTCACTCTGGAGCCCTGCCACTGGAGGGTGCTGTGTGCTGCGATGAGGCAGTGCAGTAAACCATAGCTTTTCCCAAAACAAATGCAGTTCAGATGTTCTAAATGGCTTTTTTTCAGCGTAGTATCTTATGGCTGATGCCAAAATTCAGTCTGAAATTAAAAGATGTCAGGATTGTGGTTCTGTGAAGCAAAAGTCTTGTTCCAGTAGAATCACAGTACTGTGTAATGGTTCAGCGTCCCAAATGTGATGCTTACCGATGAGCTTCACTTGGCTGAATGAGGCAAGTCAGAAACCGCAGTTTCTGAGATCGTTGA
The DNA here is from genome assembly GCA_026777985.1 of Mormyrops attenuatus. Taxonomy (NCBI): domain Eukaryota; kingdom Metazoa; phylum Chordata; class Actinopteri; order Osteoglossiformes; family Mormyridae; genus Mormyrops; species Mormyrops attenuatus. The sequence continues at coordinate 29,838,561 of JAODKC010000001.1, forward strand.
CCGAAATCTGTAGCTCTGATATGAAGACCTTTTACAGTGATCTGGAGATATAGGCCAGTGACATTAAGTCAGGCATGGCTGAGCCCAGAGGTGCTTGTGTAGACTGGACTGTCCTGAACAGCATTTCTGTCCAACAGATCTTTCCAGCATCATCTCCATGAATCATTTCACACATGGGTGATCGATAACACCGTTTTATATAGGAAGTGAGGATATGAAATCGAGTATTGAGGAGATTGTCAACGCAGAACCTGTCCACGATGATTAGTGGTCCTCCTAAATGAGCTCGGTCTCAGACAAACCTCCACAGTTTGCTAGAACTTTGTGGAAGCTCCCTGCTTGAGGATTCCCTTATTTGCCCTGTTTGAAATTGTGCCTCAGCCATAACAAAGAGGATTGACCTCGGGGGGGGGGGGGTGAAGGGAAATAACCTTTTTATACTTAACTGCCTGTTTAATGTTTAATTTAAGCCCTCGATCCTTTGCTCTGGCTTTGGCGCCGAGATTATGGCAGTGGCTGAAACTGGTATCTCGACCCATCACAACCAGTGTCTCCCAGTCCAGCCCTTGAACCTGCGGGACAGTCCATGTATTTGCTCCCTCCCAGCTCCTGCAAAAATGTGGGCTGTCTGGCATGGAATGTGGAAGCACTGGTCTGAACAATCCTGTGTGTGAGCTTGATTTGAGGAGGTTTCTTCATGGTTAAACTCATGCCACTGAAGTGCTCTGGGCCTTTCTGCCCCATGCTGGCAGTTGCACGCAGTGTCGTCCCATTGGAGGCGCTATCTCTGCTCCGGGAGCCCCTTCCTGGCTTCCAGCTGAGACAGCCCGCTCTCCTCCCCCTCATGAATATTCACACTTGGACCGGCTGCCAGTGTATAGAATGATTACGGGCGATTTGCGGTCCTGGCGACTCCGCGCTCCGGCAGCGATTATAATCAGCACCAGATGGGCAGCATTCACCACGTTGACGGATGTGTGCTGGCTCCCACCCGCGCTGAACAGCGGGGCTCCGCTACGTTTCCCACGGAGAGTGGACCACTAGGTGGCGCTGACGTATTCACGGCCCCAGGTGAACAGGCCAGCCTTATACTAACAATAACTATAATAAGGTGGTATGATTCAGAGATTAGTAAAAAGCACTCTGGTCAGTGGGTTTGAGGTCATGTGCCTGATATGAACGGCCAGAATGTTCTGCCATCTTGCGACTGGCCCTCCGTCTGTACTGTACACCTTCCAGTGACCTGTCAGTGTCTGAATAGTGGTGACAGCTCTCTGGGAGCTTTGCATTCAGGAGCACAGCTCTATACGAATGGCAGGAGTGTCCGTAAGTCGCTGTGAGCTGGGCCGTCGCATGCCAACCAATCACTCGATTTGACACGCCCCTTTTAGCTTCCGCTCTGGTTCAGGGACCTCCTTTCTCCTGGGGACCTTCTCTCCGGTCGTGTGGGGTGCTTAAGCTGTGGGGGTTGATTCAGCAAGGTCAGGCCATACTGCAGATTCAACCAATGTATGTCTCCCCCACCCCCGCAGGTATCCCAGCATCCTCAGGCAACAGTTTGGACTCTCTCCAGGACGACAACCCCCCACACTGGCTTAAGTCGCTGCAGGCTCTCACAGAGATGGACGCTCCTGGCTCGGCCGCGCCCCCCCAGCCCCCGCACAGCGCCCCCTTTGGAGCGCAGATACCCCTCCACAGAGCCGGCTGGGCGGCCTACGCTCCGCCTGCCACCAACCCCGCCGGCCAGTTCCACTCACCCCCGCCCGGCTTCCAGACCGCATTCAGACCCCCAACCCAGACACCTACAGATCTGCTACAGAGTGCCGCCATGGACCGTCACTAGGGATGGCGGCCGGCTAGCAAGCCCAATAACGGACACCCGTCAGTTGATTGATTGCAAAACTATTAACAACGTAATAACAGCATTATGTATTTTTTTTCCTTCCCTTCTCCCTCCATTTCTACAGCCCCTCCCCCATCAGTCTCCTCCCCCTGTCTCTGTCACATTACTACATCACCTCTGTCTGTCCAATGAAAGCAATTCCAGTTCCCGCCCAGAAGGGGGTGCTGTGTTGGGGATACCGGGGTCGTGTTGATCAGAGCCAGCAATTGACAGGATACTCTGAAGAAAAAAGTTGTGTGAGACGGGGCCCCCATAAGGTCTGAACACCACCCAGCCTTCATCTAGCGTGCTGAGCAGAGGTTTGTGTGAGAAATGGACCTGAAGAAACGTCCTCTGGAGAAGAGAGGTGCTGGGATAGAAACAGGGTAGCTTGCGAAAGACAACAGATCTGCCTTTTAAAGCAATGCCAAATATGAACCCCCCCCCCCAGAATTCCCTGGTCAGGTTCAGGTCCAGGGCTTTGGAAAGTGGGCATTGTGGGCAAAGGGAAGCAGGAGTTGTGAAGGCAGGATAAGGTAGAGGCTCCTCAGAAGTCCTGTGCTGCTGTGCTTTGGGTTGGGCCAGTGCTTAGAGCACTGTGGTTCCCCTCCATTGGAGACTGGCCTCATTGCTCCTCCAGGGTGGGGTGGCTTTGCAGGGGGTTTGGGACATTCGTCATGCCGACTGTAACACGAGCGACATCAGGACCTTGACCAGGAAGGCCCTGCTGAGGCTTCGCACCGATCATCTCACCTCTCTTCTGCTTCTCCAGAATCTCCACGTCTAACCCGGCCTTTGCTTTCTGTCTTTGCCATGGCGACAGGGACGGGGGGCGGACAACCCTTCAGACGGTTTTGTTGTGTTCGTTTTTGGGATGGAATCATTCACTGAGATTTAAAAAGAAGCATGTTTGAGTGATTCAGTGATGCCTGATTTCATGTTTTATTTTTGTTTTATTCGGGGTAATGATAAGAAATGAACTGTATCATTGGTTTTAAACTAAAAGGAACCACGATGGTGGCATAATGAATGTTCGTACATATGGGGTTGTCCTCCCTCCCTCCCCTTCTCTCTCCCTCTTTCTCTCTCTCTGTCACACACACACTTCGCCACATCAGCCGTAACAATATTCAAAGTCAAATGTGAAAGGACCGCAGCACTTCAGGGTGATAGGAAACAGTTTGGCGAGACCCCAGAAAATGGCATTTGTCCCCCCCTCCCCCCCCAAAACTCTTTATTTGGTCTTAATTCTTTATTGGCTGTGTAGGTTCTTGCCAACTGTTCAGTATTCAACAGTATTCAAGAGAAAAGTAAATACATTCAGAGAAACTGATGCAGTTAGCCATGGGTTTTACGACATGCTAAAAAAAGTTTAAAATGAAAAGCTTAAGGAATTGTACCTCTCTCTACAGGTCTGGAAACTAAATCTTAAATAAAAAAGAAAACTTGACATGAGTTTGGGTGTGTTTTTTTTTCTTTTTTTTCTTGTTTTCTAAACCTGTGAACCTTCAATCACCTTCCCTCTGGCGGAAAGGGCTGCCATCATGGAAATGCTTGTGGGAAGCAGTGCGACACTTCCTGCTCACACTGAAATGCACTTTGAGGTGTACCGTCTTTATCTGGGATATGTGATCTCCGGTGAATCTGCCTGGTCACTTTCAGTGAGCGCGAGATGACTGAGTCGCATGCAGTGATTGGCTGTATCAGTGCTCTAACGGGATTGGCTGACTGTGATTGGATTGGGGCTTCAGCCGACAGTGCTACATTTCCTCTTGTAGCGTCACGGCCTTCCCTGATGCTTCTGCTCCTCTGTATCGGTGATCAGAGCTGTTTATCCGTGCTCGTTTGGAGTCCCTGCTTATCACTCTGCCTTTTGCCCCAGGCTGTTCACCTGTGGTTTATTAATATGGTCGAATGATTCAGCGTTTTCCTGCGTTGTGGCCCTGCCCTGAGCTTTCTTTCTTTTTTCTTTTTTTTTGGAATGAGGGAGTCTGACTGGCCACCTCTCTACTGAAACTCCATGTGCTGCCTTCAACGTGTGGTTAGTGCATGATGTCATGATTGCGCCTCCTCTTCGCCCCCAGTACACCGACGTCATTAATCCGCCGACCAGGTCGCCGTCCTTTGATATCGGTTATTAGTCAGCGCGGGATTTTGTGACTGTCGCATCCCGGGAGCTGTGATTCTTAGTGATGCCCCAGATGTCGTGCAAAATGCCTTTAACTGAATAATTGCCACAGTTAAGGGCATTAGGAGTGATGTCAGTCCACAGGACAAGGCCTTCTCAGGCAACACCCTAGACCTATTTGGGTTCCACCACAGTTCTTAAGTTCTGAACCGCGGTGGAACCCAAAGAGGTCTGGGGTGTTGCCTGTGAAGGCCTTGTCCTGAGGACTGCTGATCTGACACTGCTCATAACATACATTCAGAACGTGAGCACAGGAACACACAGCTGCTCTTTCTGAGGAGCGTAGCTGAAAAACAGCTCGCAAACAGCCCTGCTCTAGACTATTGGATTCTGCCGTAAATTGTTTATCGTTCTCAAGCGGAGTAATTATCAGTGCCTTTCCTCAATGCATTGATTACGCCAGGCAGCAGTACATTAAATATTTTATGAAAAGTTGCCAATACTAAGAAATTGCGAAGGGACGATGAAGCGATGCCATGAATTAATGATGCTGACGAGCTGTGTGCCGTTGCCTTCATATCTCTGAGCCATGTGTCGGAAGGCGCTGTGAATGCAGCCTGTCACGCCGACCCTCCTGTTTTATTGTATTTAATATTTCATTACAAACAGATGGCACTCCGGCCCCCGTCAGAGTGTGGGCAGCCAGGTGACTGACGTCTTGAATGCATGAATGAAGCACCACCCCAGTTTGTGGCAGATTTTTTATTCCCCCCCCCCCCCCAAGTGTGGCTTTTATAGCGTTTGTCCCCTTTTTGGTCTATAGGTGAGGTGCAAATGACCCTGATTTATTCTGCCTCTAATTCCCCGCTCCTCCCATTTCTGTGAATATCTGGCTGTGGTAAGTATTGTGTCACCTGGTTAATAGTGCACGCTTCTTTCTGGGAGATTCTGCAAGATAGCTCAGGTTTGCAATCTGAGCAAGAGTTTAACTCGCCTTGAACTTACTTGTAAAGCCCATGCTAATTTAGTTGGCTGAATATTCCGCGCTGGAGGACGTTGTTAGTTCAGCAAAATGGCTTTTTAGTAACCTAAACGGATAACGGTATGACCTAGTGAACAGACACACAGTCCAAGGCTTTGGTCTTTAACAGTGTTTTTTTTTTTTTTTGCAATCGTGTGAATATCTTTCATTTCCAGAGTCGTTGTGACATCACACCATCTTTCCCATCTACAATCATTACTCCATCGCATCCAGCCAATCAGGGCTGAGAAAAGTTATAAATCAGCCTGGTTATTAACCACATAAAAGGAGAAATTACACTAACTATAACTTATCTTCATGTGAGGCAGACTCTTGCTTGAATCAAGCCCGACTTTGAGATTGAAACTATTCATGAGGTTTATACCTTGCAGATTGGGAAGTTCCCTGTAGGTGGCGTCCCTGTTCGAGATCCTTCTGGGCGCGGCTGGGTTGTATGTGCTCTGACAGGAAACCCTGTGATTCTGGTTGCCCTGATGTATGCTGGATTCACATGCATCCCTAAACCTTCTCACCAAAGTCTCATTACCAGCTCACACATTGCAGTTTCATCTACTCAAATGACTCCAGCCTTCAATTCACCCAGATTCTGCATCTTCACTGATTAGTTGGAATAAATTTCCTGTCTTTTTCTTCCTTCCCTCCTAATTGTAGCTTTTTTGAGTCCGTTTTGTATTTTTCCCCAGCCAGATCTGGATGAGTGTGGATAGTTGTGGTAGGATTAATAACATTTCATACATAGCGAGACATTGGTGTCAAGCTTGCTTTCACTTGTTGAATATCTGTTACATAAAGACATTTTCCCCCTTAACCAAGTCACCAAATTTCTTGTTTTGGCAAGTTAATGCACAATTGTTGTGTTTACATTGTCCCCAGCTTAGTTTGTGATCGTGGATATTAATGAGAATGTGTACCTCTGCTTCATGGTTCAATCATTTCAAACAATCCTGCACAACTGAGGCTTCCAGCAGTACAAGTAAACACATCAATGAGATTTTATTAATTTTTTTATGGTTATACATTCCACAGTTGAACATTTCCAGGAATAATTTTTTCTTGTTTTTATTTTGTTTACTCAACAGACACATTACTGATGTAAAAGATTGACAGGTTCTTATACTGGTTGAAATGAAAGTTGCAGTATCTGTTTCTGTGTTCATCTTGGGGTATTCTACACCAAACGAAACTCCACCCGCTCCATTGACCTCTACACAGTGCCACACCCTTGTGTCACTGCTTGACACCAACTATGAAGTGAGAATGGATGTAGATAAACTAATTGCATAATGCTACTTTTCAGTTGATGTATTTCTGGTATAATTAAGGGGAAATAATTTGCAGCCCCCCAAAGACCCCAGGATAATTGGGTTATGGTCTTCAGTTTTGCTGCTGTGGTCATACAAGAGACGACGGTTCATGCGGCAACCGAAACTCAACCATGGATCTGCAAGAGGCTTACACCCTAAGTGAAAGTGAATGTTTTTAGAAATGCATCTAATTTCCTACACAGTTAGACACTAGTGTAGAGAAAGAAGTATTTAAAAGAAAAAAATGTGGTCTGTCTAAGTATTCAGCTGAGGCTCTTAAGAGTTTACTGTTCTCTCTGTTGTTTTATTAAAATTTTTCTGCCGGATCAGCAGCTGTTGGACAATGATCACGTTGTGTCTGCATCCTCGGAAAGTGTCCGATGGCGTGAGACGGGCTTTTATCTGCCGTCTGCTTCCAGGGAGGGTGGGGCAGTGGAAATGCGCATTACGCGGAGTGTGTCAAGTCGGGTTATTGTAATTTCACGCTCGGCAGCTTGCTTTGCTGCCTGCGACCGAAAGTCTTTTCAAAATATCCGGGCGTCGTGAAGTTGAGAAAGTGCCGAGTCCTGAGAGGACGCCGCTCGCTCGCGGGCTACCCAAGGTCGCTCCCCGATTCACGCCGGGGGCTTTTTAAACGTCACTTTATGGGCTAATTAAGACTAATGCTGGGAACAGGGCCGGCGCGACCCTCCTATCACCGCTGAGCTGTTTGTCGCTCTGGTTGCCATGGCAGCAGCCCCCGCAGTTTAGCGGCTTGTCATCCGGTCGCTTTAAACCCATTTTTTCTACTTCAATAAAAAAGCCAGTTTGCTCCAGCATATTAATTGACTGCAATTGTCTTTCACTGCCAGCTGATTCTTATCTAAACGCGACTGTCTGTTCTGTGCAGGAACCTTCTGCCCCCCCCCCACCCCCCCCTTTCTCTCTCTCAGCTCGCAGGGTGCACCATTTCCAAAGCCAACCTCACTTTTCCAGCTGAAATCTCGCCCCAGAATTAGGCTGGCGTGACAAACGACATCATATGTCCGAGCCCCGGTTCTGCTTTGGCTCTGGAGGCGTGAGAGTCGGGAGGGAAACGGTCCGTCTGGATGTGAATGCATCCGTAAGGAATCGCTAGCTGGGCGTTTAATTAGCCCCCACAGAGCTCTGCCCGGGAGACGAGACATGTACCTTGCCTGTCTAATGGAGGTTCTTCAGAGAGAGAGAGAGAGAGAGAGAAAAAAAATTAAGTGCAATGGCTGCTGAGCCATTCGTTAGTCTCGTTACTGTCTAATTGCATCGCCACGACCCTGTTCTTGATTAGCAGGATGGAGGAAAGATAGAGAGATTCCATCAGGTAGATATTTGAGATTTTATTTCCTTGTGAGAATAGTGTTGAGGGTCCGCCTTTTGATTTGAGCGGAGTCGGGAAATCCAGCAGACTCTAGTCTTTGGTCAAAGACGCTATAAGCTCATGATGCTTAGATCGCCTTGGCCGACGCTTAAAAATAAACTTTTTCCAGACCCAAGCCTTTTTATGATGGATCGTAAATTTGCTCACAACATTCCAAGTAATCCAATGGAAACTTGAGTTCCCCTAACTGTTCCAGCTTTGCTTACATCCCGCATAAATGTAATACCAACTCAAGAATCTGCTTTATATCGCCAGACTGTACATTACTGTATAACAACCATTGATGATGCCTAATATCGAGCATTACTAAATACAGCCTGACAGAGTTCACTCTGCTTTCACCAAGAATTGGACAGGATTCTGCAAAGAAAGAATTTGGGAGCTGATATGGTTGTCAACCACCATTTAACACATATTAAATTGTAAACACGGGCAATTTTTCAGCCGATCGACTTGTAGACTCTGCTTGAGATTTATTATTCTTACCTTTTTAAATTCCTGTCTAAATGCGGGGAAGCAGGCAGCCACTAAAGCTATGGATATGATAACTCCTGGGACACCATAGGGTCGTTAGTGTTGGCTAGCTTAGCCACATACTATCATTCTTTGTGAATCTTTCCAACATGTAGTTGAGTCACATGGTGAGACCCAAATGTACAGTCTAACGGTCCTGCTTCCTCTTGTGAGCATTCAGCACAGTGGGTAGCACTGTTCCCTCACACGTGTTGGAGGGTTCAAAGACATCCAGTTTGGTGGACTGCGGCTCATCCACTCATGCTGTGTGGGTGTGTACAGTATGTGGTCTAGAATGGGCCGACGTCCCCTCGATGGAATGCCGTCTGCTATTGGGGACAGACTCCAGGAAGCTGACCGAGGAGACAGGCAGATGGGCCCATTCAGCATTAAACATTCTGTGGGATGTCAAAGGCTGCTACACTGGTTTCCAGTTTGCTGGGTGTTCAGGTACAAAGTATCGATTATAACTCAGTATGGATATTAGGAACATAGACCATTATGAGCTCAGTTTCTGGAACCATCTTTCTGCACAGAATGAGACATAGAGCTGTTACTAGGCATCTGAGATGATAGAGGTATAAGGGAGGATGTGTTTCTGTCAGAAATCCATGTCATGACATTAAACCCCCCCTCACCGGCAGCCAAAGGACCCGCCACATGGTACAAACAGGATACTGCACCTTTCATTTTCCATTTTATGAATTACCCAACATTTTCTCCTTGGGCAGGTCTTGATCTTCTTTTTTAATTGTTATATTGTTATTTTTACAATACTTTTTTTTTCTACAGAAATTGTAAAACACCCACAGGTACTTACTGCTATGACAACGGTGGAATGGAGTTCACGCGGTGCTCGGAGACCTTGCGCACGTGTGGTAAAAGAGTGGCTTCCCTTAGAAAACAAACGAGAATAACCTAACAAGGAAAGGGGCGCCCTCTGGCCCGGACTCAGTAAGAATGGGATGCACCTCAGACATGAAAACGTTCAAATATGGGATTTCAGTTTTGATCCTGCTGGAGACTCTTTACATTTTTGTACAAGGGGGGGTCGCCCCTCTGCTCCGCGGCTGTCCACTGAACAGTGTGGTTACCTGTTCCAGCTGCCGCCTTTCTCATTCTGGGTCTCCATGTTCCTTGATCGCAATCCGAGGCAAACCCACCAAACTCCGAATCTCGTTCACTCCCAAATGCTCAGAGCGTTTTTGCTCACTGCAGTGGTCGGTCCTGATGTCAGACGTCTTGCTTGACCTGCAGCTTCAGGGGCTCTGTTGACATAATCGCTGGGGAGGTCTGTCGTTTCGGTGGGTGGTGTTTCTGTTGAATAGCAACCCCCCACCCCATACCACCACCAGTCAGAATTGCCCCTCCATCCGCATCCCACCACCCATCAAACTGGGCATGGGGTGGGCAGGGACCTCACCGGCGAGCAGATGGGCACCGTCGTGCCGTGCCGTGGTTCCTGGCCATTTGTGGCATCCAGCACAGAAGGTCAGTCTCTGTGAAAGACCCTATCAGGGTCTCAAATTTGTTAGACACACACACATTAAAAATACCGTAGTCTTTAGCCGAGATAGATTGGGAATAATTCTAAATGCGTAGCAGGCTTTGTCGATTTGTCCTGGTTGCTGAGTCGGCGGTTTCCAGGGGCGGTGGTGTGCGGCCCTTAGCACACGGTGCCATTCTCCGGCCGCGTCTTGGGGCACACGGAACGGGACGGCGGCGGCTGCACAGACGGCGCCAGCGTGCAGAAGAAGCCAGCAATGAGCGTGAGGCCCAGGCCGCCCCAGGCGCAAAACATGGACCAGCCGTAACCGTGGGCGATGTCATCGGGCAACCCGTACAGGTAGCGGGGGTAGCGTGAGAGCTCGAAGTTAATGCCGGCCACGCAGGTGCACAGGGAGATTATGCAGAAGGTACCTGGCGAAGAGAGAGGGCAGGCAAGTGAGGCACAAGCTCCCCACGGGGTGTATGTGTATGCAGCCTGTACTGTGGACCAGCATCCCACCCAGGGCACCTCCTGCCTAGTGCTCTATGCTTCTGGGCAGCGCTGGTCGAAGCCCATGTGGAGCCCTAGACAAGCATCACCGCTAGAGCCTCCCCCCGTCTGTGAAGTATTTATGTCCTTAATGCCTTTAAAAATCCTTTCATTAATACGACTCTTATCGTCCTTTTTAATCAGTAATGCCTTCTGGTCCGTATGATCATTCTGCACTCTCCACTTCAGAGTAATAAGGGTTATAAAAGTTTCAAACAAATTACTCCCCCCTACATTTCTGGGACAAGTTTAACTTCTCAGTTTGCAGACCCACAGAGAAGCTGAATCCTCCGCTTCAGGGGAACCGTCGGCGCTTCATTACACGCCCAAGGGGGTGCCGCTCTGCCCCGACGTGCATGTCTACCCCCCACTTGCTGGCACCTTCCCCCAGGCCCTGAACGCCATCCGTCTTCTCTACCATTTCTGAATTAAGCATCTTTGCTCCTGAATTATTGCGCGCCGTGTGCAGAGGGGCACCCTCCAGCTCTGAGAGCATGCAGATTCACGCTCACATGTAGCTATACTTTATATTGTAATTTTTCATTATATTTATACCTTACAGCAGGGGACTACAGAATCAATTGAGGTATGACATCTTCCTCATTGGTACTACTGCAAAATCCATCTTGGGATTTGAGCAAATATATTTCTGTTTGTGAGTCTATCCCTTTGCTGACTACGTTACCCAGAATCCCGCAGTGCCTCATCATGCCATCACTCACCTCCCATGAGGAAGAGCAGGCCGGCCACGTACTGCATGAGGCCACGGTCCCAACAGCAGCCGAGCACCCCGATGATCCAGCCGAAGAGAATGATGGCCACCGCCATCCCCATGAAGCCGGCAGTCATGCGCCTCAGGTCTGTGAGGGGAGGGGGAGAGAGGGAGAGAGCTGAGCACAGGAGGACTGATCCCAGAACAGCCAACCCAAGTACCAGAGGAGTGAAGCCGGAACCGTAAGCCCAGCATCGTGACAACAGACCCGGGCTCCTCGCTTGAGTAGAGTGTGGCTTGCTGCCCCGTAAGAGTTGAACCCACAATCTTCACAAGTTTTTACAAACTGCGAAAAGCAGATACAACAGATTGTCAGGTTTAGCAGATCCTTGGGATGCTGCTTTCTGAAGACATTCTCTCCAGCAGTCGAAGGAGAATCTCTGCAGTTTGATATATAAGGAGTTAAATACACAGCGCAAACTGCCGGCTGTCTTCTTGGGAGCCTCTAAGCAAATCTGCTTCCGCCAGGCCTTTTCACAGCCTGTCTGTGTCCTTCACAGTCATTTTTCTAAATCTCTCCTCCAGTACAACAGGAGATATTTTATTGAGTGCACCGAGCTGGGTAACTTCATTAAGCACAGTTTATTAGCAGGGGGCCTGAAGTCAAAGCCCAGTTACACGCTAACAGCACGGATGCGTGTATGTGTGGGTCATGTATATATTCTATTGTGAGGGCCAAATGTCCCCAACAATGCGATTAAAACCTGTCATTTTGATGTTGTGGGGACATATTTCAGTCCCCACAAGGGGAAACTCAATTTTATAAAAATTTGTGAATGCAACCAAAACCTAAAAAAGATTCATATTTTGTTTGGATACTTATGGTTAAGGTTAGGGCTGGGTAGGGGTTAAGGTCATTATGTTGGGATTAGAGTTTTTCCCATAGAAATGAATTGATATGAATACAAAAGTGGGTGTGTGACTGAGAGTGACACACGATCTGAGCCGAATCAATTCTATGACTCGTGAATTAATGTAGTGCCTGGTTCATAGTCAGTGTTACATTAGTGACACTAATCATTCGAATGGATTCTATTTTTACTCATACACAAAAACTGCATTATGATGTAACATAAACGCCATGCAGTAATGAGTGTCGCCTCATGCATTCTGACGTTGCCCACTGAGTCAGATGTGACTGTTAAATTGTATACGTTTGCCACAGTACTGTTGCTAATAATGGGAAATTTCTGTTTGTATATGACGATGGATGAAAAACAGATGCTAGGTTTAGACTCCACCCACCTCAGCCGGAAAAGGGCAAGGACAAGAGAAGCTAACCTCATCATTAGACAATGATATGTTTTGATCCGATGAGTGACAGGGGAGTGGGCACTCCAGAGGCCAGTCAGCTTTCAGATGGGTCCAGTGCCTCTTTAAGACACCCAATACAGCTCAACTCAACGTGACTGACCGGCTCGCCACCTAGTGGGCACGAAGAGAGGCATGGGATAATTCTGAAAGTCCTGGTTCATCTGCAGAGTCTCCCAGGCCTCTAGCCGCTCTGTCGGTGAGACAGAGAGGAACACGGGGTAGCTTAATAACGAGAGTATGGAGGAAGCAGCGAGAGCAGCACCTATGCTGTCAGAGAAGCCTGGGGCGGCTAGGAGAGCTTGGCGCTGGCGGGATGTGGCGGGAAACCAGGTGGCAGTTATTAATGCGACGGCTGTGTCCCCCGCCCCCGGGGGGGCTGAGCCAAAGGGGAGAAGTCGCAAGCGTAGAATGGCTGCAGAGTGTGTGCTGACAGAAGGCTCCGAGCACAGGGAAGGCTTGGGTCACACTGGTAAACATGAACCTCTCAAAATTAAAAGAAGTCCTTTGTGACGTCAAAATGTATTTGTGTTTTCCTTGTTTAGCAGATGTTTGTATCCTAAGCGATGCATGTTTTTGAGAGAAAGCAGGGTCAGACAGTCCCTGGAGCTGTTGGAGGTTAAGGGCCTTGTTCAAGGGCCCAACGGTGACGTCACTCTGCCTATTCTGAGACTTGAACTAGCAACCTTCCAATTAAAGGCACAGTGCTGCAACCCAGTGAGACACGCGCGGCCTCAGAGCTGCAGTAACCTGTGCAGAATGGGGCAAATGGAGTCTATTGCTAATGTCTCACAGCATCTTGCTCTGTGGATCGAAACTGTCATGTCTGGAGTTTGCAGGTTCATACAGCTCTCGACCCCTCCCAGGCGATGTAACACCCCCCACCTTCACAGGGTCCTGGTGAGTGGTTCTGATGCATGGATGACTGGATTGATGAATGTCTGCATTTACAGTCAGCTAGTGGGTGTCCTTCAGTACATGTACAGCATCCCTTCCAGATTGCTCCAGACAATAGTGGGTGTTCAGTTTCTGACTGGTTGTTCCGCTTCAGCGTGACTCATTGGATGAGATGTGTCTGAAGCAGACATGGTGTTATAGCAGAGAGCTTCTCCACACCCCACAGAGAATCCCTCAGAGTCACCAGGCATGAATCGTTCCTTCACTCAGAGTTCACCCTCAGACGCCTATAATGCCCTTGGTGATTATCTTTAACATGTCGTTAGGAATTGGGGTTCTGCGAACGAGCAGAACGCGTATCCCGCTTCCCCAGCCAGCCGCTTGTCGCTTTTCCGATGATGTCATGGGACTTTGCGTGACTTTGTCCTGCCGGATCGTTTAATTAAACGGTCCATTTCGCTCTGTCTGCCCCCACACGCTGTGTGTCTATCAGCGCCGCTCAAATCATTACTTTTATGATTATTATTCAGCGTTTCCCCGGCACGCCTTCCCGCTCGCGCTTACGGCTCGTCCATCTCGCACCGGCGCGATCTGACTGCGGCAAATGTTTCACCTTGCTCGGGCAAACCCTATTGGCTTCCCACTGAGGGCCGCCAAAAAGTGCTTCTGTTTCTGTCGGCGGAATAAATCACTGTGTTCACCTCGTCCAGCTGAATTCTGAATGCACAGTATGGTGACCAGTATTTACTAGGGCGCTAATGTTTTTTCCACCAACGAGAAAATTGCATTTTGGCCCAAATACTAGTCAGCAGCTCATTTAGAGAATCCTTGCTCTTCTGGATATTGGCCAAGAAAAATGCATCCTTTCAAATAGTGCTTCATTGGTGGATGTTTTCATCCGTAGCAGTTAAATAGCTAACAGCTAAAGCTGTTTTAAACTCTTTTATACAGCCGGAAATGACAGATAAAGTACTTTAAGGATTCACAGCATGGCTTTCTTGTTAGGATCCCAGATCCTTAATGGCCCTCCTACCTGCTGCACTTTGAGGGGGCAGCCACTAGGGGGCGATGGCTAGTTCATGCAGACTTTATCCTGGCTGTGGCAGAGCAGGCATGGAAGAATAATGTGGGGTGAGCTCTGGGTAGCCTTCGTGGCTCAGTAATCATCCCTCCCAAACCCCCCCCGGAAGGATGCATCCAGCTTCCCTATGGCGTAATTAATATCCTTCACATCCAATGACAGTGGAGTTTGTTAGCCTTGGCAATATAAACAGGAACAGACAGAGGTCACTGCTGGAGAAGACAGATAAGTTCCATCAGAGAGTCGCTGTGGCATCCCTTTGAACATTACGCACACAGCAAAGCATGAAACAGGCGCCTTTCTTCAGGCGCTGGGTCGCCTTAAGCTCTCCATCGGATGTGATTCTCAGCTTTTCCTGTTTGTCCATCAGTCACTGCTCCAGGCTGCAGTAACTGCACATGCCAATCTGGTGAAAGGCAGTCAAGTCAATGATGCCATCAGTGATCGACGTAGGCGGGTCTCTGTGCAGTGGCCATGCTCTGATTGACACACTGTCTTTGTCCTGTCTGTTCCACGATTCTTTGATTAAGGTGAAGTTTATGAATAATGCTGCGGAGTTTGCAGTTGCGTTTTTCACGTACTTCGGAATCATTTCCTGTTAACATGACAAAGATTTCACGGAGCTATGGGTGTAGGTATCGGTACCAAACAAGATCAAATCCTTGCTGTAGGATCTGAGAGCTAGTAAATTTGTGAACTATTTAAGTCCATCCATCCATGATTTTCCAGCACAGGGTTGCATGGCTTATTAAGTCTCTTTAAATACTGAAACTGAATACTGAGTACTAAGTACTTGAGTACTGAAAGTACTAGGCAGGCACAAGGAAAAGGCTGGGAGTTTATTCTTATATGAATATCCTTCAGCAGTCTGGTACTTTAACCCGACTCATGGTGACTCCATCATCGGCGTCATTCTCCCCATCTCGCTCTTCCGGCGAACCTGAACAGCCACAGCTTGGTGCCGCCGACTCTGCTGAACCGGGGGGGGGCGAACGCAGCACTGTCAGTCAGTGCCTGGGGACCAGGCCATGCGATAACCCTGCGCTTGTAACCTCCCACACTGCTGGCTTCAGTGTAAGTAGTGAAATAGTAAATAGTGACTCCAGCGTGCTGCCCCCCTTCCAGCAGACCTCCCTATACCCCTCGTGTCATTTCCCCCATGCGTTCCCAATGACGGGACACCCTCGCGCCCTCGTGGCCCAGCCCCTCCTGGAGGCTCCTTTCCATGAGCTCTGGGCTCTGAGCCTTCCGCCTCTGTCAGCTCAAGGCCGCCTGACGTTCGGCCCTGGTTGAAGGGATCCCTCCTGGAGTCTGATTCACTTACGACCCATTACCAAAGACCCGCGGTGTCTACATAATGAGCCGCCACTTACAATCACAGCTGGTGAGTGTGATGGGGAGTGGATCCTGCTTCAGTGTCCCAAAGCTCATGGGAGTTTTACTTACACAAAAATGTTCTGAGGGCAGAAAGACAAATGATTGGTTCAGAGAGAAACCAATCAGACTGTAGAGGGGGTGGGTCCCTAGGAACTGGAGGAGGCAGGACCAAATCATTTTTCCTTCTGCCCTCAGAAAGTTTTTGTGTAAGTAAAACTCCCATGAGCTGTCCAAAACACACTCCCGAGGTCTAAACCCCCCTATATGAGAAACAGGAATGATCCAATCCAGGTTTTTCCTTGCGTATGTATCTGGCTGCCCACTCTCCGCCTGGGCTGTCTTCCTGGACTAACAGGCAGTCTCCAACCTCTGCCGTCTCTTCTCTGAGCTAGGCCTGCCTGGGACAGATGTGCCGCTCCAGGCCCAGCAGTTGACCGTCTCTCCCCCTCACCAGGCCACCAGAGCCTCAGTCATACAGGTTTCCCAACATATTTTAATTAGTGCCTGATTAACACCTGGAAGGCCAGGTGTGCAGTTTTACCGTGGTGCTTGATGACTGCAGTAAGCAATTAAGAGGTGATATATCAGAAAAATGACAGAGGGTGTGACAGAGGATGGCTGGGGTGTGGGGGGCAGGAATGAGTCGGCCTCTTACGATGTAATTCTTCTGTTTGTCCTTAACCAGCCAGTGTTCTTCTCCAAAAAATATCCCAGCTTGGTAGCTCAGGGAGCTGAATGAACTTATCAGCTCGTTTGATTTCCAGATGGTCACAGAGTTGTTGCTTTTCCAATGTGGGTAATATGAGGCCCCTAGTTATAGGGGCTGTACAGTCACCTAAAATGTACATAAATTTGCTCAACTCACGACACAAACGTGTGGTAATTTTGCAGAAAAGTAAAAGTATATTATATATGGCTGGATTAAACTTCTGACAGATATGCCAACGTGAAGCCGTGCACAGAGTTGGTGAGGTACATAGGACCAGGTTGGACCCCTTTTGTAAGAAGATGAGCTGTGTATTTAGAGATGCCTCTATCTGATGCGTTTATTCAAGTTTATAGTAGGTTACAATTTGTGTGCTCATTGGGATTTGAACCTACAACCTTTGCATCATTAGCACACACCTCTGTTTGTTGAGCTACAGGAACCTTCCTGCACCACACTGTTGTCCTGCGCTGTTATTTTTGCACCTGTGGCCTTTTTTGATAGCTTTCACAAGTCTGGCCAGTCTAGCACTGTAAGTCTGATCAGTCTCCTCTCGACCTCTGTTTTCGGCAACAGAACTGCCACTGACTTAATGCTTTTGGTTTATCATGCTATAAACCCTAGACACTGTAGTGTGAAAATCCCAGGGTGGTGGCTGTTTCTGAGATACTGCAACCACCACATCTGGTGGCAACAATCACAGCAAATCACTGTGATCAGGAGTCTTAGCTGTTGGAATGCTCACCTGAGCAGTAAGTGAGCCTCCTGACCCTGTCTGCATGCTGTATATATTAATTTGCAGCCACATGATTGGCTGTGAGAGGATCAGGCTGTTTGCATTAGGCAGCAGGTGTGCCTCATAAAATGGACACTGAGCGTAGTACAAGATCAGACCACAAACCACAAAACAAGGAAGGGCTCCCAGTCATTCAAACATAAAGTCTGTGTGAAGATGGTACAAACAGGTCTTCTGGGGGAGGGTCAATGCTGGATTGAGCCTACCAGTGATTTACAGTCCCTTACTGATGAGGTGCGGTGTGGTGAGGTGTGGAATATAGAAGACAGGATGGTGTGTAAAATTTTAAGCGATTTCAGGTGTTTGTAATCCGTTACCCATCTGCTGCCAGCATTACTTTTTAATTATATTTCTGAACCCCAGGTTTGCCAGAAAAATAAGCTCTGGAGGTGAACAGAGCTCCGCGCCTAAATGGCAAAGCATTTTAAGATAAGTAAAGATTTAGTCACAAATGCTACCCCTGGCTAGCTCATGCTAATGACTTCTGACTGCCTTCCGTCGCATAACAAGGGCACAGTAATTCTAATTCAGTTTAGAGAGAGTTTTACTTACAGGCAATTAAGCTTCTCAGAAAAATGTCAATCTGACCAAGAGATTTAAACAAAAGAAGATGGTGCGCGATCATTGCCGGACTCAGATCCTGATTTTTCCGATAAACCCACTAAAGTAACACAGTGTGAGGTGAAGTGCTAGGTGTTTATTTTTTATTATTTTATGTTTGTGTTTATCTTTTTGTACAAGAGCAGCTACTGCATAATAACACGGGGAAACTTAATTTTGTTACTTGCGTCACCAGTAGGGGGCGACGGAATAGTTAATGAAGAGGGGGCACCCTTCAAAAGGAGGCTCGACTCGCTGCGCCCTTTTGAAATGTCAGCCTTCCTCTTCAGCTACATGTCAGCAATGGAGAAAGAGCCGTCCGGCTCGGCGCGTGATGCCAATCCACCAGGAGATGAGAGGAAAGATTTGGTCGAGAGCTGGGTGACAGCCATTTCTGACAGAGATCCAGCTGACCCCCTCGTCAGACTCTTCGCTCCCGTTGAGTTCACTGTCTAACTGCAGCCTCCCCACATGGTGGCCACAGCCAGCAACAACACCATAAATAGACTTCAAACAATTAATATTCTCCATGACCCTGACCGGAACACGCGGTCACAAGATGGATGGATGGACAATTAATATTAGTGACAGTGTTAGTCTCAGAAGCAATTAACATCATACACTTTTAAATGTCAGTGTGGGAAAGGTTACACAGTACGGTGGGGGGGGGCACAAGGGAAGGGGGCCTCCAAGCACTGGCTGAGACCTGACTTGACCTTTGATCTTTGCCAGGGCAACGAAGAGCTGACAGACAGAATAGCCCTGGTGATTTGCGTCCTCAGCATGTTGTTGGACACTCAGGCAGCACTCAGCTAGCTGCCACCGCCTGCGGTCACGCCCCCACGGTGACCTCTGCACTGCTACCAGGCTACTCTGAATACTGATCTAACATTTCAACATCCAATCACGCGCCACACAGCTCAGGGCTAGTCATTACTATTATTATTACTCGCCATCAAGTTGACATCAGCTACTGCTGACTATATAGACAGGATGTCCTAGTCCTGGGGTCTTCGGGCTTCCTAATGTCACATCCATCATTATGACTGAGTCCGTCAAGATCATTGACAATCGTCCTCATCCTCTTTGACCTTTAACCTTTCCAGCCGATGCTACTGTGGATCATCAAAGCCATAACTGTCAGCACAGTGGTATGTGACGGACAAACCGCCCTATGGAGTCCCGGAATAAGCCCTGCTTTCGGACATTAGAGGAAATGAATCACTGGGGTCACAGTGCCCAGAGGTACAGAAAGCAACAGTAAAGCAAGTCACTGCAGCCAAAAATCTTCTATTTAATTATCACTTGACTAGGACCCCATTTGGCTACAGAACAGCAGGAATTCCTCCAGGTATGGATTCAACCTGGTGCTGGAAACTTTCTTTATGGATTTTGATTCATGACATTTTTGCACCAGTATCCCCCCTTTTAGCTTTAACGAGTCTGTCCTTTCCCCACTGACCACTCTCATTACTGAGGTGATTTCAGCCTCAACACTGCCAAGGACTGTATTTTTTTTGTGTGTGTTTGTCACACCATCGTCTGCAAACTGTAGACACTGCAGTTTGTGGAAATCTCAGGATGGAGGCTGTTTCTGAGACGATGGATCCACCACGTCTGGCACCAACAAACACACTGATCTCAGGCTTCTTAGCCGGCCTAAATCACCTAGATCACACGTGTTGCCCATTCTAAAGCTTCACTCAACACTGACTGAACCTCTTGACCCCGTCTGCCTGCTGTATGTATTGGTTGTTGGTTTGTCGGAGCAGGCTGTTGATGGTAACTACAGGTGCACCTAACAAAGAACTTAAGCTTGACGAGGGAGTTGCCAGTCAGGAAGCTGGCAGTGGGAAATCTCTCCTGGCGAGGTGTCAGCAGGGGGCCACATTCTGCTAGTGGGAAAGGAAGGCCTTCGACCTGGAGAGCCGGCCAGGGGCCCTGCATCTGCGGAGAAGCTCGGCGGCAGGTCCGGGACTCACCCATGTGCCGCTGCGGGATTGAATGCAAACGCACACGCGTGCTTTCTGCTCCTGGCAGCCTGGGGGCTCCATGCCGATTGATCTCTGGCAGGGTTTTCCATTAAAATGCGATTGAGCCTCGGGTGGGGGTGGGGGCTCCATGTTGAACATGCCATATGTGTAGTCGGGGGCCCATGAATGATATGGAGCTTAAGGCTTTTGTTCTCTGGATGAATATTTAAATTATTGTATATATAAATGCATGAATATTCATGCGAGAAAGTGACTCACATGCGACATCTCCCCTGGAGCTCCAGCTCCTGGCAGATACTCCGCTGTCTGCCGCCCTCTCTCACGAGCGTTTCTCTTCAAATGTAACATTTTGAAAATGCATCGTGTGTTTTCTGTCACCTTAATTTTGGGACAGCGAAACAACAGATTCCTCCACGGAGCGTCACTGGGGGCAACGCGATGCCAGCTGTTGAACTAAGACGAACGAAGTGCTGTCACTTTAAATCTTCTCTCCTGTGCTTTGTATGGCACCTAGCTTTAAAGCGCTGCCTCCCCAAGGCATTCTGGGTATTGTAGTCAGTCACACATTAACACAATTTAACGGGAGGTATTTGCAACAATTAAATCGTATACTTCTGTCTTCTATTCTTTAGCTTGTTTTTATAATATTGGAGATTCACAGGAGTGGATGTAAAGAAATAGGATGTGAGGCGGAAGACACCCTGGATTGCTGTATTAACATGCTTTAAATGCACGTGGCCAGTCCTGGGCAGCACGCCAGTTCAGTAATCAGCACTGTCGCCACAGTCCTTCCGCTCTCCCCAGGTCACATGGGTTTCCTCTAGGTACTCCCACTTCCTCCCGCAATCCAAAGACATATAGCTAGGCAACTGGACATCTACGAACTGCCCAAAGTCCTGGTGTATGGGGTGTCCTGCCCAGGGTGGTACCCCGGCCTTGTGCCCTGTGATGACTGGGATAGGCTTCAGGCCTTCTTGCATCCCTGTACTGGATATTAGAAGATGGATGGATGGATGTCCAGATATGACACTCAGCTTCATGTCATATGACTTCCAGTTTACTTCACTCTGAATGTTTAAGGCGCCCATTGTGTTCCAGTACCCGTAGTTACTCTGTATGTTAAGCAGGACTTACTCATGAATTTTAATTCTATTTGCTTGGCAGAGTAATTTTACCGCCAAACGCAGTCAGAGCGCAGCTGAGGTCACCGTGCTCAAGGGTACAACAGCAAGATCTCTTTTGAGACTGGAAGGGCCGGCCCATTGGTCACAAAAGCTAAACAACATGCCCAGCTGGTATGTATACAATGCCTTGTAAATGTAATATGTATCTCTCTCCAACCATCCTTCCATCCATCCATCCTCCAACTGCTTATTCTGTGGAGGGTGCAGGGGCCCTGGTGTCGGTCCCAGGAAGTAGAGAGTACAAGATAGAGGAGACCCTGGATGGGACACCCCAGCCCAAGGAACGCAAACTTACACATACACACAGTCACATACCATTTACAGACACCAATTATACAAACCGCAAGTTTTAGACCTGCAATAGGAAACCTGAATGGCCCAGAGGCATTTTTTCTATTTAAATAAATTACGTAGAAATACCGAAAACCCAAATCACTGTATATAAAGTGAACTCACAACATGTAAAAAGATGCTGCATTTATTCTTAAGAATATTCATGGCACTTCATGACTTTCTGGAAGCTGTTTTTATGTGACTCTCCAAATGAAAATGTGACAGTTAACTAGTTCTATGGCGGGTGCCAGTCAAGCAGAAAGTGCTGGGTGGACAAGTAAACGATGACTTATTCATCAGCCAAGCGAACTGCCCCATGTCATCCTGGTAAAGGCATCAATTAGCACCAATACCCTCCTAATGGGGAACCGGTTGTCACCTCATGAGGAAATGAACACCCTGTCAGTTTTGCTCTGCGTTGGGGTAACCACTTTGTGGGAATGTGGCGCCCTCTAAACAGGGTATCTGTAACAGCAAGTTGACTCCAAACAGAGGCTGGTATGAAACATTCACTCATTTATTGAGAAGGCTCTGGCTGCAGAACGCTGGGTGACCTCCAGTAGGAGGTCTCCGCTGTGGGGCCGGAAATCACATGACCTTCACATCTGGACTGGTGATGACGCTACTGAAGAGAACTCAGCCATCCTGTTTCCTTGTTTGCCATAGGTGGAAATTAGCAGGAGAACATATTAAACTGAATTTGAGGAAGCACTTCTTTACACAGCGTCTAGTTAGAGTATGGAATAGTCTTCCTGTTCAAGTACTGCAGGCTAAAACCCTGGGTTCCTTTAAATCAGAGCTAGATAAGATTTTAACAACTCTGAGCTATTAGTTAGGTTCT
>JAODKC010000001.1:29862584-29876141 GCA_026777985.1 Mormyrops attenuatus
CCCCCCCCCCCCCCCCCCCCCCCCCCCCCCCCCCCCCCCCCCCCCCCCCCCCCCCCCCCCCCCCCCCCCCAGCAGGTTTAACCAATGGCTAGTGATGTGTCACAAGCTCACTGTGATGGTGACTTGCCATCTTCAAAGAGCGAACTGTACACATAGAGGCAAGATGATGAGTAATATCAGTAATAGATGCATCTGATCAGATCGGATTTACCTTCATGCTTTGCTGACGACCAGAGTGGACGTGATTATTCAGGACGTGCCACGTGGTTTCATACCAGCGCATCTGCTGAGTAGCTGGGCTAATTACTCTATAATCAGAATAATAATAAAGTCAGCTTTTCACAGTGTGAAGGATGGTGACTTTAAACACTGCGGCCCATCTGTAAACGTGCGAGATGTGAGCTGGGCCTGACGGGGGGGACATTAAGCGGATTGATGCTGCAGGCCACCGCCTGGCACCAGCACGGGGCAGACGCCAGGGGCCATATGGCGGTACAGGAGAGCGGCCCCTGGACCACGCGGGCCCTGGCCTCTGTCCCCTGCCCCGGCCCACCTGCCCTGTCCCTCCTGCCCGAGTGTGAATCTGTCACGTACTTACTCTCCTGGCAGGGGGTTCACTGAGCAGGAAAAAAATAAAATAAAACATGAAACAGCCTTGATCTTTGCGTTAGCTCTCTGGTCCTTCCTGCCCGCCTGCCCCAAACGTGGGGGGTGCCTCCAAGTGCCAAAAAAATCCCTATGAACACGCAGAGGAGAAGCAGGCTTCTGGGGCAGGTGGGTCAGTAAAGGCAGAGATCTAACAATATGGAAAAGCGAGGCCCAGGTTGGGTGGGATTACCATCACATGTTAATCACAGTCGATTTATCTCATTGGTTATAAGGTTACATCAAAGGCTCCCATTGGTTAAATAGGCAGCAGATGACAGCGTACTGTAATCCCAGCCATCTTTGGGCTTGCTGTCGCTAGCAGGTCCCTGCGGGGTCTGGCGGCAAGCCACCCTCCTGCGGTTTGCAGGCTGTGTCGCATTTCTCAGCCCGCTAAACTGCGGTTTCTTTCCTCCAGGACCGCAGCTTCTCTTTACCACAGGTGATGGCCTTTCAAGGGGAAGCCCCGTTCCAAGGCTACTGGAGATTCCGGTATTTTCTCTCATTTAAAGTGTGAGCACTTAGCTGAATGAATGATCACACTAATTTAATGAACATGCCAACATGGTAAAAGTCCCAGTATTCAGGGCCAAAACTGCCTTCTGACAGCAGCTAAAATCCCATCCCGTCTAGCCGGACCTCACGGCAGACAACCGTTACCCTCCTGAGAACCTTCTAGCACATTTGGAGGCAAGTTCAAAAGAATCATTTCATCTGCCTTCTGGTTAATGGAACTGCTCCCCATATGCGTTCAACACTCATAGAATTAATCCTGGTATCAGGTGCCGCTGTTCTGTGGAGCATAGCTATTTTAACAGATACAGGAAGCGCACATTTGTTTACGCCCCAACATTCTAGAACTCCTGGGTAGCCTTGTTGTCATACAAAACGTATCTTGGCAACGCAAAGCCATGCGTGTAGCTCCAGATAAGAGCAGCCGCTAAGTAAATAGGCGTTTAAATCCAAGCAGGACTCTGTGATGTCGCCAAGGCCGCAGATTGTGATCTTCGGAGCTGTGCTTCGCGATTATCTGACGCTTCTCCTCCCATCCCTGACTCCGCAGCCGAGGCTGCTGTGCATATCTCTGATCACACTGCTCATATTTTTCCAGACAAAGACACTCTGGTGATTGAAAAGCACCAATAAAAGCACTGTGACCGACCCCTTGAGGCCCGGCACCAGCTATTACCAGGATAAACTAATACGGACCTTTATGGCGTTCAGTATTTATAGACAATAAATGGGCTGGATTTAATCAGTGTCGGAATGCTTGATTAGAAGTTAAAATGACGCCGGAGCAGCACTGCAGCCAAAGCTGTTAGTTATCATACAGTTTCACCATCAGTTTCCATAGGCGTCCTGCTTGCCAGAGACAGCGGACAGGCAGACGCTGGACAATTCCGTGGTATTTCTGGATTATTCTATGGAGGGGCGGGGGTGCGGCAGCTATGCTAATGGTTTCAAGCACAGAGAAAGCTATTTAAGAGAAAGTAATTACATTTACGGTTTCACAAGCGAGATTAGGGGACAAAGTGAAGAGCCGCCAGAATGACTGCAGCCTGAATTTAGACAGCCCACTCCTTGCACTGCCTACAGGGGGAGCTTGAGAGGCACAGTGAAGGGCAGCTGATAATTGTACACTATAGAAGTGGCATATTTACACGGGCTGCTAATTAATCCTGGCAGCATAATGAGCTCTTTATGTGAATGCGCTTAAACATAAGAGGTGGCAGTGACTCGCTGCCTGTGCAGGAGCGTGGAGGAGGCCGGTTCAGACCTGCTGTTAAGCACACAAGTGACGTCAAAGCACTTGTGCAGCACGCCCAGCCCTCGCCACTACCATCAGCCCCAGCTTACACCCACCTGTGAAACAACGCTCATGTGTGTTCTGATGGTCTAAATCATAACCCATAAAAAGCATCTCTCTCACTGGCTAAATGTAGGGGTGCCTGAACCGTGCTCATTAGCCCCCCCCCCCTTTGGAGAGTAAGAGGCCTTGCTAGGCTCATTAAGAAGGTCAGCATGCCTCGGCTAACGGCACGTTTCAGTGTGACAGAAAGTGCGGGGAATGGATGCAGTCGACAGCATGCGATCGCATCTAATGCGATGAAAACGCAGTTAGAATCCCTCTTTGCGCAATATGGATTAAAAAGGCTCCATCATCTGATGTGTACCCGCTCCTCGTAAGATATATTCCCGATTTTTCGTGCAATTCCAAATGCTCCCGTTCAATCGGGATAGAACGACAAGCAGCAGCCCTTCCATTTGTGAAGGAACCTGAAGGCGGGTTAGGGTCTCCCTTAGCGACCGCGGCCCACGTCACAACCACCGGCCATCAACTAAACCGCAAGCGCTAATGGACGTTAGCGAATACACTGCGGTGCTCTTCGAAGAGTTCACACCACACAGTCCATATAGAGCAGACCATTTGGGGATGCGTGACAGCTAACACGCTGTTAGAGAGTGTTTTTTTAGACGTTTTATTAATTGTTCAGCTGCAGCTGGCGCTGGAATCCTGCCCATACTGGGGTGACGGGGAGATTAAAACACCTCTGTGTGTGTTTCTCTGCCCTATTTAAATTTATTGGCTGTGGCTCCTCCCCCTGGACCTTGTCACATCCTGATTGGCTCAGTGACATGAAGGGGCTTTGGGCTGACTGACCCTTTGTCTCTAGGAGATATTGGGAATATAAAGCACTTGACAGACCCTAGCAGACAGCATTTAGGATGCAGCCACTAGGGGGGGCTGTAAGGCACCCTGTGGCCTGTAGTCACACATCAGCAGATTTGAGGGAGAATCTCACCCACTCAGCTCCTGTGGTCTACAGTGCCCTACAGTTGCATAACAGTTTTGTCCATATTTACCAAAAGGCTAGGGTCTTTGTGAGGAGGATTTATCTGCCGCGGAATAACTGACCACGGTGGCGAGATTAGCCACGAAGGTCTACTTTTGAGGTTCGGCACAGCGATGTGGCGGACATCCGTTGGTCATGTGACCATGTGACGGATGTCCACCGCATTGCCCTGAATCGCATTCATGCTGTTTCCTCTGCTGTCACTCATCACATCAGGATCCTGTAGGTTCCTGCCAGTCAGTTTGTCAATTTAGGGCAAGAATGAAGAGGAACTCTCCGCTAGCAGACCTAATAAACTGCGGTGGCGAGAAACCTGACCGTAGCCCCCGGTGGTGGCCACGGCCGTCCAAAGCGGGCGAGCGCATCAGGGATTCGGCCGCTGGCCCCGCTTGGCGTGGAACGGGGATGCGACCTTGGCTTACGAAGCAGGCCTGGATGAAGGAACATTCCGGCGTGTGCGGGCACGGATAAGCGGGTGGGCGCTCGGCCGTCAGCAGGAGCGGGGGGGTTAGGTGGAATATAAGCTTGACCTCCGATGCCGCGGTGAGGCCGTCTCAGGTGGATTGACAGCCCAGCGGTGACAGAGGTCCATGCGGGTGCTTGGCACATCGCCATGCAAGTTTGTCTCACAGTAATGGCACCCACCCTGAGGTTTTTTTTTTGACTGGCTGACTGCCGCACTTTTATGATTTAAAGCATGGGGGGGGGCACTTTAATTAAATCGTCCAATTTGAAGCGGCGGTTGCTGAGAGGAGATAGTTGAGGTTATTTCCCTCACTGTCCAGGAAAGTCAGAGTCCTCCGCTGTCCGACCAAGAGCTGACCGCTCTGCCTGTAAATCCGGCTGAGGGTGTTATCACCGGGCCGCCATTTTCTGTGCTCGTCTATGTCGCTGTGACGTTTATCGCAGCCCCCAGTGTAAATGTTCACACTGTCACCTCCCGCTACGCCTTTAAGTCCATCCATCCATCGCCCGTAACTGCTTATCCAGCAGAGGTTCAGGGTAAGCCTGACAGAGGGCACGGACAGCCGCAGACAGAGTCATCAGGTGTACTGTTTTGGACTGTTAAGCGGCAGAAACAAGCACGCCTCCTCAAGGCAGCTTTTAAATCCCTAACCCAGAAGGTTGCGAGGCTATTCTTCCGGCTACTGGGTCACAGCACAGTTTCACCATTATTACCTCAAACACTTGAATTCACAGTCTAATTAAAGAATGCAAACCTCAGCGTCCTAAGGAAAGGAGGATGGTAAAAAAAGAACATTGATTTATTTTGCTTAAGTTTGTATTGGGTTTTAAACCTGATTAAATATTTCATGAGCACAGAGAAGGACCATGGAGCTCAGCTGAACACGGACCTGGAGCAGCCGTTCGTCGGGGAGACAGAAGGCGTTTCTAAAATATTCATATTTAATCAAAGTCCAATATGACACATAGATTAACTTTATAATCCATCGATCTTCCATAACCGCTTTTCCAGTACATGGAGAGCCTGGAGCACATCCCAGGAAGTATGGAGTGCAAGGATCGGGATACTCTGGAGGAGCACATGTCAATACAGACTATGAGAAGGAACCCACAGAAAGAGGGGGAGAACATGCAAACTCCACACACACACACACACAGGGTGGGATTCCTCCAACCCTGGTGGCGTGAGAGCTGCCCGTTGAGCTCCGGTGCAGCCTAGGGCTTTGTAATGTCCTTCAGAGGCAGGCTTTAGAGAGCCGCTGTAGATGCTAGTCTGCGGTTTCCCGCTGACTCCGCTGAGGAGCATCTCCAGATGGCTGCACTGTCTTTGCTGCGGCCCAGCATGAAGAGTCTCTGCTCCTCTTCTCCCCACGTTTGACGCCTCCCAGGAGCAGTTACTCACTTCCTAGTGCCGGCCTTTTGTCATCACATTCATACCTCCTTCCATCCAGGTTCTCTCTCCTCACTCCACTTTCTCATAATCATACACCTTCAGAATGTCTCTCTCTGAATTCATGCCAGGACTGTATCCGGTTGCTCAGCAACCCCAGTAGTGCCCTCCTGAGTATGTTATCTGCGTATCTAACTACACCTCTAACCACGTTTCATAAATATCCGTATCCCTTCATTTAACCCTCCGTCTTCTGAGCACTTACGCAGTCCAGGGTGTCAGAAAGTATAGCGGCAACTCGACCAAGAATTGGCATCTACTGGTGTCGTCTGATCTATGATTGTAAATTACAGGCAAATTTTCATGTTCTAGTATGTTTCCCTTGCTGGACACACTGATTTTACTGTGGGGTGACCTTGGGCTGTACTGCGGTCTCTGTGCTTAATGTAATGCACACTTGCTGACTTTGCTTGAGTTGTGAATGGTCGCCCTGTCTCTCTCTCCCCACCCCTCACCCCCCTGCAACCCAACAGAGGCCTAAGGACGAGCCAATACAAACCTACCACGGTCCTGATACAAATCTAAGGGTGTCCCTTAAAACCTCAGCTGTCCTCTCCTCCATGGGTCAACTCCCCTTTCTGTGCACCCGTCTGCTCTCGTCTGAGCCAGGCCACGCGCCAAGGCACTAACGGATCGATGGGCATCTCATTTACATCGTGTCATTGGATGCCGCCGGCTGATGTCCCTTTTCCGGCAGCTGAAGTGGACAAACAGGACGAGGTTTGTCCCAAAACATCTGAACACATCCTCGAAAGCCACGGGTTGGAGGTGACGTAGACCCGACATGTCTTCCCGAGCACTACGGAGAACTCCATTACCGGAGCCTGGCGATCAATCTATTACCCACAGTTTAATCACCGGCAAATCATCTTCTCATTGTCAGAGTGCCCAAGTTAATGACAGCATGCAAGAGAACATGTGAAAATAATGAACGCCATATCTCATATGACAGATTGACACGGTTCAAACACTCCTCAACCCTCTCTGTCCAGCTGTGTTTGTGTAAAGCCTCAGTACAGGAGGCGTGCAGGATGACCAACCAGTCGCGTTCACCATACTGCAACATTTTACCAAGTTCTTTTTTTGTGGCAAACAGGCCCTGTTTTTCAATGGGCCAAAATGCAGTTTGTCTTTCTTTTTTTTTTTTGTTCCTCCATGTCAGAGTCAGTCATTATATGAAGTTGTAGCAGCATGGCGACGGGGGTGTTGGCATCACACCGAGAACAAACGGCGTCGCCGTGTGGCCGGCCCAACTGCCCGCAGCTGGTGGTTAATAAAGGCACCCGGCTATAGCTCCATCCAGGCCCTCAGCTGGGAGGAGAGGGACGGATGAAAAGTGCTAGCTGTGCTTTCTGTCTTGCACAGACGCCACTAGGGGCTTCATTCTGCAACCAAACACCCGGTCTTAATTGCAAGCCCTTCCTTTTTTTTTTTTGTTTACAAAGTACATTTCCAGCCTTCCATTTTGCGGAGTATCTGTGTGAGCGGATAATATTGGGTACTAAGCAACAAAACAAGTGAGCATTAAGGCTGTCAGAAGCAGCCGCCCGGACCGTCCCACTCATGAGAATCCTCCCCGTGCCCGTTATAAATCAGGAGCACAAACGAGTCCCCTGTGCGGAGCGACGGAGAGTGACAGCAGACGGAGGAAGGCCCTGTGCAAAGGCATGACTCACACTAATCAGGGGCACATCTGATTAGCGGGTCACACGCCCACCTGGCAAGGTGTTTGCAGAAACTTTTGACTAGCTGAGCATTTCACACCAAAAACGCAGAAAAATGCATGGTTAGAGCATATGCCTGACTGTCATAAAAGTTAGTATGGCATGTTTCAGCACAAATGTGGTTTGGCAATGAATGAGCTGTGAATGAGGACATGGACAGGGGTGAATGAGGATATGGATCATGCTGGATGAGGACATAGACTGCGCTGGATGAGGACAAGACTGTGCTCAATAAGGACATGGACCACGCTGGATGAAGATATGGTCCACACTGGATGAGGACGTAAACCACACTGGATGAGGATATGGATGTGGGTGTGGACTATGCTGGATGAAGAAATGGACTGTGCTGGATAACAACATGAAGCGCACTGGATGAGGATGTGGACCAGGCTGGATGAGGACATGGACTGCTCTAGATCAGGATGTGGACCGTGCCGGATGAGCACGTGAACCAGAGTGAATGAGGTGCGCCATAGACGTATGTGTCCCTGTGCTGTCCCGTAACTGAAAACAAAATCAACATTACTGTGTTCTATATACTTTAGATTCCCTACAGCACCTGATCTAGGTTCCACAACGGCGCTGACACTTGTGAATTGTACACTTCCTTTTTCATATGTTTAAAGATTCTTCACAGATAGATCCCAAGAGCCATAAGCTAAGTCGTACACATAATCTCAGGGTCCATTTTGTGTTTGTTTGGATTGTTGTACCAATGACCAGTAACTGAGAAACGTGACGTTAAGAGGGAGCCTACGCCATGGCTCCCAGCCTTGGGATCAGGTCTGATTTATCCAGGAAACATGGTGGACATGTCTCTGTGACCGCCAACCCATTGGCGTCCTGAGCGTGCTAAACGGACCTGACAACCCTTCAGACTGGCCGGGCCGTTAGCAGAGTGTCAGGCCAAGTCTGACAGTCCTCAATCAAAAAGTGGCGTTTACAAATTCCAGCAGGCATTCTTGCCAGGTCGTGTCCGTCTCCAGGGGCAAGTAACTCAATAACACCCCTACACCCTTAGTTTCTCAACAGGTATACTCACCCCTACACCACATACACTCACATACATCACCACACGCATCCCACACTCCGCCTCTCACACAGGTGCATGGGGGAGGAGAGTGGGCAAGTCTTCCTACACCCCTGCTCCCTGCCAGAGATGGTGGGGGGGGGGGGGGCGCTTGGGAGGTCGCTCGGCTGGCGGCGCCATGGGGTCCCGGCTGGCGCCGAGAGTCGCCGGCAGTCCAGAGTGGATGGGCTTTGTCTCTGTGTGTGGGTGTCTGTGTATGTTACGGGAATGTGTGTATGGTCTATGTGCATGGCTGAGAGGTGTGTCTGTGGGGTGTCTGTGTATGTTGTGGGAATGTGTGTAAGGTCTATGTGCATGGCTGAGAGGTGTGTCTGTGGGGTGTTTGTGTATGTTGTGGGAATGTGTGTAAGGTCTATGTGCATGGCTGAGAGGTGTGTCTGTGGGGTGTATGTGTATGTTGTGGGGATGTGTGTAAGGTCTATGTGCATGACTGAGAGGTGTGTCTGTGTATGTTGTGGGGAAGTGTGTAAAGTCTAAGTGCATTCCTGAGAGGTGTGTCTGCGGGGTGTCTGTGTATGTTGCGGAAATGTGCGTATGGTCGTACGGGAGCAGCCATCCCCTCGCGGGGTCAGCTGTCTGTTTCCTCTTATTCTCTGGGGCTCATGCCCTTTTGGCTGCAGGGCTGCATCTGGGACCACCCTCCTCCGCCAGCTGGGGTGGGGGCGCGGCTGTTGTTAGGACGTGGGGCCCCGGTTCTTCCGTGCTCTTCGGGGGCTGCGGATGTCCTGGGCCTCCGGGGCCTGTCTCTGCCGACCCCTCACACCCTTGCTATTTAGTACATTCCATGTTGAAAACACACGCACACATGCCCACACACCTTGCCTACACAGATGAGCACACATGCACATACGCTTGCACGCACCCCTCCAAGCACACACAACAATTTTGTATTGTTGAATAACTGTGTTATTTTCTTTATTCTTTATTTTTGTTTGTGTTTATGTATTTATCCATTTTTGCACTTCTTTCAGATGCTGTTGATCTTTTGCCTTTTTTTCTTCCCTCTCCTTTACAGATGCAGCAACTGGAGATTATGTGCTTTCTACTTTACTCCTATCGTTCTTGACTTATCTCTCTCACTTGCTCCTTTTTTTTTCTTGTCTTTTCTTTTTCTTCCCCCTCCTAATTTGTCCCTCCTCTTCGGTCAGCTCAGCCACTGCAATTTTTTACATGTGCTGAAAATGAAATAAATAAATAAAATAAAAAGAAATCGATCAACATGAGGGGCCAATATAGAGTTTGTAGAGCCCCTCATGGTAAAGCAAACATGTTTGGAACAGCAGTGCATTCTGACCATGATTCTGCTTGCTGTAGCTGCCGGACAGGACAAAAATAAACAAATAAATAAATAAGTAAAATAACACCATTACAGACCCCGGGATGCCAGCCATGGGAGATATCCCAGTTTTTTTCTTCTCAAGTGTGGCTCAGCAGACTAGGCTGCTGTCCCTGTGATCGGAACGTTGCCAGTTCAAAACCCATGTTCTTCAGGGTGGTTTTCACTGGAGGGCTCTTGAGTCTTTATCCCCAGATTTCCAAAACTCACTCAGTACATGGGACACATTTTCAGGAAAATTTCTGTGTGGAAATTTAATGAAAAGTGATTGAGTTTTGATCCCCAGTACTGTAATATATGATGAAGAAGCCTGACTTTAGGTCATTGGTGTTCTCATCTCAAAAACAACAAATGCACTGAGTATTGGAAATTTGCTCTTGAAATGCTCCAGGGACTGTCTGACCCTGTTTTTTTCAAGTGCATGACGCTTTGGACCAAAGTATTTGCTAAATAAATTAGTGTAATATAAGTTCACTGACGTACACTAAATAATTACAGATAGATCCATGTGGCCTGTCGTTAAGCACATTTTTTCTGTTTTCAGTACATTAGGATCAGCAGTACAGAAATTCTAACGCCGGTCCCCTCCTACGTCCCCTGTAGCTATACACTGTCATTCGGAAAGGGTCACGAGCTGCAAACAGCTTGACGCGTCTCCTTCAGATACAAACAAACATCCCATTTGGTCCCACGTTCGTTATGCTGGACGTCGCTGCCCAGGGTGTACGGGCAGGGCGCCATAGTAGCAGAGCTACCCACGCGGACCTGCGAGCAGCGGCCTCGTGCGTGGAGCACGCTGCCCTCGTCTGCCCGACAATAAAAATAACCACGGCAAAACATGAGCAGTGTGGATGGTGCCGGATTAAGTACATATGGTAAATGGCGAGACATAAAACGATTAATAATTCATTTTAGGACCCTGTGAATAATTAATGAAAAGGAAAACAATGCAATGGGAGCTCCAAGCACAGTGTAACACAAACAGCTACATCCTACTGCATACTCACAGCTGACACACAGCCAGTACAGTGCCCCATGCTAACAGCTAACATCCTACTGCATATGCACAGCTGACACACACCAGTACAGTGCTCCATGCTAACGGCTAACATCCTACTGCATACAACTGACAAAAAACCAGTGCTGTGCCCCATGCTAACAGCTAACATCCTACTGCATATGCATAGCTGACACACACCAGTACAGTGCTCCATGATAACAGCTAACATTCTACTGCATACAACTGATAAATAACCAGTACAGTGCCCCATGCTAACAGCTAACATCCTACAACACACAACTGACACATAGCCAGTACTGTGCATCATGCTAAAAGTTAACATCTAACTTTATACGCACAACTGACACACACAGGGTTGCCAACTCTCATGCGGGATCTGGCATGGCACTCATGCTTTCAGACTCTCACATAAGAAATCTTACGGCAAATCTATATTATTCCAATATAAACCTAAAGTCAGCTACATCGAAAGTCTTGTGGTACTTTGCAAACCCTACAGACTATTTACAAGGCAATAAAACTGTTACATGCATGTAAATGCATGTGCATGTGTGTGCAGACTTGTCTTGAATTGAAAATCTCACACCAGCCTGCTGACCAAAGTAGGCAACCCTGCATACAGCCAGGACAGTACCCCATGCTAACAGCTAATATCCTACTGCGGACAGCTGACACCAAGTCAGTACAGTGCTCCAAGCTAACAGCTAACACCCTAATGCACACACACAACAAGTAGAGAGGAGAATTTCTGCAGGGAGACAAATTGCGGTTTCCCAGAGCTGATAAAGGCCCTGCTGATCCAGAATATCGGATTATTCACATGAACATTTATAGAGCTGCACTGAGTAGATTAATAAACCCATTGTGTTGAAGTGCAATGAAAAGTTTTTGCATTTGGCACAACTTATGTTCCTCTAGCTTACAGTTACTATTATCATTTCATAAATAACAGGGTTGTATTAAGGCTTGTGTCTATGGTGTTTATTGTTATTATTTTTCCTGAGTGTTGTTATCCTGAAACTATGGGCATGCGTTTTGCTGGAAATATATGTGTATATAAACAGAAAACTTAAATAGGCTTTAGTTTTTAAAGGATCCATAACTAAATATTATATGAATACATATTAATATTAGATATTGTTGGTTTTAATGTGTCACAGAATGATAATTATATTTGTAAATATATGTATGTAATTCTGGGGGTGGGGCTCGATGGCAAGTGCCTGGTGGCCAGGCCTGCACCCATGAGGCCTGGCCGGGCTCAGCCCAATGAAGCCACGTGGGCCCCCCCTCCAATGGGCTCACCGCCTGTAGGAGGGGCCAAAGGGGTCAGGTACAGTGTGAGTTGGGCAGTGGCTGAAGGCGGGGAACTTGGCGGTCCTATCCTCGGCTGCAGAAGCTATCTCTAGGGATATGGAATGTCACCTCTCTGGCAGGGAAGGAGCCTGAGCTGGTGCACGAGGTTGTGAGGTTCCGAATAGATATAGTCAGGCTCACCTCAACGCACGGCTTGGGCTCTGGAACCAGTCTCCTTGAGGGGGGTTGGACCCACTTCCACTCTGGAGTTGCTCGTGGGGAGAGGTGCAGAGCAGGGGTGGGCATACTTATGCACCTGTGCGTTGGGGTTTACTGCGGTGGACGAGAGGGTAGCCTCCCACCGCCTTCGGGTGGGGAGACAGGTACTTGTTGGTTGCACTTATGCGCCAAACGGCAGTTCAGAATACCCACCCTTTTTGGAGTCCTTGGAAGGGGTGTTGGAGAGCGCTCCTCTTGGGCACTCTCTTGTTCTGCTGGGGGACTTCAATGCTCACGTGGGCAATGACAGTGAGACCTGGAGGGGTGGATTGGGAGGAACGGCCCCCCCGATCTGAACCCGAGTGGTGTTTTGTTATTGGACTAATGTGCTCGTTACAGATTGTCCATAATGAACACCATGTTCAAACATAAGGGTGTCCATATGTGGACTTGGCACCAGGATACCCTAGGCTGCAGTTCAATGATCGACCTTGTGGTCGTGTCATCGGACTTGCGGCTGCATGTATTGGACACTCGGGTGAGAAGAGGGGCGGAGCTGTCAACCGATCACCACCTGGTGGTGGGTTGTCTCTGCTGGTGGGGGAGGAAGTCAGTCAGGCCTGGCAGGTCCAAGCTGGGAACGTCTGCCGGAATCCCCTGTCAGAAGGAGCTTCAACTCCTACCTCTGGCAGAACTTTGCCCATATCCCAGGGGAGGCGGGGGACATTGAGTCTGAATGGGCCATGTTCCGCACCTCCACTGACTGGAGCTGTGGCCATAAGATGGCCGGTGCCTGTCATGGCAGCAATCCCCCAACCCGCTGGTGGGCACCGGCGGTGAGGGATGCTGTCAAGCTGAAGAAGGAGTCCTATCAGGCCTTTTTGGCCTGTGGGACTCCAGAGGCAGCTGATGAGTACCAGTGGGGCAAGCAGAACGAGGCTTCGGCAGTCGCTGAGGCAAAAACCCAAACATCAACACTGTTTATGGTGGGGATGGGGCACTGCTGACCTCAACTCGGGACGTTGTGGGTTGATGGAACGAATACTTCGAAGACCCCATCGACACACCTTCCAATGAGGAAGCAGAGTCTGGGCACTTGGGGGTGGACTCCGTTGGATTGTCGAACCTCAGATTCAGGAGGAGTACTGTGGTTTTCACCCTGGCCGTGGAACAGTGGACCAACTCTATACTCTCAATAGGGTCCAGGAGGGTGCGTGGGAGTTTGCCCAACCAGTCTACATGTGCTTTGTGGACTTGGAGAAAGCATTCGACCGTGTCCCTCGGGGAGTCCTCTAGGGAGTGCTCCGGGAGTATGGGGTCCTTCCTTATAAGGGCTTATAAGGGCTGTCCCGTCCCTGTACAACTGGTTTCAGAGCTTGGTCCGCATTGTCGGCAGTAAGTCGGACTTGTTTCTGGTGAGGGTTGGACTCCGCCAGGGCTGCCCTTTGTCACC
>JAODKC010000001.1:29876241-29887339 GCA_026777985.1 Mormyrops attenuatus
TTGGTCCGCATTGTCGGCAGTAAGTCGGACTTGTTTCTGGTGAGGGTTGGACTCCGCCAGGGCTGCCCTTTGTCACCGATTCTGTACATAACTTTTATGGTCAGAATTTCTAGGCGCAGCCAGGGCATTGAGGGTGTCCGGATTGGTGACCTCAGGATTAGGTCTCTGATTTTTGCAGATGATGTGGTTCTGTTGGCTTCATCGGACCGTGACCTTCAGCTCTCACTGGAGTAGTTTGCAGCCAAGTGTGAAGTAGCTGGGATGAAAATCAGCACCTCCAAATCCGAGACCATGGTCCTCAGCCAGAAAAGGGTGGAGTGCTCTCTCCGGGTCGGGGAGGGAGTCCTTCCCCAAGTGGAGGAATTTAGGTATCTTGGGGTCTTGTTCACGAGTGAGGGAAGGATGGAGCGGGAGATCAACAGGCGGATCGGTGCAGCGTCAGTGGCACTGCATTGGTCTGTCATGGTGAAGAAGGAGCCGAGCCAAAAGGCAAAGCTCTCGATTTACCAGTCGATCTACATTCCTACCCTCGCCTATGGTCATGAGCTGTGGGTAGTGACCGGAAGAACGAGGTTGCGAATACAAGCGGCCAAAATGGCTTTCCTCCGCAGGGTGGCTAGGCTCTCCCTTAGAGATAGGGTGAGAAGCTCAGTCATTTGGGAGGGACTCAGAGTAGAGCCGCTGCTCCTCCGCATGAGGTGGCTCGAGCATCTGGTCAGGATACCTCCTAGACGCCTCCCAGGTGAGGTGTTTCGGGCATGTCCCACTGGGAGGAGGCTCTGGGGAAGACCCAGGACACACTGGAGAGACTATGTCTCTCGGCTGGTCTGGGAATGCCTTGGGATTCCCCAGGAGGAGCTGGACGAAGTGGCTGGGGAGAGGAAAGTCTGGGTTTCCCTGCTTAGACTGCTGCCCCCACGACGATGGTAGAAGATGGATGATGGATGGATGGATGGATGTAATTGCAAATTAAATGGCAAATGACTAACATCCTATGTGAAAAAACTCTGGTGATGACATAGTGGTCTCGCATCACCTGTGTGCCCTGAGATGAGACTGGCATTCCCTCCAGGGTGTCCCATGCCCTGTCCTTTGTGGGATCACCTCCAAGCTCACCGTGAAGATGGATGGATACTGAAGTAAACACGGCTTGTTAATTAATTTTTACTCATTGGCTCATTGGGCTTCTATGTTGCACAATGGTTTTCCTTTTCAGAAACTCCTCATGCATTAAAATTGCCCTTATCGACAGATCACCTTAACCAGGTCCTACGCAATGCCGTATTTGATAGGTGACGACCAGATCAATTCTTTTGCCATTTCCTTATTAAAGAGGTGCCTGGTAGTGTTGCAGTTCAAGATTTAGGTCTGAAAAAAGTCAGCAGTCAGCTGTAATGACACCCACTTGTATTTTAATAGAGCTTCCCATCATCCTGAACATCCATTCCATTTGCATGAAAAAGAAACAACCCACGTGTTTAAAAAAATAAATATACATGATCAAAAATAGATCCGGAACCTTCTGCGTTGCTTAAAAAAGGTGCGATGACTGATCTCACTCTGGGGCCATTCTTCTGTGAGTACCTTCTGGCTAAAGCAACCACCACATTAAATGGTTGATTTTGAACTTCTAAATGCACTTGGCTGTACCCGTGAGCATGGCTTATCGTTGACGTGGATATTTCACCCTTAAGGGGGCGGGGGGGAGTTGAAGACCGTGAGTTAGAGGTCTGATGTGATCTGGGGGGCGGGGGGAGTAGGCATCATGTGCTAAGGGCCAGTGCTGGGCAACGAGTGGAGCCCGGACCAGGGGGCTCGACCCATCGCCGGGCGGATCTTAGGCCGTCTCTACGACCAATCAGCTTGATTGGAAACTTAAACCGAAAGATTTCTGGCCAGAGTCTTTCATGAATACTAATGGAAGCTCCACTCTACTGTGGGATTTTCATGGTGCCCTAAATATTTACTACTCTGTTTCTCTTATTCGCTATTCTTATCCTGACAACTGATAACTTTTAAGGTGCTAGGGCTGAGGCCAAGAGGCATATAATGAAGACATGGAAATCCAGGGATAGTTATTCTTAGACATGAGTACTCACTTTTAAGCATGCCTTATTACCATGTCTCACACCTACAGTCTATCTCTTTCTATGGTGTATTGTATTTATATTGTATTGTATTGTATATTATACTGTTTTCTTTGTGTATATGTAGAATGTCAATTGCTGTACAGCTGTTTTATGTACAGTTTGCATTTATTTAATGTACTGCTCTTTTGATAGGAAACTCATGACCCAAGGCTTTCACTCACTAGTTCACTCACTCTAGTGATGTGACAATAAAGTGATCTGATTTGATTTGACTGTAGAGTATCACTTTGCAATATGCACTACTGCATTTACAAATGTATGGGTAACATTAGGATGATGTCACAGACAGGCTTACATTAACCAGTATACTCTATATTGTATGTATATTCAGGCTTTTGGCACGGAAATTCATATCTCTTAATAATTCAATTTCTTACCACCAAATAAACTCAAAATCTGATTTGGTTCAGCTAGTTCGGGACCAAGGACTGCACCTAGGGGGATACCATTAGAGGATACCTCGATCATTGAACATTATGTTTTTTTTCCATATCATAATCAATAGATTAATCATTAAATATATAAATGCCATTTCTGGTACTATTGGAAACAGGGTGAGTACCCCAACCATGGGTAGTAAATGAAGCTGCTTAAATTATTTACAAGCAACCTTTTGCTTATCTGATTAACGTGACTCGCAAACGGTGTCCTGTCCATTATCACTGTTGACATTCCCCCGCTCCCAAAGCAGCCTGATGCAATTAAGCAATAACCCCCCCTTACAGGCTGACCCATCAAGGATAACTGGGGACTTAATCTGTCTTTTACAATATTTATTTGCAGTCCAGAAAGTGAGATAGAATCAATTTCTGCATCAGTTCTGGATTCGTAGATAAAGAAAGAGCTTTGGGTTGGGGACATAAACACTCAAGGCCACACGCTAAGAAGAGCAGAGAGGAAGACAGACCCAGGATCATGGAGGTGGTCGTGCTGTAAGGGTGGTGGGTGACGTGGTGTTTTGGGCCAACACGAACAGTGCAACTGACAGGAAGGAGCCAGAACGCATTCTGCACTCCACAATTCCTAGCAGTCTGATATCGAGTGAGGACGTCATGTGATCACAATTGGGGCTCTAAATCAAAGGCACTCCTCTGCTCCGGGCGTCAGGGAGCTGGCCTAGCCATAAATTACAGGAGCCAAGGTGGATCGAAGCAGATCTAAGAACGAGAGATCAGGAAGCCTTATTTACAAGGGATGTGATGGCTGCTTATGCACCACTTTCCTGTTAATTACATAAAATTCGCCATCAATCACGCAGAACCGCAACCTATAGTGCCCCCTAGCTGTTACTGCTATAACAGGTTCTGAGAACCATAGGGGGCGACATCAATCGCCATAGCTCATACATATCAACCAGTCATATCAGCACAAATCAGCACAATTGTATTTGTATATAGAAATATAACCATAATATAGCAGAAAATAATTTACTGTTAATAGCACTTCAGAAACACTACCATCCATTTTCAGTTGCAGGTGCTGAGTTTTGGCCTGTTGTAGTCTTGCCCTGTTTTCAGAGCTTGATGAAAGACTTTGGAGTCACTGGGCCTGTGAATTTATCACAAAGTAGCACCTCTGATGATGAATTTAATCTTGGGGAAAAAGCGCCGAGGAGCCGCTAGGTCCATCCTCGGGCTCGGATGATAAACGCACTAACATGAACGCAAACAGACTCTCCGGCTATGGGCTGCTCTCTGTCAGGGGCATTTGATCCAGCGGTGACCTTGCCTAATGTTACCGGCAAGGTTGCTCGTGCAATATTAACGAGCTTGGCAAAGCCCTCAGCGATATCAAGTGCTGCCCGGAGCTGTCAATCATGCAGATTGCCGCCTTGGCTCCACCCACCAGCCTCCACCCCCTCCACGCCTGGAAGCACAGATTAAAAAGCATTCAAAGTGTGATGCCATGATGTTACACTAAGTACTGTGGTGTGCTGGCATTATTTTATTTACATTTGTGTTTCTGGGAGGGAGGGGTTCATGGGGGGTGCCAGTGAAGGCACTCTGAGCAATAATGCAATCAGACTACTCATCAGTAAGATGTCGCAAACCCTAATTACTGTCACCCTCCTTACTGGTCCCGGGTGAGCATTAGGAGGTATCAAGGTTCAGAACAGAGTGGCATCATACCCAGCCATGTTATAACCACACACACACACACACGCGCATTTTCAATCCTCCTGCCTTCCTCTGAGAGGTCTCATTTTATTTTACAGATTTCCATAGGATGGAAAAGGCCAGGTTCTGACAGCTGTTGACACGGCAAGGAGGAGCTGCAAATTAAAAACAGAGGAAAGAAAGCAGCAGCACTGCAACACACACACACACACAGACACACACACACACAGACACAGATACACACACACACACAGACACACACAGATACACACAGACACACACACACACACAGACACACACAGATACACAGACACACACACACAGACACACACAG
Organism: Mormyrops attenuatus; assembly: GCA_026777985.1. Taxonomy (NCBI): domain Eukaryota; kingdom Metazoa; phylum Chordata; class Actinopteri; order Osteoglossiformes; family Mormyridae; genus Mormyrops; species Mormyrops attenuatus. The sequence goes on from JAODKC010000001.1 coordinate 29,880,843, forward strand.
ACACACACACACACAGACACACACACAGATACACACACACAGATACACACACACAGACACACACACACACAGATACACACACACAGATACACACACACACACACACACACAGACACATACACACACGGATACACACAGACACACACACATACACACACAGATACACACAAACACACACACACAGATACACACAGACACACCTTTATTCATGTCTATATTTATAGGAAAATCTGTCTGTTTTTTTTTTGGAAAGTGCTTATCTGACGCAGTGACGCCCTGGAGCCGGAGCCAGTCCCAGGAATCACGAGCAGGGGACGACCTGACCGGGACATGTACACTTGCGGGGGGCACTGTGGCCGCATCTATCCACCTCAAGCGTAGGGACTGCGAGAGGAATGTGGAGGTGGAAACCAGAGTGAATGTGCACAGTGTGTGGGGGAGGGGGCTTGGGGTTCGTGCTCAAGCCACGCAAGGCTGGGAAGGGATTTGACGCTCCTGGAGGTGTGAGGCTACAGCACTACACAGTGAGTCACAGTGCTGCCCCTGCAGTATAAACACAGGTGCTCATGTTGTTTAACACTAATACTCATAGCTGATGAGTAATTACACACAATGTACAGTCTGCAGTATTTCATACGCATGCTATATACAGCACGCTATATGACACTATATAATATGACGCTTCCACTCTGATAGGACAAAGGCAACCTCACATTACCCCATCAATTCCTGCACATCTACAAAAGTATTTAATGGTGGCTGAACATCTGAATGCCGGTCAGAGATGGCTGTTTTTGGGGCCCCATACCACTCTTAGTTCAATGACTCTTTGAGGCCAATAGGGGGCCCCCTAACCTTCGGGGCCCCATGGAAATGCACAGTTTGAGCGATAGCAAACACCACCACTGGTGGTGGTAAAATGACTTGAGGTGCTATAGATCAACTTAAACTACCACTGGATGACATGGTGTTTTCCTCTCAGAGCACGATAAACGCACAAGAGGGAGAGCTTAGTTCATTGATGCAGCTGAATGACGACATGGCACCCTGCGTCACAGCCAAAAGCCCACATGAACATAACGCGGCTATCAGAGCACCCACGCATGATTACTCTGTATGGGAGGGGCCATCAGTTTAGGGGAGATGATCCATATTCATAGGCAGTCACTCACTGCCCTCTTCCCATATGCTAAAGCAGTGATGTGTGCTGTGGTTGCTGGGCACATCAGCACGGCTCTGATGGACAGAAGGCAGTGAGAAAGAGAGCAGCGAGACATCTGGGGTACCTTAGGACCACTGGATGTGGTTCCTTTAAAAGGCTCCTGATACTCCATGGAAGTACCCTGTAGAAAGTTATGGCATATTGTGCCGTTGTAGCGTTGGGTTGACAACGCCCCCTGCTGGCCACCCTACTCATGCACTGTTTTGCCTGGGGTAAGAGCACTTTCTGACTTTGTTTTAAATGTTTCCCGTATTGCCCGTAATGCGACTCTGAGGCACTGGGCCAACAGTCTGGCTGCATGCCGGGCTGCGTGGTCGCGGTCGCTGCAGGGGGGCAGGCCACTCATGGCAAACAGACCGTCTGTAAGTGAGTGAGGGTTTAAAGCAAGGACACAAACAAAACAGCTTAATGAAACCAAATATAAACCTAAGAGACTGCTGGCTCTGCAACCTCTGGATAGTGTATTATACAACCACTATACACCACTATACAACCACTATACACCACTATACAACCACTATACACCACTATACAACCACTATACAACCACTATACACCACTATACAACCACTATACAACCACTATACATCACTATACAACCACTATACACCACTATACAACCACTATACAACCACTATACACCACTATACAACCACTATACAACCACCGGCTCTACATCCACTGGATGGCATGTTCTACAGCCAAAGGTTCTATACCTGCTGGACAGTATGTTCTGCAAACAGTGGTTCTATAAAACTGGTTCTGCAACCACTGGAGAGTGTATTTTATGACTAAAGGTTTTATAAGTACTAGACAGTGTGTACTGTAACCACTACTTCTGTAACCATTGATTCTCTAATCACTGATGACTTCTGTAACCACTGGCTCTGCAAACACTGGACAGTGTGTTCTATAATCACTGGTTCTGTAACCTGTGAATGGTGTGTTCTATGACTACTGGTTCTATAACCACTGGACAGTGTGTTTTATGGTTACTGGTTTTATAACTATTGGACAGTGTGTACCATAACCACTGGTTCTGTAACCATTGATTCTCTAACCACTGGTTCAGTAGCCACTGAACATAGTATTCTATAACTACTGGCTCTCTAACCACTGTTTCAGCAACCACTGGACAATATGTCCTATAATCACTGGTTCTGTAACTACCGGAACGTGTGTTCTATAATCAGTGGTTTTATAGCCATTAGACAACATATTCTATAATTACTGGTTCTGCAAGCAGTGGAAGGAGTATTCTACAGCCAAAGCTTCCACAACCACTGGGCAGTATGTTTTAACAACTCTGAACTATTAGTTAACTTCTCCCCAAATGAGCTTGATGAGCCGAATGGCCTCCCCTCATTTGTAAATTTCTTATGTTCTATTAGAACTGGTTCTATAATAACAGGAATAGATGTTCTACAGCCGTCGGTTCCATAACCACTGGACAATGTGTTCTATGACCATTTGTACTTTAATCATTGGATGGCGTGCCTTTTGTCCATTGCTTCTGTAACCACTGGACAGTGTGTTCTTTTACCATTGGCTCTATAACCACTGAACGGTGTGTTCTTTGACCACTGATTCCGTAACCACTGGGCGGTGTGTTATTTGACCTTTGGTTCTGTATCCACTGGATGATGTGTTCTATGACCATTGGTTCTGTAACCACTGGACGGTGTGTTCTATGACCATTGGTTCTGTAATCAAAGGAAGGTGTGTTTTATGACCATTCATTCTTTAATCACTGGACGGTATATGTTGTATGACCATGGGTTTTGTAACCACTGGATGATGTGTTCTGTGACCATTGGTTGTGTAACTACTGGACTGTGTGTTCTATAAACATTGGTTCTGTAACCACCGGACAGTGTGTTCTTTGACCATTGGTTCTGTAACCACTGGACGGTGTGCTCTATGACCATTGGTTCTGTAACCACTGGACGGTGTGTTCTATAACCATTGGTTCTGTAACCACCGGACAGTGTGTTCTTTGACCACTGGTACTGTAACCACTGGACGGTGTGTTCTATGACCATTGGTTCTGTAACCACTGGATGGTGTGTTCTGTGACCACTGGTCTCCTGCTTCGTCTTCAGTATCTGTAACCCCATGAATAAAAATAACAGACAGACACTTCATATGCTTATTGTCTAGTCCTTCTTGTTCATTCTACAGCCCCCTTTGATGTCACAGAACTGCCTAAGCTTCTCTAAGTATTTTAGATATGGTTTTAAAAATCATTCAATCCAAAATAAAAAGTGCTTCACACGGTAACAGGAGTTTCTTCCCACTATTTTGTGATCACCATGTTTATTCTCATTTGTTGCATTGACGCTTACATATAAAAATATTCTGCTTGGCTTGATTTTCATTGTGGCTTTCCGGTGTTTGATTGAAAAAAAAGCAAACTAGGAATAAATGAGCTAATGTTTCTGTGGTGTCCTTCAAGACGCCTTCCTTCTCAAACACACACCCTGACTTCAAAGGTAATGCGTGTCAGCCTGGGCTCCTGCTCGTCACATCCATCGCTGTGGCATTCAGCCCCACGATTAATCTTGGATCTGCTGCGTTGCTGCCCCCCAGTTCCTGGTGTCTTGTAGGCCTTCCAGGTCCACGATTCATCGAAACTCAGCTCTGCGCAGTTAGAGGAACCAGGAACCAGCAATGCTGCCGGTGTTACTGGGACTACTTGTTATTATTATCAAGTGGGTGAAAACTTCCATGTTACCAGGGGCCCCAGGGCACTCTATTGATCCGGAGCTAAAAAAAGCCAACCCCCCCCCCACCCCACCCCACCTCATCCGATGGGCTGCTTTTGTGTTTATGCCTTTTGTCCTTTTTTTGCCACCACCCACGCAGAAGTACACTCGTCAGCAGAGGCCCTCTTAGCAGGGAGCTTTTGGATGTGATCAGACACCCTGAGGCGATGCTGGACCAGGCCAGCGGGACCCATCCAGAGGTCTGGCCAGCCTCTCGCTTCTGGAAAAGCTGACTGGCCGTCCCACCCTATCTCTGATGGTGAATCTTTCTCATTTCCATGGCCCCCAGGTTTCCAGAGTGTCACACCGGACTCCTGCTATACCGGCTATATACGACTGTAAGCATGACATCTTCTCTAGTGCATGGATCATCGGGACAGCACACCCCCCCCCCCCAGAGATCTCAGGGATCTGTTGGTGTTTCTCAAGACAGTTGGGTATTTTCAAGGTGCCTTACACCACATCTAGTCTCCGGAGCAACACCAGGCCCCACCTTATCATCCTCTTGCGGTGTAACGCATCATGCTTGCTGCCAGTCCAGGGACCCCCGGCGATGATACGACAAGAGTGATCAGGACCCAAGGAGTCCGATTCGCCCCAGATGTTCCTGATGGCAGAACGTTTCAGTTCCCTTTTTATGGCCCCCTCTGGGTCTGGCCCCCCAGTCTTGGAGCGTCTGAGCTAGGCCGTTGGTCTGGGCCGCATGTCTCCTGCTCAGTCAAGTGACTACGTTTCAGAAGCACCCATCGCCCACTGTTCCTTTATAGCCGTGCTAGGCGTAGCGTTTAGCAACATTAGCAAAATGTGCCAGTACTTTGTCTCAAGTACTCAGCAACCAGGTCCAGAGGAGTTAGCAGCTCATAGTTAGCGGTTCGTAGTTAGCGGCTCATAGTTAGCGGCTCGTAGTTAAATACAAGCAGCATTTCTCCTAGATTAAGGCAGGCTAAAATATACCCTGTCACCGTTTTAAAACCGTCACTCCCAAAATACCACCATCTGTGTCCATCATCATCGTCTCCATACAGAAATAGCATGACTTAAACACCGATGTGGAGAGGCTCACAGGAGAATAGCGTCACCCGAGCTCCCGAAAAACGGGGACACAGATGTGCTTTTCACATCTGGCTGAATGAGCTGTGGTAAGTGTTTCTCATTTAAAGGCATCGCAGATGTTCCAGTTTAAAGGGAGCTATGAGTCACCAAAACACAGCATCATTCTCTAATTGCTTCTTTGTGATCGTTCTTTATATGAGCAAAGAAAAATCGCATGTACGGAGGATCGATATGAAATTATTACAACAGCAGCGGCAGTACAGACACAGATTACAACCTAAATAAATTTCTAAAGCGCTCCCACTTGGATGCTAATAAAAAAGCACTGGTCTCCAGGAAGCCACGTTACGAACGGCTTTCGGGGGGGGGGGGACATGGCGATGGATTAGCTATGATGAGGGACAAAGTGGCTGAGCAGTATTAGTAAATCCAGAACCAAGCCTGTGCTTTCGCTCGTAAGCTCAGGAGTATATTATTAATGTATGTAATGGGGAAAACTGAATTATATATAGCCACTGTCAACGTGGACCGTCACACTGGCTATGTGAAATTAAAGGCAAATTCATGGCAAAAACATAAATGAGCGTGAAACATTCTGTGTCAAATCCATCCAAAGAATCGTGTGATGCTTCTGGCTTCCCTATGCTGCTATATCCTTATAAAACTGGATAAATAACACTGTAATATTTGTCAGATGAGGGAAGGTTTATCTTATAATCACACCGCTTAATGCTTCTGGACCAAAAAACACACAAGAGCAGATTAAATTCTACCACGCATCACTAATTTGTTTCATAACAGGTATCTGATAAACAGACACGGAGGAAATGCCTTTGATTTGAGTTATTTTTTTTTTTCTTTTTACTAATACGAATAAACGTCTGCCATTTTCGGCAGAAACGGGGATCCGTCCAAATCATTACAGCCGGTTAAATGTATATTTACAGCTTGCTCAAGCCCAATTAAGGCAGGAGCCGCTCAGCGGGGTCTTGTTGTTAGCTTAATTAGCATCTTAAAGACTGACGAGTGCCCATACAGTCTCAGCAGATGCAGGACCGCGTGCGGCCTGCGGGGAGCGCCGAGAGAGAATCCCACTTACGCAGGGCGTGCCACTCATCCTGACGGATGGTCTTGGTGATGTTGTAGGAGAGGTTTCGTGGAATAGTGGCCGAGGAATAATGGTACTTGATGAAGGAGCACCTTGTGATGGAACCTGCAGAGAAACAAAGAGGGAGGAGGAGGGAACGAGGGAGGCAGAAAGAGACAGAGATAGACAGATAGAGGGAGAGAGGGAGATAGAGACAGACAGAGAAAAAGAGAGAGACAGATGGGAAAGACAGAACAAGACCGCATTAAGCCTGGTGACGTCATATAACAGTATTTTGGGAGAACATTTTAAAATGAACTTGAGGAAGCACTTCTTCACACAGCGTGTAGTTGGAGTATGGAATAGTCTT
>JAODKC010000001.1:29887439-29899119 GCA_026777985.1 Mormyrops attenuatus
GGGTTCCTTTAAATCTGAGCTAGATAAGATTTTAACAGCTCTGAGCTATTAGTTAAGTTCTCCCCAAATGAGCTTGACGGGCCGAATGGCCTCCTCTCGTTTGTAAATTTCTATTAAATGCCATTCTCCCATCATACTTCTAATTAAAAGCACTATATGTTCACTAATGTCACCTAAAAAACTGCAACCAAAAAACTACAAGGCTGCAGATTGAGTTCCAAAAGAGGACATTTCTGTCGTACCCTTAAACAACATCGTTAACATGAGCTTATTCCATAAATGATGCATGTGCAAGTACATTGGAATGTGAGTGGCAAGGTGAGAGCAAAGCTTGGGGTCTGAGCAGAGGGTCAGCCCTCCACCCAGATGTAGGTACTCCACCGACTACAGGATTCAAACCGGCAACCTTACGGTCACAGTCATACAAACCCATAATACTGCTGTCTGAAGATTGAATTATTAAAATAAATTAGTTAAACCATTAAGGATCTGGGCCATTGGCAAACATTTCACCTCTTTCTTGCTGAATACACACTGAATACACACTGAATACACACTGAATACACACTGAATACACACCAAACTATCAGTCCGAATGGAGGATGACTGCACAGCCCAGAGAAATATGTGCAGCAAATCAGTCATGTATGTGCAGTAAACACCAGCAAAAGCATCCGGGAAATAAGGAATCCATTACTGTGGCTACAAGCTTTGGGACAGGTTGACAAAATAAGCTGCGACGTAACTATACAGGGATTTAATTCCAGTGATGGTTCCAAAACCAACAATTCCCCTTATACAGTGGGAAAGTAAAATGCCCGTTGACATTCCAATAGTATAAATATTGCAACACTGTCCACGGACCAGGTGGAACTCTCTTCCAGGGCTGTACGTTCCAGGAGGGAACGCAAATTGACAACACCAGGAAGCTCTGGCAGTTAACGAGCTCCACTGGCTATATAAACCACCAGCCACTGCAGCTCACTGTCTGCTCCTGTTTGGATCACTGTCTGGGATCCTGAGCTAATCAAAGTGCAGTCTCTTGCTTAGCTTGACTTGTCACTTGTTTGGCCAGATGAGTAGGTTTGTCTTGTTGGTTACTCAGACCCTCTACTTGGTTAGCCTTAGGTTATTATGATGCTGTTTTGAGTTCTCCCACTACACCAGAGTCCCCTGCAGGTCGTCTTGACCAGGGAGACCCCTGCCTGCCTGTAGCCCAAGCCTCGTAACCTTGTCTTTCATCTAGGAAGCGTGTTTGTCACAGGCAGAAGACCTGGCTCTCTTGGGAGGTGGTGATGTAGCTCAGGGAATTAGTTGATTGGCTTTTCTTAGTCCAATTCCCTTTTTTGTACTTAAAATGCTTGAATTTTTTGTCCAGCTTTGCCTGTTCATGCCTTGTATCTAACTTGTAGTAACAGCAAACTGTGTATCCAGTTTAGGGTCAGCACTAGACTACCACTGCAGAACTCAAATCAGTATAATACAGAGGTCCTATATCAAGTTTAGGGAATGACAACATCAAACATTGGGCAGAATCCCAGGGGTCTTTTTATCTATAGTGAAACTGGGAAGTATGGCTGTTTTGGTCTTATTTGTAGCTCTCCTTGAGGAATCTTGAACTTTCACTGGATAAGGAAGGTTTTCTGGCCTTGGTGTCATTGCAGGGTCTCTTCGTTTAGTCTGTCACATCATTGTGACGCCTGAGCTCGACCAGACCCAGCCCATTATCAGCCCACGCATGAGATCAATGCCAGATCGTTGTGTATATCTATCACTGGCAGCACCTCGCCCGCTTCAGTGGGGCACTGTTACATAATCACCTTGGCAACAAATGCTGAGCTGGAGCATGTCCAGCTCTGAGGTCAGAAGGGCAAGCCATTTGAGCCACTTCTGCCATAGTTCTTGTCGGAGGCCTAAAGTTTGGCGGGAAAACCCATGCAGAGCATCTGGGCCGAGACCCGGCATCCTACTGGGAATCGTTGGCTGTAAAGACAGCGGGCCACGTTTTGTGATGTGAGCCGCTGAGCTTACGGCAGCAGGAGGCCCCGAGCGCATTACTCACCACTAGATAAGACCTGCCAGGCAAGAGGGACGCCTGGCCTCTCCGTGCTAACCGCAGCCCCTGTTCAGGGAGCCGGCTCCCGCAAGCTCGCACGTCTCAGCCCCCGAGACTCGCTAGAAGGTTGTCAATTCCCATGTCTAAGGACTGGAGTCCTCCCTCTGAAGCCGCAAGTCGCATTGATCACAGCCAATTGCTGGAGGCTGCAGCCGTGGCTCCAATGTTTGCGAGGACTTCCAACAATTGGGAAATTTTGATCTCTGCCTTGAAAACGTAATGCTCAGTTTTTTTAAGACGCCATTTTTCCTTCTCACCTCTGAATATGTTGGCGGGCAGAGAGGTAAAACTGTGTTTGGGGCGTCTGGGGGGGTGCATAACATACAGTAGAGCCTTGACTACTGTCCCTTCAGCCCCTGCACTTGCAGTCCTACGATCCTGCAGTTACTGGCTTGTTTGGGTGATGCTGATGATTTGTCATACATGGCTAACGTGGGAATATATGCCCCAGGACTGAGAACCTAGGTGGGGGGCAATAATTCATTCAGAAAGACCAACCTATATGTTTAGAATTGGTTATAGGGGAGAGGGAACTCCGTAGGCCAACCAGCTTTCAACTGGGGCCAGTGGTCCTATGGCCCCACCCCCATTTACACGGGACATGTCCTCAAATGGGACATGACCCTACACTGGAGCGGTGCAGAGGTTGGTTGTTTAAGGTGGTCCCGTCTCAGAAAGCAAACTCCGTACTCTTCCCGGTTTAATCCACAAATAAAACGTGGGGTGTGGAGTTTTCCTTGTAGGCCTGGCATCGGAATAGCGGACTGAGGCTGAGATATGAGCCTGTCATCCATTTCTGGGCATGGATGCACCAGCGCTGCCCGAAATGCACACGCGCCTACGGGGGGGGGGGGGGACCGCGATCCTGCTGGGCGGCCCAGTTCACAGGACGAGGCAGACAGCTCACCACCAATCCGGCTGTGACATTTATAGGCATCCGCTGAGGACACGCAGATGCAGGCTACAACCAAAGTCCCCCCGCCCCCGAATCCGTGCCACTGAGTCTCCATGGCGGAATGAGGGGGTGCAGCAGGGCCGGACTCTGCTGTGGCTGACAGCACGCTGTCTCCGCCCGGGGGGGAGGGGGGACTTTTTTCAGCTGTTTTTACTGGCTTTCAGGCTCCAGCTCAGCCCTGGATTCATTAACCATGACTGAGCTGCTAATTGAAATAATCCCACAATTCCAACCGTGAATCACAATCACACTATTGCAGAACTCTAGAACTTTTAGTTTAATGGGCTTTCTGACGGTCCAGGGAAGCCAGTAATAAATAAGACGGAAGAAAGCATGGTCTTAAAAGCTTATTTTGCCTCTAAAATGAATAATACACAAATTATAATTTTTCCCAATTAATTTTAGCCCTTGAACAATAAAAAAGCTGATTAAATTCAGTTGCAATTTACTGTTTATGTTAGTTTCATAATACAAAATAATTACTGGCACCTGTAGCTGCCACAGGCATGTTCCAAAATACACAAATTTTAGCTAAAAATGTTTTGATTTGTTGTGATTTGAATGATGCGATTTACTCATTAGCTCAAACAGGGTCACTTAATTTTGAGGTCCGGTAGAGCGAAAACCTGCCGGTACAATCTGATCCAGGACCATGAATAAAAAGTGATGTCCTAGGACACCTAGAACCCCCAAAGACTTATTTAAGCAGCCAAGTGAACCAGCAGGAGGCAAAGCTCCGTATGTTTAAGGATCTTCAGTTCTCCTGTTGTGATCCCACCCTCTCTGTAAATAGATTGTCCTCCTCCACTGTGTCACATGGTGCATTTTGCTTTGCAAAAAAACAAAAAAACAAAGACTTTTTTCAGATGCATGTGCGAGCTCAATGGTATGTAAAAATAAACCACCCTATCTTCCACTCTTCCCTATGTGTCAAGCACAGCCCCCACCCCATGGAAAGTATTGCTTGTTTTGCTTGTCTGCCGCTTCTTCCATGGAATGAGGTCATCGTCCTGTGGCCCTCCATAGCTCCGATTCTTCTTTAAAAAAGGTATTTAAATGAGTGGCTGTTGAGGAAAAGCGGAACAGGCGACTGAAAGGAGGATGGGGAGCCGCTTCAGCGGAAGGTCCAATGGCAGGATGCACATCCAAGACGGCAGGGCAGCGGCCCTCAAACTGCGCTCTTGCAGTCCCAGCATCCGGACCTCAGCATCCACCCCATCACGGAAAGAATCTCCAAACATTTTAAATATATTTCAAACCCACAGAGTCAGTCCAGGTTATATCAGGCTGTGAATTTCATGCATGTGTAACACATTCAGGCCCCAGGAAACTGCGGCTTCACACTTAAATATTTATAAATGTGTCAGACACTTTAAAGTACATTTACAACAACTATTTTCAAAGATGGTTCTATTAGTATGATTGAGATTACTTCCTAATACACGCGCCTCAGTTTCTGGGGCTTCGTGTACAATTTAGGAAAAAGCTATTTCAGCCGAAATGAGTGTGAAGGTCTCTTTGACATGACTACAGCGCTACACAATCAGAATGTCAACCACACAACACCCAGTTTGAGACCGTCGATGCAAACGGGTCTGATGTTACCCCAGACCCGCGCTCACAGGCTGCACGTGATGTGTCATGCATATTTTAAAATCCGGCCTGAAAAAGGCATGAGATGGAGTCACAGGTAGGGTGGAGAGTCAGGTTGGTATGATTAATGCAGGCGATGCCGTTTGGAGTGTTCAGCACAAGGAAGTCAATGTGGAGCATTCAGTGTTGAGTACTTGGAATGAAGCGTTCAGTCTGCGAAGATCACGATTATGTGTTCAGCATTTGGTTTCAATGTGAAGCGCTCAGTGTGGTGTGTTCAGCATTTAGTGTGGAGTGTTCAGTATGAAGTGTTTGGCATAGAGTATAAATTGCTGAGTGTACGGTGTTCAGTATGAAGTGTTCATTATGAAGTGTTCAATGTAGAGAGTTCAGTATGAAGTGTTCATTATGAAGTGTTCGATGTAGAGAGTTCAGTATGAAGTGTTCCGTGTGGAGTGTTCAAGATGATGTTTACAGAGTGAAGCATTCAGCATCTGCCTGTTAATCACCGCCCTCCAGCTGCTGAATGTCTTCACTCACCCACTGCTACACCTCAACGGGACACGGGAGGAGTCCTCTTCCCTTAACCTATAGCTGGAGGAGCAGGGCTGTGCAGATGTGCACCTGAACGGGCCAGTCCAGCCCACGTTCATTTCCTAGGAGAAGCTCAACTGATGGCCAGGCTTCAATAATACCCCAATGCCACAATTAAGCTCATTGACTGAGAAGTGAAACACGATGATAAAATCTCTCTCAGAGTCTGCTGTTTGGGGTATGACAGCCCATGCGCTCTGAAGTCCATGGTGGGTGGGATTATCACTGCCAATCACAGCCAATCACTGTCCATTTGGCCCAAAAAAAAGCAGCTAATGGGGAGCAGGATACAAGTCCCGCCCACAGTGGGAAATTCTCAGTGCTACCTGTACCCATTTTGCCCCTGAGCTGTCAGACAAAATGGAGGAAGTTCTGGATGTTTTGTTCCCCACTCCCTCCTACGTGTTCCCCGCTGCTGGCACATGTCCCAGTTTGTTTTTATACCGCTCCTCCAGTAGAACTGCCTGGCTCCACCATCCCACTGAGAAAAGTCAGAGCAGCGGCCATGAATCCCCTGCTTGCGGCAACCCAGTCCCTAGCCAGCCCCTCCCCTTCACCTTCTGCAGAAGGTCTCATGAGAGGCTGGTCACCAGGAGGCGGGGCCGCAGCCAAGGCGCCGTAGGAGCCCAGGAAGCGAGATCTCTGCTTGTTCACCTGCCGCCTCTGAGTGCCACAGCCAGTTTTATGCACAAACGTGCCATGGTGGATTCCCAAGCAGACTCAGACCACACTGATGCCCCCCCCACCGGCTCTGGGATCCTGCCTATATATAGGACGTGGCTTCACAGAATTACTCTTTCATGGTGCCACTTCCTTCCATATAGCTGAGCGATCGGGGCAACGGCAGAACCAAGCAGAGACTCACGTCTGTGGAGCCGGGCGGATCCAGAGTATCGCTGGATAATTGTTAAATACACAGGCGCCTAATTGCAAGTTTTTGTAACGGGGACATTAAAAATCACTGATGAAGCACAGCATCATCAGGGGTGGTGGGGGGGGGGTTAAGATCTCAATCAGGCGACATGTCACATCTCTGAATCACTGGTGTCATCCTGAGTTTATCAGCGGAATGTCTCAGGTCCCCAACCTGCAGCAGCATTTTTTTCAACCTGCAACTGAATGTTGATCCTGTTCCGTTTCATTTGTTATGCAGAAATGTCTCCTTAGGGTACATTCAATACAAATGTGATACAAGGGTTTGTACAGGCATCACTTATAACAAACATTAAGGAGTAGACGTCTGTAGATATTGGATTTAGCATAGATTTCTATAGGCATCATTGTAACATGGATAAATATAACTAATAGACTACAGTTCTAAGCACGACGCTACACTGGATAAGTGTTTGTAGAAGATTAGGGTTCAGTAGGTATTACGTAATGCTCTACACGCTATTCACTCATGACTGCAATCCCGCCTTGCCCTCAGTCACCATCATCAAACGCAGATGACACAACTGTGATAGGGCTGATGTTTAACGACGATAAGACTGCATATAGGGAAGCTACAGAAACTGTAAGGAAGGAGCTTGGCAAACAGCATGGCTCTCAACACCAAGAAAGCCAAGGAACTAATGATAGATTTTACAAAATCCAGCTGCAAGCCACATCTCCACATAAATGGACAAGCAGATAGAGTCTCTGATTTTGGTTTGAACATCACCCAGGGCCTCTCATGGTCTGAGAACTCCTCCTCTCTGGTCAACAAAGCATAACACCACCTTTATTTCCTGGGGGGACTGAGGAGAGCCCATCTGCCACAGTAACTCCTAGTGAATTTCTATCGGTCCACCATAGACAGCCTGGTACTCCATTTGTTCTGCCACTGCAATGCATTGTCAAGGCAGCTGAACACATCATTGGTCTACGACTGGCAGACACTGAGGAAATCTTCAACAACCTCTGCATCTGTAGGGCCCTCAAGATCACCTCTGCCCCAACTCACCCCGGATGTGGTCTATTAGATCTTTTGCCATCAGTTAAATGATACAGGACCAGACATGTCCTCCTCCTGACTCAGGAACAGCTTCCACCCCAGAGCTGTTACCATGCTGAACTGCAGCCGCCATCGCTAGGCCCCCCCACCACTGAGGGCACTACCTCACCCCCTCAGCCCTTTAACACTGATGCTGCTGTGACCGACTGACCTTTACACTACTGCACTTTGCATCAACAGTGCAATACTCAATCTCTCATATATGTCATATGCCACATATATATGTTTATAGGTATTTTTATAAGTATTTACTTTACGTTTGATTTGCATTATGAATGTATATAGGCCTATGCATGTAATTTTTGTCAGTTACAGAGGCTGCTACTAAATTTTGTTGCACTTCTGTGATCTATTTGCACGATGATTACATTTGATTACATTTAACATTAGCATAGCTAAACTACAACTCCAGTTCTATTACATTTAACATAGCTAAACCAAGACTCCATTTCTCGTACTTTTAGCATAGCTAAACCAAGACTTCAGTCCTATTACATTTAGCATAGCTAATCTAAGAATGCAGTTCTTTTGCATTTAGCATAGATAAGTCAAGGCCATAATTCCCTGCTAAGTCTCCTGTTCAGACCATAAGGATGCTACTCTGGATCAAACTGCTCAAACCCTCAGGACGGGCAGGGGTGAAGCCAAACGACACAGGACCTTAATGACTCTGCAGCAGGAGTCTGAGGATATCGTCAACATAACACGGCAGGGCGGGATGCGGAGGAGCCCCAGAGGACATCACCCACAGAGCCCGGTGGTGCTGGAGCGCCCTCGGGACAGGCCGGTGTATCACAGTACCATCTTGACACAGTGGGCCGCTCCCCCCGGCCAAATCTCTGCCTCGGAGACCTAACCCGCCTTGAACTGCGAGGACCTCGACCTTGCTGACCTGCATTTTCACACTCGGGACACTGACTGAAAGCAAATCCGTGAAGTTTCCCTCGCGTGATCTGAGTCGTGACCCACTTCTGTCTTTCTGGTGAGGATCTGCCTCACAGACACAAACTCTCAGCTCCCTCTCTCCCGCCGTTAGAGCGACCACTCGCGAATCACTAATGAGCCGGGCGTCTCCTCTCATTAACCCATCTACAGCTGCAGACGGAGTCTGGGGTGTGCCGTTTATCTCTTCCTTCACGCATCTTGGCATGACCACGATCTGATGGACTGGAGAAGGCTCTCCTTTCAGGTGCCTGGTCTAAATTTTTTAAAAGATGCTTCATTCAAAACAGACTTTGGGAAATTCCATTGGATGGATTCCTAAATAATGCAGGGATTGCATACAAAGGTTTCCCCACCCGCCTGAAATACTAAACCCAGTGTTTTCTCCTCCATTTCTTTAAAGGGCCCCTTTTCTGCACCAGGCTCAGCAGCTGCAAAGCCGACAATAATGTCCAGGTTCCCTTCTCTGGCGCGGCAGCCTTGAGTCTCCCAGGGAATCATCTGGAATGCTTTGCATTGATGCAGAAGCTTTCTAGATACATCATGATTATGACTTTGGGCTTCCGTGGATGGGGAGGGGAGCGTGCTGCACGGTAACAGGCTTCTGGGCCGTCTGCTGTGGTGCTGAGCCAGATATGAGGGAAACGTGGCCCACTCAGACGAGACATCGCCCCCCCCGCCCCGGATCGGAACCCGGAGAATCTTAGAGCCCAGGATCCCCCACTGAAATGCCGAAGATAAATCCGATAAACACTACGATACATCAAGGCTTCCTGTTAAGTCGCCACGCACCGTTTGATGCTTCTGAAGGTGAGATTGGTAGACAGATAGAGGATCTTTGTTGTTATAACTTCAGCGCTAACCCGGTCTGTAGGTTAAAAAAAATGCTCATATCTGTCCTTGAACATAGTCTGCGTGGCTTCACATAGCATCTCAGATTGAGCAGCCGTCATTCCCTTGCTCAGTCTTCAAACACCGGTGTCTCCAACCGCCGCTCCCAGAGATGGCCCCTGGTGTTCCTCTGGCTCAGAAGTGGACCTGGCCATGCCCCCTTGGGAACAGCACCGCTCAGGTAGTCCTCAGAACAGCACAGGGTTGTCATCTGGGTCTTGTTAGGCTGCGCTGTGACATTTCAGGCCAGCTGGGTGGCAGGTGTTTGCTCATTCCCCCTCTATCGCCCTGGCAATGCTAGTGTTAGCGATGCTAACAAGATGCCAATATTTAACTGCCCATTAGGTTTATACCGTCGCATCAGCATGGGTGCGTCTATGAGCGCAGGCCTGCGCAGACGCCCCGGTAATTGTCGGCATGCTTTCAGAAAGCCGCAGTGAGAATAAACAGTGATGGAGGCATTTTCATTATCTACCACTGGGAGCTAATGTGGCCTAAAGCGGACCATTATGTCCTGATGGTATCAGACGAGGGGGAATTTAGCATTTAATTAAATAACCATAAAGGGACAGAAAAGCTGACTCCCAGTCGCCCAGAACGGGATTTGGCAGGGGCTCCGGGTCGCAATCTGCATGCGTCCACGCTGCATGCCTGCGGCTGCCTGCCGTACCACCCATCGCATTAATCTGGTTGCCTGCAAGAGAGATGCGCTGAAATACATCACCGGGCTTGGCATTATAGACTGTGGCACAATTCCACTGCAGACACGCTCTGTGTGAGTATATTTCTCTCCGAGAACCGAGCCTGTGCTGCTTTTGGTTCATATTAATACTATTCACCTTTGACTAAAATGGTTAAATTAATGGTATTAAAAATTCGAGGGGATCGTCTGACGAAGAACCTGAGAGCATGCGACCAGGCAGAGTAGGAAATGCATTAAACACGCGGGGAGCTTGTTATCCCTGTGACACTGAGGGCAACGTGACCAGAATTCAGGAAGGACGCCTCGAGTGACTATGGGCACACAGAGAACTGGGGTCGGTGTCGGGGTTCACAAAATCTGGTAAAGTTCCGGTAAAACACCCAGCAATATAAATGGGGGAAGTGGCAAAGATGGAGCCTAAGTAGAGATAAACAGGTTTAAAAAGGTGGCTGTGCACGTGAGAGACATCTGGGATCAGAGGAGCGAGATGGTGCTGACATCTCAGTGTGGCTCCCTTGGGTATTCCGCTTGGAGTTTCCCAGATATTTCCTTATAGGCCAGAATAACGTCTTTCAGAAGCTCCATGTTTGATGTGGCTCCTTGAAGGGTGGCTATAGAAACCCCATTCGGTGAGTGCCATGAGCTTGGTTCATGTGGTTACATGGTCTTCAGATGAACTTTCTCTTCAGGCCCAAAAAAGTTGCTATTCTGTTACAGGATTTATGACTGCATCCAGTTGGTCCTCATTTAGACACGAATAATCAATCACTCATTCTATGAACTTTCAGCATCTTCCTGTTGGAAATGGTGCCTTTGAAGTGGCTTGGATTTGCTTTCCACATTTTCCTGAGGATTTCTGCAGCATGCTGGCGTGGTCAGGGCAGAAACGGCAATGTCTGCAGATCCACACCTCACTCCCATGTTCTCACAACCCGCTGGCCGTCACCCCCGCAAACTTTATAGGCCCCTAAATCTTTAGCTAGGAGCCGGGGGGGGGGGGAGGGGGTTAGAGAGGTGAATTGATTTCGGCAGAGATTTGCACTCGGTCATGATGAATACCTTCGTCGCTCTATAGGACAAATTCTGCAGTAGCGTGGAAAAGCGGCAGAGGGGCAAACTCTGTAAGCATCAACTCAGCTTTTTTCTGTTTTTTTTTTTCCCTAAGAATCTGAGTTTTTATATGCCCCAAAGCTTGCCTCATCTTCTCACCCCACCCCCCCACGGTCCCAGCTTTCTGCTTCGGCTTCTCGCCAGCACCGTGCACATAAACGTTACAACAGGAGTCCTCAGGAGCACGCGGGTGATGATGTGTCAGAAACCATCACTTAGTGTCGTAAAGCAATCGAAACGACCTTGCGTTTTAGACCCGCGATAAAAATGAAAAGATCCTGACCTCTCGGCAACGTATAGCCTCGCTTTCTCTCTTTCCACTTACGATCTTGTCACAAGAGTGATTTTTTTCCCCAGGAAAAGATAAAAACTAAAATCGGATTGCCTCTTTATGCCAAATGCTTCATCAGGAGGATTTGTAGATTGAGTAGAGGCGTTAGAGAATTCTGTATTTAAGAAGGACCAAGATACTCAACCCGGCCCCTGGACCTGGCCGAGGGTGAGATTTCCTGTTGGCAGTGGGCCTTCATACGGGATTTCATTCCCGTAGAAAGATGAGGTCCCTTTCAGGTGAGCCATGCAACTGTGTCCATGTTTGCTAATCCCGTACAAGTATGAGGACTCCTCACAGTACATTCGAGGGAGTTACGCTGTACGGCTTGGTTACATAAACCACAAGATCAGTTGACATCATCTCTCGCTACCGGGGGGGGGGCGGGGGGGGGGGGGGGGGGGGGGGGGGGGGGGGGGGGGGGGGGGGGGGGGGGGGGGGGGGGGGGG
>JAODKC010000001.1:29909424-29923200 GCA_026777985.1 Mormyrops attenuatus
GCTACCCACCTTTTTTTGGTAAAAACGGTTTCCCCCCCGTCAACGTTTTTTGTTTTCAACACAATCCCCCCACCCGCCGTTCACCCCCGGCCCCCCCCCCCCCAAACAAAACGATAATGCTGTGCATATCGTCTACAGCTCAGCGGCCACAAAACCCACCCTGCGGGGTGAGGAGAACAAGCGTCCATTCAGCCTCACCAGGACACTGGGTGCTTTAATTCCACTCCCTTTGATGCAGCTCCCACGTTTGGAGGCGCTGCGAGGCACTTCAATGCCTCCCCTGTTCACAGACATCTGCGGTTAGCATGCAGCATATTCCGCGGCCAGCTCCCCCCCCCCCTTTAATGAGCAGGCTGACTTCACACTTCAGCTCTCTGAATGGGTACTGATTGCTGTCATTTTTCTCAACGCCTCTCGGGGGCCCGGAAAGATGAGCTTTTCAGACCGGTTCGCTGGCCGCAAAGATGTGAAGGTGAGGGAATCTGTGCGCTGCGGTAGATTGTTCCAGAACCTTCCTGGTCAAGGGTTGAACAGGCCAGGAGAACTGTGGCGAGAAAAGGGGCACGGTGGGGACTGGGGAGCACAGTCGCATGGCTGACATGGCTACGGGTGGATGACTGACTTAAACGCAGGACACGAAGAGCGCTGCCTTGGGATCTGGCCTCTGGTTTAACGGGCATATAGAGGGCGGTAGGGAGAGCTGTCAGGCAGCCTGTTTATGTGGAGAAGTCTAGGGTTTAATTTACCCAGCATCTGCACAAGACACCCCCCGCAACCGCCCCCCGCCAGATGGACTGATCTCACATTCAGAATTTCTCCAGGTGGACCTTTATTAAATGGCACACCTAGTGGCTATTATTATTGTTATTATTATTATTATTATTAATAATAATAATAATAATAATAATAGCAGTAGTAGTAGTATTAGTAGTAGTAGTAGTAGTAATAGGAGTAGCAGTATTATCAGTAATAGGAGTAGCAGTACATGTATGAGCAAGTTAAGAGAAAGTGTATAAAATGTATACTTGAAACAACAAGGATACGTTTGGCTGGTCCGTCACGCCTGTGTGACATGACCCTTCCAGATTAATCTCTGCTGTGACCACAGGGCTGTCATACATGTGAGGCTTCACGTGAGGGATGTAGTGTGTCAGAGATATCATTTTCTAGACTCTTTCGCCCTCAAGCTCCTGTTGTTCAACAAGTAGAGCATTGCACTAACAATGCAAAGGTCATGAATTCGTATCCCAGCGACACACATACTTTGGACTCTGGATAAAAGTGCCAGATAGATTAGCAAAATGGAAGTTACAGACACATTATGAAAGTTCTGACTCGTATAAGGCAAAAAAAACATCCTCTCGTCTGTTTTAATTAGGCATCACAGTTATTACTTAGGCATGGGATCTAAGTGGGTGCCACTGCAGATTCACACCTCCGGGTTATGGATTCAGTTCCCGCCCCCAGCTCCGTCTGCATGCTCTCCACAGGTGTGTTCCCATAAACATGTGGGTTAGGTAAACTAGTGTGTCTAAATTTCCCATAGTGTGTGAGTGTATGTGTGTGAGTGTATGTGTGTGTGTGTGCCCTGTGACAGATTGGCATCCAGTCCGGGGTGTTTCCTGTCTCATACTGTGTGCTGCCTGGAATAAACCCCATGATCACTGTAACCCTGTACTGAGTAGGTGGTTTTGGGTGGATGGATGGATGGATGGATGGATGGAGGAAAACTGATCTAGTATGTTGATATAATATACAATGCTTCCCACTGTCTCAATTTTAGTACCAAGCTAATAATATCCCTAAATATCAGCATATCTAATCTCACATTTCTGTAATACTTCCTGCTACCCAAACCAAAGGCATTTTATATCCCAAAACACAGGCTGCCACCCGAGGTTCGTCACAGTGGAGACGTCACGGCTGTAGCTGCCGAAACATCAACGTTAGCAAATGGGTGGCGGGTGGGCAGGCGTGGGGGGGGCTGTGGGGTGGCGAGTGACAGCAGCAGCATGACACACAGTGCGTGGCAGACGATCTGTGATCGTGTACGCTGCGTCCGGGAGATGCCCCCTCCCTGGGGTGCTAAACACTGGGGCTGGTTAGCAGTACCTTATGTGACGAGACAGTCCTAACCCCCATCCATCTCCCTGCTTCCCTCCCGACTATGCTAACGCTCAGGAAGCTAGTCAACTCTAAGCTCTGGATGCTAGTCAGGCAGAAGCACTCTGCGTAGATAGTAACAGTTTCCGTCACTGAATGTAAACAGTCTAGTCTGTTTTTAGAATAACTGTATCTACATCTTGTGCAAACACACACCTCTGATAATCTTATTTCTGTGAAATGTTCTGAGCATTTAACGTAATGTTTAAACGGCATAATCAAATCTCAGATGTAGGTGTGCAGGTGTTTTTGGGGGAAGGGTGTCTGGGCGGGGAACACAGTCGGGTGGAAAGCCATGTTTTAACACGGCACTGAGCTCCTTCACCGAGTGGACGACAAAAGAGCAGATTCTCAGCTGCGTTGCTTTGGGACAATTTCTGTCATGGGGTTTGTATTGTGGCTGGAATTCTGTATTCTGGAAGTTTACACCATGTTGGCTTATATTCTGGCAGCTTTCTGTGGAAGTCTGTATTCTGGTGGTTTGCACCCTAGTGGTTTATGCTCTGGTTGATTGTACTGTGGTGGTTTTCACTTTAGTGGTGTGTGCTGTGGTGGTCTGTATTCTGGTGGTTTATGCCGTGGTGGTCTGTATTCCGGTTGTTTGTACCTTAGTGGTTTATGCTCTGGTTGATTGTACTGTGGTGGTTTGCACTTTAGTGGTGTATGCTGTGGTGAACTATTCTGGTGGTCTGCATCTTGGTGGTTTATGCTGTGGTAGTCTGTATTCTAGTGGTTTGTACCTCAGTGGTGTATTACTTTTATACTTTTATAATCCACTAACTATTTAATTACTACTTTATTTACTACATTTCATACAAACTATAGTTCAAACATATTCACCTTCTTTAGAAAATTTTGATTTGTGTGAAAAGAGAATTTGGGGCATGAAACAATAAAATAGATTAAATGGAAGCACATAATTAGACTCTTTATTAAACTTCTTCTGTAATAGAAACATTGCCTAACTGAAGAAAGAGAAAGCAGATCCACTCGAAAACGAACATAGATGAAAAAAACTTGCTCAAACAGAATGAAAAGACAGATTAAAGCAGGAATCGCACAGCCCACATGAGGCTACACTGGGATTTCTCATTAGGGTACTGGGATATGTGAGTTTCCATTGTAAGCTCACTGGCTTCCCAAGATGGCCAATTTAGCCCTCCTGAGGAAGAGGGGAATCCCGGCCTGGATTCAGACGAGCAAAGCCGCAGCAGAGGGCCTGCCAGGGGAGTTTGCCACATGACAGATGCCCCTGCCCCCCTGCACTGAGCTGTGCTCCATCTTATTGGGTGTTATGTTTTGAATGTCTTGATCATTTCTGGATTGCCCTCCCCAGGGAATGGAGGGCACAGATGGTGGGGGTGTGGGGAAGAAGATAGATGGATATGTTTGACAGCCTACCCCTACTCCCTCTCTCTCTCTTTCTACGCGAAGCTCTAACTGGGGGGGGGGGGGGCGAGCCACTACAAAGCAAACAATTTGCTAGCAAATATCCGGTAAATCCCACCCCTGGCTCAACACACCAAAGCAAATTGTGTTGTGGAAAAGTTGAGTATCATTAAAAAAACACACACATACACACACACAAATATACACACATGGACACATAGACAGAAACATGCACATTTGTTCTGCAGCGGTCAGGCTGCTCAATCTCTAAAGCATCGGCATCAAATCTTCATGGTACACTGGGTATCGCTGTATCACTGGGATTCCCTGGTAAGAGTCTCCAAGCACAGTAACTGTTACAAGTCACACTTATCCAGGCTTAAAAACTCAAAACAGGGTGGAAGGTCACTGCTGGAAAACACCTGATCTTACCATGTCACATCCAGAACATTCTGAGTGAAACGTGCTTTGTTATGCAGATGTGACCATGTTAGGCTCGCTCCAACGTCATTAACATCATCTTGCCATTTCCCTGCCCACTTCCAATCAATCTCTGAGCCCAACTGTGCTCTCTGCTTGACGCCTTGACACAGGAGCCGACAGCCAATCAGAAACGTTTAACCGTTACCCAGAAACCCCTGCTCCTTGACTGGCGACCAGTTTGGCCAAAGTACAAAATGCCTGCAATTCCAAATAACACAGCGTGTAATGCAATGTGACTGACTGACAGTCCTTCGTGCACACAGCACAGTCCATACAACTCCACCGCTGAGATGATTTCATTCCACCACATCTTAGCATGATGACCCTGATAAATGAACGTCTTAAAAATTGCCTTCTTTAAACAGAAAACATTTAAATGCATGTGAAACCTTGATGGATTTCTGACAAATTGCATCAGAGCCATTCCCTCCTGCAGTATTCCATGTACAAAGATATACATTATAACAGGAGGCAAGAAACGTCCTTCAGCGAAACCACAGATTGCTTTTGTGCGCTTCTTTCAAAGTGCTGCAATGTTATTTAGACTCCAAGGGTAAGGTCAGCCACATGATACAAACATTATAAAGGTATACTGTGTGTTTTCTGTACATGTTTTCTTCCCACTATACAAAGAAAATGATCCTGCAAAACTGTGTACAATTGCCGTTATCCGAGAAAGGCTTTAAAAATGAGAAGATTCAGTCAATCATTTAAAAGGTTTTCTATCGTCAGTGCCGTCTCGGGCAACTTACTTGCGTGTAAGATTCGTGGTACAGGAAGAAACACTCCTTGTCATCTTTCTTCCCATAAAACACGAATTCGCGCATAGATTTCATGCTTCCTCCTGAATCTAATGACCATACCGGCCGACGATCACTGTTTTTGATGCAATACACGCACGCACGGTGGCTCTACCTTTACGAATGAGATCCTCGATGTCCTGATCGAAGCCCTGCCGGTGACATTTGCTCCACAGCCCCATGTTAGTGGAGTTGTACTGCCGGCTGCACTCGTCTGCCGCGCTCATGGCGAACAGCTGCCTCCGATTGCGGGTGAGTAGCAGCTTCTCCTCCCAGCGATCCAGCCTGGACCTACTCGCCCGAAGCGGGAGGCTGTTGTTGGGAATGTAAATAAAGCCCGGGTCGTTCCTCCGGTTGGAGAAACTTCTGCAGCGCTCTTTGTATCTCCGGGCGTCCGTCTCGTACCAGTGGTTGGAGCAGATGGCCACGGCCAGCATACCCAGGGCGCACAGCGATAGGGACAGGCCGGCGTACAGCAGCAGCTTCCCGGCAGCCATGCTCGCTTCTTTCAGAGCCGCATCAGCACCACGGAAGCGCGGACAGCTCCCCTGCGTGCAGCCCGCTCAGACACCCCCTTCAGTCTTCTGACCGAGCGCAGCCTACAGCCAGCACCGATGGGCTGAACATGCCAGCCAAGTTCATATACGTTGTGAGCCGTAGGCTGGGTCTCAGTGAGAGCTACGGCGGCTGCGCGGCTGCCAGGCGACTTCAAAGATGCTTATCTCATACCCCGCTTCACATCAATCCCGGAGCCCTTCCTTTTTCAGTCTAAACTGAACCGAGATGTGGAAAATCCACACGCAACTGCTCCTCTTCGTAGACAACCTTTGGACAACAAAAGAAAGACAGAACAAAGCAAATGCAGGAATCAGGCAATATAAAATGTCATTATCGCTCAATTTATATTTCCTCAGTAAATGACTGAAATATGTGACTAAAAGATTAACATGTATAGTCAAACGATCAATATCAATAAATAATGCAATCGTTACATAAGAATTCTGGAGCTATTTTAATTATTATTATCACTTTTGTTATTAGTGTTATTGTTGTTGCAGTTGTTCTTGTTGGTAGTGGTTGAGGTGGGGGGGTGGTTATGTTATTAAACAACCCTAAACAAATGGGAAATGTGTGCTTCTACAAGCCACAATATTACACGAAAGTGCTCGTCGAGGCAGCGCTGGGCTGGGAGCCCGACGTATCCTGCGCAGTGAAGCTGATGTTGTTGTCGGCGGATGGTCCGCCACCGCACCCCTCGGTGTTTTGGCTAAGCAGCCCTACTTCTGGATTTCTGCAATTAGCATGGACTTCCTAGGATCGCGTATTCATGCACGTTTGTGCATGGACGAAAACGCTGAATATGGGCATACGAAAATAAGCTAAGATATAAAATTTCATGTTGATGTATTTACACTGTGCCCGTCGTTTTTAGATTTACAAAGCATTGCAGATATTACCTTCACAAAAAACATTATCGCGTATATAAGGGGACAGAATAAATTTGCGTTCTACATTGCAGGTAGCTCCATAAATACGATGCAAAATGCACATTATACCTTAATGGAAAAAAGAATCAATTCAATGGCGTCAGGAAAGTCGGTCTTCACTATTACCACATGGAAAACAAAAGCTCTCAATTGTTTTCCTTTAAAACAATCATGCAACTCACCATTTGAAACCTGAATTTCCTTGCCGTATCCGTAAACAGTGAAATGCAGGCCTAAGAATAAATCTTTTTTTTTTTGCAACTTAAGGTAACTGGAATCCAAATTTTGGTCTATACAAGACCTGTCTATCGACAATGGGTATCGCTCGCCGTCCGGCTGCTCACTAATCGCTTTCTCTAATTTCTAAGCAGGACGGGAAATGTACAATTCTCTGAAAACAGCCGATCGCCCCCCGATTTCCTATAAAAACCACACAAATGTCTCCCTTTGTAATGAATTGCCGTGTTTCATTTAACGACGGCGTTTAAGCAAGGTCGTAGGCGGGTCCGTAGATCATAGTGACCTGCAACGACGCGAGGAAACGAGGAAATACTCAGCCGAGGACCATGCCCGGTGGAAACGGTGCGGTTAGGCTACACGTCTCTGTCTAGATCCTTCTCCCTTGGAAAGATACAGTGGTGATGTCATGCAGTCAACGTGAAATTCATCTCTTATTAAAGCACCTTCTTAAAGAGACACCGCTGCTTACATCCAGGCGAAAGGAGGGCGAAAGGTGCTCTTCTGCTCGGCAGATGCGCCCCGCTGCATCCGATATGCCCACACCCACCTGCCAAGCGGCGTCTTCTCGCTCCCCTGACACGGGAGTAGCGGTGCGTTATTTAAAGCCATAGACAGTATGAGTGTCCGATTCTAATTGATAGTAGAGGCCGATGAATTATTCATCACCTCGCTGATGTCCAGCTGTGTCAGTATTATAAGTTAATTGTAGGATATTTACGTGAAAGCACTTTAATATGCTCCACCGCGTTTTATTTGTGTTGCCATTTCAACGGGTATCAAACATATATCGTTTGTCGGACATGTCAGGTAAATAAAAGTTAAATGATATACAAACATCGTCCATTCATTTAAATACTCAGCACTTTGGGTGTGGCAAATGCTCCCATAGTTTTTTTGATTTTCAATACGACCGATAGAAAACAACGATATCTGACACTATATATATATATATATATATATATTTGGGTCTTCCGGGTATATGCCACTCGACGCAGTCTAAAAAATAGGCGAGTAGACTACTTGTACCTCCTATATATATAGTTTTACCGCAGCTTTTTCCCAAAAGATCCAGCTGAAACCAAGCTGGTGTTAGCTTTGTCGCATGTTGATTTAATACAATTTATTTTGGGACACAAGCAAAAACATAGTTTAAGATGAACCTATGTGGACCTTTGCGTATAACATACCCCTGTCTACTACTGCTGCTTGTTGAACGGCTTTTTCACGGGCGACAACATACCATCCATTTACATTTTCATCTCACCGCACGGATTAGATGTAAATAAGTAACTAGAGGTCTGTACCTCCGCACAAATAAGGAACCTTGGAAAGTTTCCCCGAACGATTTGAAGAGCAATCTGTTCATTTCTGGCGCGAGAGGTGTAGAGTAAGCGCAGCCTTGGGAAAGCGGTTCGAAACCCTGGGGTGTCCCATCAGCTGAACGATTTTAGCATTGGCCTTCATTCAGTAATCAGCAGAGGGGCTACAGTAATTAGAGATTGAAAGCACGATTGTTTTCATTATTTCGATATTTTGAAATAAAGGTACCTTCCGACATATCACCCTTGAATGTTTTAGTCCTCATGTGTAGAACGCCAACGTTCTTATTTACTTTATTTAAATTAATAATATATTTGTATATTTTAAAATATTTTATAGCCATTATATAGCTGATATATTTTACTTGAAGTCAAATACATTATATTAACAATACTGACTCTTTCTGTACATCATTACACCAGAGTGAAATCTTTTGAAAGAAGTGGTAGAGTTCACTGATCTCGTTCATGAATGAATTTATAGATGACTTTAACTACAGAAACATCACTCATTGAACTGAACGACTTTAAAGATGTAGGCCTATCACACAGTGAATGAAGTGAACGAATGTTCATTTGAACCAATTAAAACATGTATCACTCATTAAACTAACTGTAGAAGGACTCACGAATTAGTGCAGCGAATGAGATAATTTTGTCAAAAAGAACGAATCGTTCATGAACGACAAAAATCTAACTTGCACACATCAGGTAGCGCAAACACACTACCATAACTCAGTCAAAGTGCCAGGAATATTGGGTATTTTAATCACTTCATTCGCCTTACAAATATCAGAATCACCATATTTTTGTTTCAGTCAATGAAAGTTAATGATGACCATAAATGCAATAAACACACATAAGTGCAAAGAATACAAATATGATTGAATTATCCGAGCACTTCCTGTCTTCCATTCTTCCCCTGTCCTTTTGGCTTCTTGGCGGTTTTGGGATCCACTGACATTCTGTAATCCAAGTTTATCCCACTGATTTGTATTTACGGACTTGCTCATGCACAGTATTCTCAGTCGACATGATTTTATAACTCATCGCTGCTCATAGTCAGCACCCAACTTGCCCACCTCTGCTCTGAGTTACAAAATATATTAACTTGTCTCCTGCTATTTGAGGACATGTATTATCTTCTATATTTTCCTTATCTCCCGAATTGTGTTAATGGAGACATTCTATGCTTGGAAAGGAAACGTGCATGAAATACTAATAATCTTTTAGCTCTGCCTATCGCCACAGCGCCACCTCGTGGATACATTTAAATCTTAAATAAAACATGAAAACTGAAATATGTTTCGTGTATAGGGATTGTCTAAGGAAATAATGTGGTTTTGAGCTAAACCATATACACAAGTAGATGAAACAGAGAAAACAATAGGAGAAGTGCAAATTATTTGGTAGCAGTTTATTAACTAACCGGAAGTTTAGAGCGTGGATGAGGGAATCATTTTTAAATCAGATCCGTGATCGCTGTGGAATTATATATATTTTTTAGAAGTAAATAATTGTTTTATGCAAAGTCACGCTTTATAGACGCTCAGCCAAGGGAGAGGAGAAAGTGCTGCGTTACACTCAGCCGGACAGATCAGTGTCTAGGAACTTACGTGAGAGTGTGGAAGATGTGGATCTCATGCATTATTTTAGACTAGAAAATGAGACATTATTATACGGTGAAAATGGTTTGACTCTGTTAGGTGCCATTAAAGTCGTTTGCACCCCCTGGTGGTGTACTACACTTAATAATAATAACAATAATAGTAATAATAATAATAATTATTATTATTATTATTATACGAATAAATAATAATAATACGATTAAATTGTTCAAATCCTTCATGAAAGAAAATTAGAGAGAGATATTTCATTTAAAATAAAAATATAGATTAATGTTATTGTTAACACGCAAGACTAATTATTTGGCTGCCCCTCTTTCTGTTTTTTTTTAAGATTTTAATTTTAATTTTAATATGTCTTTTTGTGGACTTTTTGTGGACTGCGGATTACGGGTAAGGCGGAACTGAAATGTTCTGTTTTGTGTTCCGTGCCCGGAACATAAATAGGAGTGCATTGGTACGGTGACTGGCGTGTTTGAAATTTTAGATGTCGGTCCTTGCTTAAAACTTCCTGGTTTTTGGACAAAAAGTCGATTTTTTTCTAAATAAAATGTTCAATGCTGTATTAGTTTATTCTACGTAGGAGGTACATATTTTACACTGTCTGGCGACCGGAAAGATAATTCGGATGGTGGAAATCTGCTCGGGAAACGCGTGTTGATCAAACTGACATGATTACGGGCATATGTATTGCTTAAAGTCAAATTTACATGTAGAAAATCCTCAGTGCAATTTTGTGTATTTCCATGTTTTAGCGGAACAATGAGACACGATAGTTGAGAGGGAAATAGTTTCCGAATTTCTTAACTTGCGACATGATATCACTAGTGAAGTATATATTGTGAATTTGTATTATTGTTTGTAGATTAAGCCTAACCAGTATTTCCATTATATAAATGAAATTTAGGTATTTCCTCCCGCAGTCCGGAGGTATGCTGTGACACACTTAGTGATCCCTAGTAAAGATCTTTAAGATTTTGTGTCTATTTAATATATACTTGCATGCGATTGTTTTAACTAGAGTATTGTACGCGAGTCATTTAATTGATTGTATATAAAATACACATTTTCTCTTAAGTGTACTCTGTACACTAAATACTGTCGGGAAGCCCAAAAATAATTTCTTCTTTACTGTGGCGTGGCTTTTATGTCATTTAATTTTATGTTCTAACTACACTTTTCTTTCGGTATTGTTGGTTTTAAGATCTTTTTACCATCACACAGTGACTGCATGTCCTTGGACTGCAGAAGTACTTGCGGCTCTGTACCAAACAGAGTGCTCCACTAAAACTGCATAACCATCCTGCCTTTCATTTGGCTCTAGTGGAGGAAGAAGCCATTTGGGTTGGACTGAAATCAGTGCATCTGATGCTCTTTTATGCCCATTATTCCCTGGTCGTGTCTGAAGCCGCACTCCTCTTTATCAACACAGTCAGAAAACAGAGTACCAGTTTCTACATTTGCTTGTGTGCTTCTCATCTACCTGATTGACTGCAATTTTGCGCAGCATCTTCTAAATACTGTAAATACTATTGGACTTTATGTCATCGTGTCCTTCGTTCAGCTACCCTGTGTGCCTTTAATTGCCCCTCGGGGACAAAAAGTTTTTTTAATTGAATTGAATTGAATGAACTAATTAGCATTTCTGGGGTATGGATAAAATAGTTGCTATTGAACATGACATTTTTGAAGGATGATATCTTATGGAAATAATTATCCCAAACAAAATAATGAAATAACGGAATGATTGATTAATATCATTTGAGTTGAAAATTGTTTTGAATTAGTTTGTTTCAGTGGGCATGGAAAACTAAAACATTCTAAGAGCATTTTTTCCTGTTTCAGTTGCATGCCCGTGATTTTGTAATTTCAAGGAGCTGCGATTTTAAGCTCTCATTAACTGTGAAGTCTGGATTAGCATTTTGTAACCACTCAGTCAGGGATTGCATGCAGGAAACACCAGCATAAACGTTCAGTCTTCATTATCAAGAATTAAACCCCCACTTTTTCTTGTTTCATTGATAGTCATCCATCCATCCACCAGAGTCTATGGAATACCAAGGTAGACACACATCAGGCAGTTTAGAGATGTCTTTGAATTATATGAAGAAGCCAGTGTAGAGGAAGGAACTGCATGTAAACCCACACAAACTGAGTATGGGGAGGATTCAAACCCATAACCTTGAAGGTGGGACTCAACAGTGCTTCCAGCTGAGCTTCCCAGTACATTACATAGTTACCGAAAAATGTGGATTTAACCAGTAGTACAAGTCTCTGATTTCTATCGCATAAGAACAGAAGATAAGCTTCATGGTAGATTTTAAATATTTTTTCACATCATTTGTCTTTTCTTTTTAGACAAATGTCTTTCCTCAAAGTTTTATAGTAAGTCTGCGTATTTGCCTTGCCAGCTACAATACCCAAACTATAGCATCCAATTCACCTGCATGATTTCTGGCATCTGATGTATTAAAAAAATATTTTCAATGCAGTGGATGCAAATTTACATAATAACCTTAACTACCTTACTTTAAACATCTCAGAAAACAAATATTCTCTATTTACAGATCTTTGGTACTATTACTACCCCCTGGTGGAGAGCAAAAAAATTACACCCAAAATATATTTAGAACAGCAAGCAATGTTTAATTCTTTGTATTTTCTCCTGTTGAAGACACCTTCAAGCTGCAACCTTGCACTGGATAAGAAACTGGGAGATGAATGGGAGAATGGAAGACATCATTATTAAATACCTTTTCTACTGTGTCCTACAATTCTTAACTATAGTGTCTTTCTGAAGGATACGGGGCTAAAGTTTTAATATGAATGACCCGGTTAATTGCATAATCATAAAATGTCCTCCTCCAATCAGAGATCCCATGCAGTATCTTGGTGGGGGATGGGGGATCGTGGACCCCCACTGCAGTCAGCGCAGGGTCACTTGACAACATGTTTTTGAGCACAACACTAGGAGAATATGTAAACTCCACACGCAGAGTTGAAGCTGCAAGCACCACTGCCGTGCAGAGACTTTCCAACAGGCAGGTGCCGATAGGGAGGGAGTCCCCCTCGGTAAATTTAGCGTGATCGTCGGTGATGGGAAAGGGGCACTCAGACCCTCAGAAGGGGGGCACCTTCAATCTCTCAAGCAAAAGAGGCAGGTGATCAAGCAGCAACAACTCACACACACGCCTGCCAAACACTGCCCCACTGTTGACAAGATGTAGTGATTAAAAATATTTTATAAGAATCTTTCATCCAGATTGACTCAGAATTCTAACAATATACCCAATTTATGCCACTTGGCCTGTGAAGTAAAGGTACAGCAGTATGGATCATCTTGGAAATTGAACCAATAACCGTCAATTTAAAACTTCCAGGTCATAATGTTCAAATAAATGGCATCTCCTACTCCAGCACTTCTAAAAAAAAATGTGCTTTACGTGAATGTTGTGGTTTGGTTTTTGATTACATGAGGGCTGTCCACAAATCACAGGCCCTTCTATCAGAGGAGTGAACCCAAAATCCTGTCCTGTGCCATTTATATATACACATACATAATATATAATTCAACCATCCATTCATTTTAAAATTCATAATAGAGTCAGTTAGATTATTCATGCAAATGATTAATATGAATGTTACAGTTATACTTGTATTTGTACTGCTCATTTAAAAAAGGTGCTTTTGTACTTATTTTTCAGTGTGTTCAGAAGAATTGCCCTTTCTGAGTCTCTCCATCGCTCAACCAGAGTGCTGCATGTTCTCTGTTAATGCCTCTCGCTGAATGAATCCTACTCTTCAGTCAAGGCAGTGTAAGATTCACCGATGAAAGAGATTCGCTGAAGACTCAGACAGAAGGCAGATAACGGAGGTAAAACAGGATACTTAAACTTATTATTATCCAACCTATTTTTTAAAAACCAGGAGAAGAGGACTCCCAGCCCTGGATATTGTGTGGGTTTTATGTGTGACTTGGTCTATGTAAGTAGTTTAGACCTCATTCTCAATGGAAGAGGCCACAGGGCAGTAAGGTAGTACATACTGCATCCATATTTAAGTACATACTGCATCCATATTTAAGTACATACTGCATCCATATTTAAGTACATACTGCATCCATATTTAAAATGGACTGAGCCTTAATATGTGGTCAACATACAACTACACTACTACATGTATCCCAAAATACTGATATTTAAAAAAAGTGGTGTGAGATATAATAAAGCTGATTGTTTATGAGTAAAATGGTTATAATAAACAAAATAAT